>JAJQKJ010001537.1:0-54245 GCA_029574335.1 Rana kukunoris
CTTGCCACCATCACCTGTCACCAGATTTAGCATGTCACTTGCCACTGTCATCAGATTCAGTGTGTTGAGGGGGGGGGGGGGAAGGAGGGAGAGAAGACGGGGGGAGGGAGAGAAGGAAAGCAGGAAAAAAGAGACCGAGGGGGAGAAGGGAGGGGGTAGAGAAGGAAGGGGGAGGTGGGGGAGAGAAGGGAGAGAGGGAAAGGGGAGAAGAAAGGGAGAGAGGGGAGAAGGAAGGAGGCGAGGGAGAGGAAGGGGGAGGTTGAGGAAGGTGAGGGAGAAGGAAGGCTAGGAGGGAGGTGAGGGAGAGAAGGAAGGCAAGGGAGAAGGAAACAGGGGGGGAGGAAGGAGGGGGTCTGGTCACAGCGCTCACTTACTTGAATGGCCCCTGGGGGCTCTCTGTCAGTGACTTCTCTCATTCTTGTGGTTTTTGGCTCCTTTATCTTCCCGCCCCCTCATCCCTTCACAGATGTAGCGGCACACATGCAGGGAGAGAGAGGCGGAAGAAGGGATGTGTGATATGCTGGAGGGTACAGGACGGAGCAGCGTGGGGATCCCTTCCAGTCAGTCACACCTCCGGAGCCGCTTGTCACTGCACATTGAGCAGTGAGGATGGAGCGGCTCAGCAACCATGAAAGGAGGGGAGGAGAGGAGAAGCTACGGGTTTCCTGGCCATTTCTGGGTGTGCTGCGGATGTTCCCGCGAGCGACGGAAGGTGTTTCTGAACTGTCTGGTGCTGTAGAGAGCCTTGGGTGTCTGTTTTAATAAAACTGTGTGAATTTTTTTCTCAGTTCAGTTCACGGCAGTTCTCAGAGGAAAATTATATCCTCTGCAGCCGGTTTAATAAACTGAGAACTTCGTTCTCAGAGGGAGACAGAGAAGAAGTTTTTCCTCTGAAAACAGCCGAGATCTGTGTAAAGTGGGTGGGCTGCCTGTATCTCGTGAGATATTGTGAGATTATGGTGCAGCACCGAGTTCAAAAAGTGAAACTAAAGTTTAAAAGAACATGTAATTAATGTTTTCAGACATGTGATTATATATCTATCTCCTGTGTGTGTATTATATATATATATATATATATATTAATATATTATATATATATTTATATTTATATTTATATATTAAATAATTTGTGTGTGTGTGGGTTGTGGTGTATGTGTATGTGTGTGTGTATATATATATATATATATGCATTAAGAAATAAGCCTTCTTCCTCTTATCACACCAGCTTCTCTCCCAGATTCTCCACTTCATGAGCTGGTGAATCTGGGAAGGGAGATATTTCAGTGGAAGAGCTGTGAAATCTTCAGATCACGGATTATTAAACTGGCCGTTTGTGACAAAACAGCCATGTGCTGTGATGAGAAGTGGAGAATGTGTTCTCTGCTCCTTATCACAGTTTATTAAACCGGCAATGCTCTGTGATAAGCCTTGATCATCATGATCTCAGCTTATCAGGGTTTATTAAACGTACACCTTAGTTAGCTGGTATCTTAGGCAGTGTACATCTCCACATCACTGCCGAAGATACCATCTAAGGCTCTCCACAGCACCAGACAGTTCAGAAACACCTTCCTCTGCTCGCGGAACATCTGCAGCACACCCAGGAATGGCGGGAATCTCCTATGTAGAGCGGCCAACTACTCATTCAGTGCACCTCGAGCGCATCAACTGAAACTTCCCCCGGCTAGTGCTATTGTCCATCTCTGATGGGGCCCCATGTGAACGTGGGCCCCCCCGGGCTGTGCCCAGGGGTGCCCACTCAGTAACACGGCCCTGTTGCCATATGCAGATCGGATCCTGCACTGTCACAGCCTCTGTATACATTAGCTTTGTTGACCCTCTGGGCGTAGGCTCATTAGGGTTCAATACATTTGGTAGCCTCTGCTTTATTGGTGGCGGGTATATCAATAGTGTGCATCACATTCAAGAGTGAATCACCATTGGTCTGGGTTGCATTCATCCAGCTTGCACATCAATCAAGCTCTGGTGGCCAAATTTACACTGTTGTACAAGCTGTACACTCACTACTTTACATTGTAGAAAAAAGTGTAATTTCTTCAGTGTTGGTACTTGAAAAGATATAATAAAATATTTACAAATGCGTGAGGGGGGGTGTACTCACTTTTGTGAGATATTGTATTTGTCAGTCTAGAGAGCAGTTTAAGCAACTTTAAAATCTAAAAAATATTTTCTTTATTGTACATCACGGGACACAGAGCGCATAGCCCATTACATATGGGTTATATGGGTACCTTCAGGTGTGGACACTGGTGTAATCAAATTCACAGGAAGTTCCTCCCTATATAACCCCTCCCACTGAGAGTGCTTCAGTTTTTTCGCCAGTGTCTTAGGTGTTGGTCACGTCTAGCTGTCCTCGGAGGGTCTCGGGACCCAGGATAGCTAGCCGGATCCGTCCGAAGTGCTTCAAAGCCAAGGTGTACGGTACCGGGCCCTGCTGTGAGTGGGGTTTTGCCTATAATGCCTCTCTTGGAGGGCTGGATTCTGGGCTCCAGTGCCTTAGTCTCTTCCAAGAACTAAACGCTACTGATGCCAGGATGCTATATAGGTCCAGGGGTGTGGGTTCCTTAAACACAGGACCCGGTCCCTGAAGGTCCGGAGACAATACCCACGGAGATGGGGGAAGATTGGGCCTCTTGCAGTTTGCAATTACCCTGCGGCGTGGAGCAGGTAAGAGGGAACCTGCGGGACTTGTTTGTTCGACAGTAGGTATCCCCCTGGGGGTTCTGGGTTGGCTAACAGTATGCTTGTGCATCAGCCACTATCTCCACTATGTCTGTGTGGGCAGGATGGGATACTAATGTTTACCCAGATAACATGTAGATATATGTATACTTGTGTAAGATATATATTTGCTACTCACCCAGGTCTGCTTGTTAGCATTGATACTGCAAACCCACATGTTTTTTAAGAGGGAAGTGCTGGTAAAACTCCTGTTTCTTAGGAAGCCCATGGGGACAGCTTCCTCTGTGTGTGCACTACAATAAGATTAGTGCTTACCTGGTGTCTGTTGGTGCTGCCTGGCGCTGGTCCATGTGTTTCCTCTGCTCTGCTTCCTCCATGTGGTTTCAGCGTGGGGGGGTGCGCGCGCTTTTTATAGCGTCGGCGTGCGTTGGGGGGGGCGGGCCAGCAGCGTCGGGTCTGTTTAAAGGAAAAACGTTTTCTCTGGCTGGTCTTTCCCTCCTGGAGGCAGAGGAAGAAGGATACAGAGCGTGCAGCTGGGTCTTTTGGCCACACAGGGACACACCTAGTGGCGGGTTTTGTGGATCTTCAGGTCTAGGACTTAGTTCCACTATTGACCAGAAAAAAAAAAAAAAAAAAAAAGGAAGTTTTTTTTGCTTAACCACTTTGCAACCGCCCTATGCCGAAAGTACGGCTCTAGGGCGGTTGCTGTATTCTAACTGGCCGTTAATTAACGGCCTGTCAGAATCGCGCTCCCGCGCGCCTCCTGAGGCGCGCACACGGGAACATCGTGACCGCCGGGTCCAGAGGAACCGGCGCATCACGGATCACGGTAAATCGCCGCTGATAGCGGCGGTTTACCACGTGATCGCGCCGTCCAATGACGGCGCGATCAGATGTAAACAGACCGGCGTCAATTTGATGACGCCGGTTCCTCCCTCCTCTCTCTGTACCGATCGGTACAGTGTGAGAGGAGAGGGGAGGGAGCGGATGGCAGCGCCAGTGCTGCGGGCTGGATCTGTGACAAATGCAGTCACAGATCCATCCATCCCTCCCTCCCTGCTCAGCCATCCTGCTGCATATACTCTGCAATACTCACCTGGGCATAACTCTGCAATACTCTGGGCAATACTCTGGGCATACTCTGCAATACTCAGGCATACTCTGGGCAATACTCTGGGCAATACTCTGGGCAATACTCTGGGCAATACTCTGGGCATTACTCTGCCAATACTCTGGGCATACTCTGCCAATACTCTGGGCAATACTCTGCCAATACTCTGGGCATACTCTGCCAATACTCTGGGCATACTCTGCAATACTCTGGGCATACTCTGCAATACCCTGGGCATACTCTGCAATACTCTGGCAATACTCTGGGCATACTCTGCAATACTCTGGGCATACTCTGGCAATACTCTGCAATACTCTGGGCATACTCTGGCCATACTCTGGGCATACTCTGGGCATACTCTGGCAATACTCTGGGCATACTCTGGCAATACTCTGGCAATACTCTGGGCATACTCTGCAATACTCTGGGCATACTCTGGCAATACTCTGGCAATACTCTG
Organism: Rana kukunoris; assembly: GCA_029574335.1. Lineage (NCBI taxonomy): Eukaryota > Metazoa > Chordata > Amphibia > Anura > Ranidae > Rana > Rana kukunoris. The sequence goes on from JAJQKJ010001537.1 coordinate 4,275, forward strand.
GCAATACTCTGGCATACTCTGGCAATACTCTGGGCATACTCTGGGCATACTCTGGCAATACTCGGCATACTCTGGCAATACTCTGGGCATACTCTGCAATACTCTGGGCATACTCTGCAATACCTGGGCATACTCTGCAATTCCCTGGGCATACTCTGCAATACCCTGGGCATACTCTGCAATACCTGGGCATACTCTGCAATACCTGCATACTCCGCAATACTCTGGCAATACTCTGGGCATACTCTGGCAATACTCTGGGCATACTCTGCAATACTCTGCAATACTCTGGGCATACTCCGCAATACTCTGGGCATACTCCGCAATACTCTGGGCATACTCCCCAATACTCTGGGCATACTCCGCAATACTCTGGGCATACTCCGCAATACTCTGGGCATACTCTGGCAATACTCCGGGCATACTCTGGCAATACTCCGGGCATACTCTGGCAATACTCATGGCATACTCTGGGCATACTCTGGCAATACTCTGGGCATACTCCGCAATACTCTGGGCATACTTAGCAATACTCTGGGCATACAGCAGCCCCTGTCCCCGCGAGCTCGCATGCAGAAGCGAACGCATACGCAAGTCCCGCCCACATATAAAAACGGTGTTCAAACCACATGTGAGGTATCTTTATATCATGTTTTGGGGTTTTATGTATTTTTCTAGCAAATAAATGATGATTTTTACATGTAGGAGAGAAATGTCAGAATTGGCCTGGGTGCTCCCTGCATGTTGGGCCTCTGTATGTGGCCGCACTGTGTAAAAGTCTCACACATGGGGTATCGCCATACTCGGGAGGAATAGCAGAATGTGTTTTAGGGTGTAATTTTGTGGTATGCATATGCTGTGTGTGAAAAATAACCTAATTAATATGAAAATTTGATGAAAAAAAAATAAATCTTGATTTTGCAAAGAATTGTAGGAAAAAATTACAACTTTAAAAAACTCACCAGGCCTCTTTCTAAATACCTTGGAATGTCTTCTTTCCAAAAAGGGGTCATTTGGGGGGTATTTGTACTTTTCTGGCATGTTAGGGTCTCAAGAAATGAGAGAGGCTGTCAGTACTTCAGGTGTGATGAAATTGATCAATTTTCAGGATTTGGTACCATAGCTTGTAGACCCCATAACTTTCACCCAGACTAAATAATATCCAACATTTTTTATTTTTTTTACCAAAGATATGTAGCAGTATACATTTTAGGCAAATTTATGAAGAAAAATTACTTTTTTTGCAAAATTTTATAATAGAAATGAAGAAAAATTATTATTTTTTGCAAAATTTTGTTCTTTTTTCATTTATAGCAAAAAAAATAAAAACCGCAGAGGTGATGAAACACCACCAAAAGTAAGCTCTATTTGTGGGAAAAAAAGGACAAAAATTTCATTTGGTTACAGTGTTGTATGACTGAGTTATTGTCATTCAAAATGTGAGAGCACCGAAAGTGAAAATTGGTCTGGTTATTAAGGGTGTTTAAGTGCCCAGTGGTCAAGTGGTTAAAGGGACTCAGCCTTAGATCCAGCAGTATCTGAGTCTACCTTGGACTCCGGCTAACGGGCATTGGTGTGTCAATACTCACAGGTTTCCTCAGTATTGCCACCTCCCAGGCGGGTTAAAAAAAAAAAAAAAAAAAAAAGAATTTTTCATTTTCCTCATACCTGTCCTCATATTGGTTACTCCTAGCTGCAACAGTCAGGTGTTGGCTATAGGGGTGACTCAAGGTTGTACAATGGCTCCAAAGGGATCTGGACCAGCCAAGGCTGCTAAAGGTGCCAAGAAGCAAAAGGGGTCTCCATCGGGGTCAGAGGATTTGGGCCAGGCTTCAACGGCCCCACCCTCGCCAGTTAGAACACCGAGTGGCATAGTACAAGAGCCATTGGGGGTGCTGGGGGCAGAGGCGGCCCCCGATCCACCCATTCCCGTTTACGTGACGGAAGAAATGCTAGCAGCCACCATGAGTGGGCTAGAGAAAAGGTTAACTGCGTTGTTTGCCCGTCCTTGGCCAAGTAGCAAGCGGGCTAGATCCCCCTCACCCAGTGTGGGGTTTTCAGATGCGGAGGTCTCCTCTTCAGAGGAACGGGACCCACAAGGGGATCAGGCAGACCCAAGTCCCGACGGTTCAGACAGGGAAGGTTCCACTATAGATGAATATTTCTCGGCCTCTCAAGCGGAGAGCCTGTGGATCCAGTCTTTGACAGATATGGTTCGCACTGCCTTTAAACTTCCAGTGCCAGAACTAGTAGCCCCGGAGGTTTCCTCATTGGGTTCTTTAAAGGCTCCATTAACTTGTGCGTCTTTCCCAATGCACCCCCTTCTGCGGAACGTGATTTACCAGCATTGGGCTCGACCTGATAGAATCTTTGTCCCTCCTAAAAGATTCTCTATTCTCTATCCTATGGAAGAGGAATATTTAAAGAAATGGGCACTCCCCACAGTGGACGCGGCCATTTCCTGCGTGAATAAATCCCTGACCTGTCCGGTTGAAAATGTCCAGATGTTCAAGGATCCGGTCGACAAGAAATTCGAGACCCTACTGAAAGCCGCTTTTACCTCAGTAGGTGCCATGGTTCAGCCAGCAGTAGCAGCCATTGGTGTTTGTCAGGCCTTGAAGGATCAGGCAAAACAGATATTAAAGGACATGCCGGCTCAGCATACTCATGAATTAGCAGAATTCCCTAGGGCTCTCTGCTTTGCAGTAGATGCTATTAAGGACTCCATCCAACAGGCATCCCGTTCATCTCTACTGATGGTTCACATGCGTCGTCTTTTGTGGCTAAAGAACTGGTCAGCAGAGGCACCCTGCAAAAAGCTCTTAGCAGGGTTTCCCTTTCATGGGGGAAGACTATTCGGGGAAGACCTAGATAAATATATCCACACCATATCAAGTGGAAAAAGTACTTCCTTACCGGTCAAGAAAAGACCGCGTGGGCCCACGTTTAAACGACAGGCCATTGTAGGCTCGGCCCCTTCGACTTCTCGTCAGTATCGACGGCCTCTCGGGCGTCCAGCGGTTAATAGCCGCCCACAGGGTCAAGCCGCGGCAAACAAGAGACCCTGGTCTCGCAAACCGGCTAAACCAGTCATCAAATCAGATTCATGAAGGGGCGCCCCCACTCTCTCGGGTGGGAGGAAGACTTCGGTTTTTCTCCGAAGTCTGGAAGGCCAGAATTCCCGACTCTTGGGTTCGGTCCGTGGTAGCCACGGGATACAAACTAGAGTTTCGAGAAATCCCCCCTCCTCATTTTCAGGGGTCAAGTCTTCCAAGCGACCCGTTAAAAAGGGCCTCTCTCGTAAAGGCGTTGGATCGCCTATTGCTCCAAGGAGTAATTGTAGAAGTACCAACCCAAGAATGGGGTCGGGGATTCTACTCCAACCTTTTTGTTATACCAAAACCCAATGGCGACGTCAGGCCTATATTAGACCTCAAACGCCTAAATCGCTTTCTAAAGATTCAGACCTTTCGTATGGACTCCATACGTTCAGTGACAGCCAGCCTGCATCAGGGCGACTTTCTAGCATCTATAGACATAAAGGATGCATATCTGCATGTGCCGATTTACCCAGCACATCACAAGTTTCTTCGTTTTACGATAAATCAAAGTCATTACCAGTTCGTAGCCCTCCCTTTCGGGTTGGCAACAGCTCCGCGGGTATTCACAAAGGTGTTAGCCCCGGTGCTAGCCGTCCTAAGGACAGAAGGCATCTTGGTCCTGGCATACCTGGACGATCTCCTGGTTATCGACAGATCAGCTTCCAACCTCAATCATGCAGTAGTCCGCACAGGGCGGCATCTAGAAGAATTCGGGTGGATTGTGAACCAAGAAAAATCAAGGTTACAACCCACAAGACAGTTGGAATATCTAGGCTTTCGGTTAGATACAGAATGCCAGAGGGTATTTTTACCTCAAGAGAAGATCAGGTCGTTGATTCAAACGATTCAAATAGTCTTAGGCAAAAAGAAGCCGACTATTCGCCTATGCATGCGACTGCTGGGAAAGATGGTGGCCGCCTTCGAAGCAGCGCCCTATGCCCAGATCCATACCAGAGTTCTTCAGGCAGCTATTCTCTCTGCTTGGAACAAGTCCATACAGGCATTAGACCGTCCATTAGTTCTTTCCCCAGGGGTCAAGCGCAGCCTGTACTGGTGGCTGATCCCTCAAAAATTGTCAAAAGGGAAAACCTTTTGCCCCATCACGTGGAAAATAGTAACCACAGATGCCAGCCTAACAGGTTGGGGGGCAATCTTAGGAAAACGGACCCAGCAGGGACAGTGGTCAGAGGCAGAAAGTCTGCTTCCCATCAATGTCCTAGAGATCAGAGCTGCTCGGTTGGCCCTGGTCGCCTGGACTCTCCCCCTGCAGGGTCTGCCAGTAAGGATACAGTCCGACAATGCCATGGCGGTGGCATACATAAACCACCAGGGGGGCACAAGGAGCCTAGCGGCTCAAAGGGAAGTAAACCTGATTTTCTCATGGGCCGAAGCCCATGTACCCTGCATCTCAGCAGTGTTCATCCCAGGGATAGACAATTCTCAAGCAGATTTTTTGAGTCGTCAACAGTTACTCCCGGGAGAGTGGTCTCTTCACCCCCAGGTATTCCAAGAGATTTGCCAAAGATTCGGAGTTCCCGATGTGGACATCATGGCAACAAGATTCAACAAGAAATTGGACAAATTCGTATCCCGAGCCAGGGACCCCTCGGCCTACGGGACCGATGCGTTGGTTTGCCCCTGGCACCAGTTTTCTCTCCTGTATGCGTTCCCTCCACTACAGATGATTCCCCGCCTTCTACGAAGGATCAGGGTGGAGCGCAGGCCGGTGATCCTGGTGGCCCCAGCCTGGCCCAGAAGGGCTTGGTACGCACTCATCGTGAGGATGTCAGTAGGGGCACCGTGGCCACTCCCCCTGCTCCCAGATCTGCTGTCTCAGGGCCCGATCTACCACCCTGCTTCACAGCAGCTAAATTTGATGGCTTGGCGGCTGAATCCCTAATTCTTAAGGGCAGAGGCCTCTCAGCCCAAGTCATATCTACGTTAATTCAGGCTAGAAAGCCAGTCTCTAGAAATATCTATTACAGAGTCTGGAGGACCTAATGTGGAGTGGTGCGAGTCTCAAGGAGGGCATCCTCGCAAGTTTTTTATTGACAGGATCTTGCGATTCCTCCAGGTTGGCGTTGACAAGGGGTTGGCTCTTAGTACTCTAAAGGGGCAGGTGTCTGCCTTATCGATATGGTTTCAAAGGCCTTTGGCCACGCATTCGCTTGTGAAAACCTTTTTGCAGGGGGTCTTGCATGTGAATCCCCCTATTAGACCTCCCCTCTGCCCCTGGAATTTAAATCTGGTCTTGTCAGCTTTACAAAAGCAGCCGTTTGAACCTCTGACAGAAATCCCTCTTGTGCTGCTAACCCGAAAGTTGGTTTTCTTGGTGGCTATGGCTTCGGCCAGAAGGGTCTCCGAGCTGGCAGCCTTGTCTTGCAGGGAACCGTACCTGATTCTGCATAAGGACAGAGTGGTTCTGCGGCCTCAGCCTTCTTTCCTTCCTAAGGTCATATCCAGTTTTCACTTGAATCAGGACCTAGTCCTACCATCCTTCTTTCCTACTCCCCAGTCCAGAGAGGAAAGATTGCTTCATACTTTGGACGTGGTCCGAGCCATGAGGGTTTATCTCAAGGCTACAGAAAAGATTCGGAAAACAGATGTGCTTTTCGTTCTCCCGGATGGCCCCAAGAAGGGTCAGCCGGCTGCCAAGTCTTCCTTGGCTAGGTGGATTAAGCAGCTGATTTTTCAGGCCTATGGTCTGAAGCGCGTTCCACCTCCCTTATCAGTTAAGGCCCATTCTACGAGGGCCATGAGTGCCTCTTGGGCGGCACACCATCAGATCTCTATGGCACAAGTTTGCAAAGCGGCAACCTGGTCTTCCGTACATACGTTTACAAAATTTTATAAGTTGGACGTCACAAAAGCTACGGACGCAGCATTTGGGCAGGCGGTCCTACGGGCAGCAGTATAGAATCCTCTGGCCCGGATTACGCCGTTTTTTTCTGTTGGTGGAGCTATTTTTTACCTCCTGATATATTTTCTGTTTGGCTAATTTTGGCCTTACGGTCTCCCTCCCCTCATGGAGCATTGCTTTAGGACATCCCATATGTAATGGCTATGCGCTCTGTGTCCCGTGATGTACGATAAAGAAAAAAGGATTTTTAATAAACAGCTTACCTGTAAAATCCTTTTCTTGAAGTACATCACGGGACACAGAGCTCCCACCCCTCTTTTGGGGAACATTGTGTAACCTCAGAGAAATTGCTTGCTACAAAACTGAAGCACTCTCAGTGGGAGGGGGTTATATAGGGAGGAACTTCCTGTGAAGTTGATTACACCAGTGTCCACACCTGAAGGTACCCATATAACCCATATGTAATGGCTATGCGCTCTGTGTCCCGTGATGTACTTCAAGAAAAGGATTTTACAGGTAAGCTGTTTATTAAAAATCTTTTTTTTTTTTTTACCTAAAACTTTTTATACATCGCATCCCTCCACTTTAATTCCTAATCCATGATGGAGTTCTATTTAAAAAATGTGACTACACTAATGTATAACGATACCAATCGGCTAGACACCAAACATGTCTAATTTACAAGGTCTGGAAGGCCCATATGCTACATTGGACCTAGTATAGCATAATCCTTCACATTATACAAAAAAAAATGGGGTAGCTTTTACAGTTTTGGTTTTTTGTGTTCATGGAATTGCATTTGAAAGAACGCTGCGCAAATACAGTGCGATATAAAGTATAATTTTCTATCAAAAAATACAGATTTTTCACTTGGAAGGAACAAGTGTCAGAAAAAGGCTGTTTAAAAGTGGTTAAACAGCCCTCATTCACAGACTGAAGTTCATCCCGTTTTGATCTAAAAGAACCAAAACATACTATGTTTATGGTTATCTCAGCACTGAGAAATGTTGATAAACATTTGCTGGCTTTTTTAATTTATTTTGATGGCTCTGAGCAGAGAACGGCACTTTTTACATAGAAATGCCGGATTAAATCGGTGAAATCGAGATCGCAATTTTTTTTATGATTGCAGCTCTACTTTACATATATCCAATTTGGTCTCTAACAAATCACAATTTCATTCCGCTAAATAATATGCTATTTGTCAGATTGTGAAATCCCTTTAGCTGGTGGTTGTGTATAATAAAAATATATAGTGTGTGTGTGTTTTTGTGTGTGTGTGTGTGTCTTGAAGATGATTTGCATTGGGGGGGGGGGGGGGGGGGGGGGACTTGCTGAGAATAATAAAATACACTCCGGCACAATTTACAGCACATCCCTTGGACCATTTGATTGGGTAACGCTAACTCGGGGACACTGCCAATAATGATCCTCCATACTTGACGGGGCTGGACTGTATCCAGCAGGACTGGCTTTAGTGTTGGACTTTTTTTTTTTTTTTTTTACTCGCCTTTAAATGGCTGTTGCTATGTGGTCCCTTGAAATCTGCCTCCTTCATCACCTCTGTTCCTGTTGGCGCTTCCGCTTGCTACTGCTTTTGGGAGATGTGTGTCATAATTTCTCAGGAGTCAGTGGGAAGCGCAGAGGGCTTCATTGCCATCACTTCCCACCCCCTGTTGTGATGGCAACCTGAGAAGTTGACGACGCAGCGGTGAGGTTAGAATGTGCAAGATTGGGGCGTTACAGGACTGTGCATGCTGGTCGCAGATCTGCACAGAGTACCAGAAGTAAGTGCACATACCCACAAGCAAAATTAGAATGTCCTGCAAATAGTTTTATAAATCTATTTCTGTTTTTTACACGGGAGATCGCCGGAGGAATTCTTCAAAAAACTTGAATATTTAACAATGTGAAAAAGTTACCAAAATATTTAGCTGTGCCCAATAAATGCAGCCTTACCGGTGCCCATTAAATGCAGCCTGTTTTGCGACTGGCGAGGATGTCATCACAATCGCCTGTCCACCTGTCACTCAGAAGACAGAACAGCCCGAGCGGCAGTACTCCATTCCGCTGCTGGGGCTGCTCTGTTTTCTGTGTGACAGGGAGATCGCCCAGCGCTCCATGTATTGTGCCATGGTGACAATAGGCGGGGGGGGGGGGGGGGCTGTTCAGTATTCGCTCCATAAGACACATAGGCTTTTCTCCCCATTTGGGGGTTTGCGTGTTATGTAGCGAAAAATACTGTGTGTGTATGTATGTATGTGTGTGTGTGTGTATATATATATATGTATGTATGTGTGTGTGTGTGTGTGTGTGTGTGTGTGTGTGTGTGTGTGTGTGTGTGTATTAATATTTTTTTAAAACACTTTGATCATAGTTATGACAGTCATTGGCTGCAAGCAGTGCTGTATTATGGCCTGGGCCAGCACTTTGCGGGGGGGGGGGGCGAAACAGCACCCCCACGAATACCCCCCCTCCTCCCACTCCTACAGGACACCAGCCGAGGTTTTTTTCAGTAGTTATCCCTGAAGAGCTGTCCCCTCTAGGATAGAAAAAAAAATTACCGGGATACTGCATGCGTCATCTCCGTAAAACCCCTTTAAGCCGAGGCTGCATATGTGCATACGGTCGGTGGGAAGGGGTTAATCCTAAAAACTAAATTGGATGTATTGCATCTTTCTAGTCTTTTTTTAGATGTGATAGCAAAATTTTTTGTTTTTCTGTTATATTTTTTTATTTTTACACACTTCTGTCCTAGGTTGGCTATGCTTACTCCAATGTATCTATGAAGGGAGCCATGGTTGATACCCAGGCTGGGCTCTAAACATGTCTTCCTCTTCATCTCCATTACATGGCGTTGGGGGCAATTAGTAGTTTACAGAAGGACAATAACATTGTTTGTGCTTTTTCTTGTATTTGCTGAAACTGTCCTTGGCCTAAAAATTATAAACCAATGCAGTCATCACATTCGTTTACTTTAGCCCCGGAAGGATTTACCCCTTGATGAGGCAATTTTTTGCAATGCAACACTGCGTTATTTTAACTGACAATTGCGCGGTTGTGCAACACTGTACCCAAACAAAAAATTGGTGTGTGTGTGTTTTTTATATTATATATATATATATTATATATATATATATATATAATATAGCTTTAAATATTGCAAAAAATAAAAAGCCCAGTGGTGATACACCAAAAGAGCTGTATTTGTGTGAGAAAAAAATTATGCACATAACTGTGCAGTTGCCAGTTAAAGTAGCACAGTTCTAAATGGAAAACAATGGCCTGGTCGTAAAGCAGGGGTCTCAAAGTACCGGCCCGCGGACCGGTAATAAATGGCCCGCGATTCGCGGTAAATCCCCGCTCAACAACTCCGAGCCGTGGAACCCCCCCCCGCTCAACAACTCCGAGCTGTGGACCCCCCCCCCCCCCTTAACAACTTTGATCTGCAAACCCCGTGTGTGGTGGTCAGTGTGCAGTGCAATGGTCAGGGTTTAACCATGTGTCCGCTGACACCAATACTAGGGGTTAATAATGTGTCCGCTTACACCAGTGCTGGGGGTTAATAATGCGTCTGCTGACACCAGTGCTGGGGGTTAGTAATGTGTCCGCTGACACCAGTGCTGGGGGTTAGTAATGTGTCCGCTGACACCAGTGCTGGGGGTTAATAATGTGTCCGCTGACACCAGTGCTGGGGGTTAATAATGTGTCCGCTGACACCAGTGCTGGGGGTTAATAATACGTTCGCTGACACCAGTACTGTTTTTGAAGTTTGAAAGTTTGCATGCGGCCCCCTATGGGATATGAAAACGTGTCTTGCGGCCCTCAGGTAATTTGAGTTTGAGACCCCTGTCGTAAAGGGTTAAAATCTTCTGGAGCTGAACTGGTTAAAGGAAGTCAAAAAATAAAGTTGCAATTTTATAATAAAAATAAAAATAAAAATTGTTTTTGTGTTTTTAATAATTTAACCAAGAGACGCGGCAGATTACCTAAATGTTGATCAATAGTCATTTATGCTTTAAAATTTGGTTTGTGTTTAAAAATAATTTTTGGTACTTCTTTTGCCTTTTATCAAGATACGGATAATGAAGGCTACGTAGATGGTCAAGCACAAGATGTATCTCAACAGCCAACTGCACCAGAGGAAGAAGAGGAGATAATGATTGCTCAGTCTCATGATGAAACTAGTTACAGGGAGTACGTCTCCAGAGGATGTGAAAACAAATGTCATTCTCACTTTCATGACACACTTGGACAGTCTGATGACCTTTTACATCATCACCATGACTACCACCATATCTTACATCATCATCATCACCAAAATCACCATCCACATAGCCATTCTCAGCGCTACTCCCGGGAGGAGCTTAAAGATGCTGGCATTGCCACCTTGGCCTGGATGGTAATAATGGGTGATGGACTGCACAACTTCAGTGATGGTTTAGCTATTGGTAAGATATTAAACAACTCTACAAAACACTATTTGCATTTTTATGGACCGTCTACTACTACTACTGTAATTTAGTAAAACAATGCTTTTAGTGGGTATACTGGTTATGGGGTATCTATGCTTCTAACAGTAATATTTATGAAGAGATGCAAAACAAAAAAAAAAAAAGGGACCAGGGTTTGGAGAACCCTGCTGCCCTAAAGAATAAAACGGTTGTTCCAATATTTTATGTCACACTATTTGCCCATACTAACCATTTAAGTTAGCCCAATTTTTTTTTTGTATTATGTGAAAGATTTTACATCGCGAGAATTGTGATCTTTATTCTAAGCAAAAAAATCACGATTCTCATTTTGGCCAGAATTGTGCAGCTCTAATTGACAGCATTTAACACCTAAATCAATTTTGTCACTTTCTTTCCAGGCATTAGCATGTTATACATAGTTATATTGGTCCACCTTGGAACAATGTAACTTTTTATATACCTTACCTGTCCAATGGCCCTGGAAGCTGTAAATCACTGAAGTAGACACCACTACTCCAGTGACCTTCACTTCCAGGTCTCCTGCTGATCAGCTAGGCTGACGTGTTGTGAACACAGGTTGGCTGCTCGGCACAAGGAGCCATTCGGAGAATGGTTTCAATTTTCTGAATGCAAACAAAGCGTGGCGTGCATTTGTATTCAGCCCCTTTTTACTCTGATACCCCTAAAATCTAGTGGAACCAATTGCCTTCAGAAGTCACCTAATTGGTAAATGGCGACCCACATGTGTGTAATGTAATCTCAGTATAAATACAACTAGGGGTGCAACGGATCGTCACCGATCCGTGATCCGAACGGGTCACCCCGTTCGGATTGGCACACCACGCGATCCGCGGAGCGCTCCGGAGCCTCGGCCGTAGGAAAGTCCCCGGCTTAGGCCTAGCTCCAGAGCGGCGGCCATCTTGCTCCACCCCCGTGTGCTTGTCAGCGCACAGCCTCAGCCTCAGCGCGCTCACTACAGACCCGGAACTGCCTGCAGACATGTGGAGACAGCATCGGTGAGCTCTGCACCTGCAGGTAGGAGCTACACCATCACCTGGGGAGCATGTCTGTACACCAGGGTGGAGGGGGGTGGATAGTGATTAGGTTGGTGTAACAAGATCTTTATTGATTTTTTATTTTTTTGCCGATCCAAAAACGATCCGATCTGTGACATCTGATCCGAGGATCGATCCGATCCGTGATTTTTTTTGATCCGTTGCACCCCTAAATACAACTGTATTCAGAGATTTGTTAGAGCCTTATGCCGCGAAAACACGTTCAGTTTTCATCGGTTAACCAATGACGCTGACTGATGGTCAGTCGTGCCTACACACCATCGGTTAAAAAAACGATCATGTCAGAACGCGGTGACTTGATTCTGAGCATGCGTGGATTTTTAGCCGATGGTCGTGCCTACTAACGATCGGTTTTGTTCGTTTTTTTTTAACCAATGGCGCCCACACACGTTCGGTTTTGACCGAAGAAAACGGTCCATCAGACCATTCTCATCGGTTTGACCGATCGTGTGTACGCGGCATAAGTGAACAAACTGGTCTGGGATAAAATTGCAGAGAAGTTTAAAGCAGGGCTAGGGTATATAAAAAAATATTAAAAATCCCAAGGTTTGAACATCTCATGGAGCACTGTTCAATCCATCATCCGAAAATGGAAAGAGTATGGCACAGCTGCCGGGCAAAAAGAGAGCATTAATCAGAGAGGCAACCAAGAGGCCGATGGTAATGCTGGAGGAGCTGCAAAATATCCACAGCTCAGATGGGAGAATCTGTCCACAGGATTTCGTGCATGCCACAACTCTGGCCTTTATGGAAGAGTAGCAAGAAGAAAGCCATTGTTGAAAGAAAGCCATAAGAAGTCCCGTTTTGTGAGAAGCCACGTGGGGACACAGAAAACATCTGGAAGAAGGTGCTCTGGTCAGAGGACACCAAAAGTTTACTTTTTGGCTCCAAACAAAACACTGTGGCGGAAAACCAACACTGCACATCACCCTGAACACACCATCCCCACCGTGAAACGTGGTGGAGGCATCATGTTTTGGGGATGCTTTTCTTTAGCAGGGACAGGGAAACTGGTCAGTTGATGAGAAGTGCTAAGAGGGCAATCTTAGAAGAAAACCTGTTTGAGTCTGAAAAAGACTTGAGACTGGGGTGGAGGTTCACCTTCCAGCAGGACAATGATCCTAAACTTGCAGCCAGAGCTACAATGTAATTGTTTAGATCAAAGCACATTCATGTTTTAGAATGGCCCAGTCAAAGTCCAGACCTAAATCCAATTGAGAGTCTGTGGCAAGACTTGAAAATTGCTGTTCAGACACTCTCCATGCAATCTGACGGTGCTTGAGCTATTTTGCAAAGAAGAATGAGCAAACATGTTACTCTCTAGATGTGCAAAGCTGGTAGAGACATATCCAAAAAATTATTGCAGCAGTTGATTAAGAGGGGCTAAATATAAATGCACACCACGCTTTTCAGATATTTATTTGAAAAAGAATTGAAAGCCATTTTATAATTTTTCTTTCCACTTATCAATTATGTGCCAATTTGTGTTGGTCTATCGCATAAAATCCATTTATGTTTTTGATTGGAATATTACAAAATGTGAAAAATGTCAAAGGTTTTAAATACTTGGTTCAATGCACTATATAACATGCTGATGCCTGGAATGTGGCCCTAAAAAAATGGCATACATAACTGCAAAGAAGCATAGGAATATCTACTTCTGCCTGTGCCGCTAACCTGAGTTCTGCTGCAGAGTAATGTCTTTGGGAAGTCTCTTCCTGAAACTGACATTTCCAGGAGTGTCTGTCCCTTTCCTGTCTCTCCTAAACTGCTGAATGGTTCCTTCATGGCACTATTGTTTCTGATGTATTGCCTGTTTCAGAAGAGACTTTAGTCAGAGATTAATTTCAGCAGAGTAATGTTCACCAGTGCATGTTGGAGTGGGAAGTATTGCTATGTATCTTTGCAGGTATGGCATTGCAAAGAAATGTTGGGTAAACAGTCGCTTTTAAAGTGTTACAGTAAGTATGTATTTTTAGCCATTTTGGTGTTTATTCTGAAATTATTTGTCCGACTATTCATCCAAATCTGGTATAGAGGCACTCACCAGTCTTGTAGTGGAGGTAGATAATATTGGCAGCATTTTTATTGTCGACCTTTCAATAAAGTTTAGTCTATCTTTTTCAAGGCTGGGCTGAGCTTCATCAATATGTCGACCATAAAAACATTTCTGTTTTGATCTATCTCCTCTGCAAGACTTGTGATTGCCTAATATACTAGTTTTGGATTTATATGGCTGTCTTTGTGAGTGACCTGGGCATTTACTTCAAACGTAGAGCGCGATGGCCACCATTGAGAATGTTTTTTTTATTATAATATTCACATTTGATATGATTATTTTATGTATTTAGAGGGGTTGTAGATTGTTTACTGGAAAAAAGTCCAGTGTTTTGTTGATGCTGAGTTTCATAAACTCTGTGAGTATAAGTGTGTAATTTACACTCCCCTCTAGGGCTGCAACTAACGATTATTTTCATAATCGATTAGTTGGTCGATTTTTTTTTTCGATTAATCGGTTAGCCTTAAAATGTTGTGTATAATTTTGTTTACGGGTATGTAACGTTTAAAAAGGGGAAATTTATTATTATATATCTTTATGCAGTGGTAAATATAAATAACCAACTATATGGTTAGTCGGTTCACACTAAGGCGACCCGACTCTGCCCCTGAAGTCGTACAGGAACCACATTTCTAAGTCGGAGCGACTTGTGTTCATTGAATTGCATGGGACGCGACACGTCAGGCGGCTGAGTCGCCTGACGCGTCGCCCCAGTGTTAACCGAGTCTTAGGGAGCAAAATCTCTAATCCACTCTGAGAATAAGACAGAAGAGGTATACACTGTATATACTATTATGAATCTGGTAAATATCATCAGACTATATTTAAAGAAACAAAAATTAGACACTTTTGCAGATTTCCAAACATAACTGTAATATATTATATGCTGGCCATACAAAAACAATTTCTTCCTTCAAAACTTTTTTTTTTTTTTTTAAGAACGTTTGTTTGCTTTTCTTATTGTTAGTGGGGTCAAATCAACATTCGCTTTCAACCACAGTGATGGGCAAAATTTAATTGGTCAAAGGAATTTTCTGACAGTGTATGTGGTTTTCATTCAGAAACTACATTCATTTTAAAATAGAATGTTAAAAACAAGTGAAAATGTCAAACATTCTTTCATTCAGCGAATCGTACAAAGATTTTTCGTATGAATAGTCTTGTCTGTAAATTGATCTGTGTGACCAGCATAATGCTCGGTACACACCTAATGCAGTTTGCTTTTGATCTGTTTCTGCCATGCTTTTTGCTGTGTGTTTTTTGATTTGTGTGCATGTGATTATTTATTTTTTTTGGTTTTGTTTTTTATGCTTTTTTTTATTTTTGTGGGCCAATTTGTTGCTGGGCAGATTAAAATACACAAATTGCTGTAAAAACCCTCATTACATGTGTAGCGCCCCCTCAATTTCAGTCCAGGCATTACGCTAAAGTTAGTGGGTGAATGGGAGAGTTACTTTGCTCCCATTCCTTATTTGTCAAATTGCAGGCTGCTGCTGTTTCAGAACTGTCATGTAGGCCGGTCTGCGGCCCCGAGGTGTGATTGCACCCCTGGGCGAAATTTGGCGCTAGAGGGGTTCTGACAGAGCCACTTTTCCCCCAGCAGCCAATTAGAGGAGTTCTTCCCTCGCTGGGGAGGGTTATATCTGTGGCAACTGCCGCGTGTTCTGGGTGGGTTAGGTCGTCGGTGGTCGGTTCCTCTTCTTTGAGCGGGGTCCATGTCCCAGGTGCGGCATCCATCTTCACGGTGCGCGCATCTACGGACCCCGTTCGCATGGCCCACCTGGCCAGAACCACCTATCCCATGGAGACCCATTCGGATGTCGATGGGAGCCCCAGTGACTTACTGGGTCCCCAACCTTACTGAGAAGATCCCAGGCTGTATGCCGTGGGGGATCGGCTTGAGGAGAACCCGGAGGCAGGTTATCCAAAAGGGCTTGAATGAACTATCGGGGATCTGGTTACTGGAATTGACAGGTACATGGCAGCTGTCAACCGGTGACCCTTTCATTGCATTTACTGGGAGGATTTGCTCAAATCCGAATTGTTCTCTTTTGAGTACTGAAGTACTAGGCCTGTGGTAGAGGCCCAAGCCAGGTCTTTCATAGAGACCTGTTCCTCCCAGCAAGCTCCAAGTGACATTCCGGCTGCCAGGCTTATAACAGGACTCTGTCTGGAGGCACTTTACCCACTCCTTCTGAGTGGAGACGAACTGTATCTACTACTTCCGAGAGCGAGACTGCTCTGTGCTATATCCAGGCCTGATACCGCACTGTTCTCTATTGATTCAACAACCTTTCCTATCTCCTGTTGATGTTGGCCGTTGTTGGGCCCTGGAATAAAGCATTTGAAAATCCATTTGGTGACTGGACATTCGCTCACTGTTGCTACTCTTAGACACATCGCAAGGTAACTTAATATGCCGATCCCAAACAGCTCCTGAGGCGGTGGCGCTACACATGCTTTTCTGCAGCTTCTCCATTGAAGTATATTGAACCAAAAAAGCACTGTTTTGCATTGCAAAAAGTCCTTGACCCTTTTCAAATACGCAGCAGCTGAAAAAAGTGTAAATGCAAAAGTGTCCCATAGGAAGCCATGTAAATTAACTGTAGTGTGTTTCTGCAAAAAGCACCAAAAACTAGAGGTGTGACCCAGGCCTAAGACGCTTAGTAACATAATGGGGTTTAAAAAACGAAAATTGGCCCTTTATAGTACAAAAGAGGGGAAAAATCGCTACTGTAAGGGGTTCACTTTTTTTTTACTGTGGAATAGTGAAAGTAATATTTACAGTAGCGATTATTCTTTTTGTACTATAAAGGGCTATTTTTTATTTTTAAACCCCATTATGTTACTGGCCGATTTAATCGATTAATTTCATAATCTGTTACCATGTTTTCATAATCAATTAGTTGTTTTGGCTCTACTCCCCTCGGCTTCAGTCCCACTGCTTATTTGAATTGCTGTAGTTGGCATCGTATGTCTTTTTGAAGCATGAGTAGGCTGTAGGCTGAGCACTAAACCACCTTGTAGCAGAAAGTAGTGCCTGAATAAGTAGTAAGCAATAATTGCAAATAGAAATCCATTTATAAAACATTCAATCTTCTTGGGAAAATATATATAATTTTTTTTATAGAACATAAATAAAGACGGTGCTTTTTTTCCTTCAAATAAATATTTGGTTTTTGTACATTACTGTGGAGTTAACAAATATTTTTTTCACAGCTCAACAGTTAATCCAGAAGGTCTAAACTATTTGTTTTACTAAATATGATTACTAAAGCAAAATCCAAAACTCAGTCCTGCTGGGGATTGTGTTTATGTAAAGGCATCCCCGACCAGATTATTTGGCGCACTGGTGAGAAGTATAGTAGCCCAGAGAATCCTGGCTTTCTATTCACTGAAGTCTGCTCACTGGAAGTTGATTGCTTATTAGTTACTGTTGTTTACTGCATTTTGCTTCTGATTGGAGTTGGCTTCTTATGTCCTAAGCAGCATGAAACACTTTCATATTTAAGCTTGTTGCTTTGTTATTAATGTATTTAATTGTTATTCTTTGCATACATAATGTGTTATACTAATGGTTGCTTTAAATTACAGGAGCAGCATTTACTGAAGGCTTATCCAGTGGATTAAGTACATCTGTAGCTGTTTTTTGTCATGAACTACCACATGAATTGGGTAAGGTTAAACTACATGGCTGTAGCTGATCAGTCCTGCGTTTGTCCATGAAGATTAGATATATCTGCCACACATCATAGTTTTTTTATTTTTATCCGGTACTTGCCAGTCCATAGAATCCACTGCTGGCTTTCTTTTTCAACCACTGTGGGTCACCACCAGTGCCGCCATTTTGGAATTGGGAGTAAGCCTCTTCATGAATTCCAGCCAGGTCCCCACTGTGCATAAGCAGAATTGTGCAGTGTTGTGAGTCTAGTCCAGAAGTCTCCTGGGACACAACGTGTTCAAGAAGGCTGCGGGTGGGGCGATGGGTAGGAAGAGTAATGTCATTCTTACCCAGGCAAGAAATTAAGAGGAAAACAAAATGCTATTCCTGAAAGTGGTGGGGGTGGGGAGGAGGATAAGCCATACATTCAGGCCCCATTCACACCTGAGCGATTTGTAACTTGAAACTTGAAGCTCCAAAATGCTCAGGGAAAAGAAAAAATCAGTGCATCTCTATGGTGATGGTACACATCTCCACTCCAGAATGCCTGAAGCTCAAATGTTTTAGAGCTACTTTTGTAGTGCGAATAATTCAGATTGGTGTGCTTTTTTTTAAGCATCTTTTTTTTCTCCAAAGAAATGCATTAAACATGGAAATCACATGTTTTGTGCATTTTGACGCATTGCGGGCGGTATTGCCAAGGTTTCCCATTGATTTCAATGGGAAGGAGCGGTATACACGCCGCTCCTCTCACCGCTCCAAAGATGCTGCTGACAGGAGATTTTTTTTCTCTCCCGCCAGTGCATCGCCTCACTGTGAAAGCCCTCGGGCTTTCACATTGAGTATGCAGTGAAGGAGTTTTTCAGGCAGTATAGCAGCGCTATTTTTAGCGATGTACCGCCTGAAAAACTCCTCAATGTGAAAGGGGTCTTATTTTAGTAAATCGACCTCAGGGTCTCATTTTGATAGCGAGACCTTTATCAAGATGGTGAGGGAGCTCTCCTTTCTCTACGATCCGCAGGACTCCCATGATAAGTCCCAAGCAAACATTTTGTGGTATCTGTTGTCAAAAATAGGAGTATTGGTCCCAATAAGGGAATTTTATTTGGGGTTGTCCTTTGGTGTTCCATAAGGCAATGGCAAGAAATTTACATCTAAATCTAATATGTATGTGTGTGTATGTATATTATAGGTTTGCAGTGATTTCAACAGACCGTTTTCATCGGACATGCACACGACATACACACGATCAAACCAAAATCCCCACTGACAGACAGCACGGTGACGTGGCGGTGACGTTGACGCCGCCACGTCACCAAACCAGGAACTAAAATACTTCCACGCATGCGTCAAATCCATTCGACGCTTGCAGGGGATTTTTGTCTGCTGGTTAGGCGTACTAACCAGCAGACATGTCGGACAGACGGCTTTCCAGCAGACAAGTTTTAAAAGCATGCTTTAAAACTTTTGTCTGCTGGAAACTGTCTGCTAGCCCGTACACACGATCGAATCTGTCCGCTGAAACTGGTCTGCGGACCAGTTTCAGCAGATATATTCGATCGTGTGTACGCGGCCTAAGTGTCATGAAAAAATTGTCAGAAGAAACTCGGGCAGATATTTCATGTCAGAGGTTTACTAACCACTTTAAGTCACTTATGAGTATGGGGTGCTAATGTGATAAGATAAAGAGCTCCAACAAGCATGTAAGCACTATTTTTTCCTCAGAGCCAGAACAGGGATCTGTGAATGTAAACAGACAGACTCTGGTTCTGACAGGGGAGTAGAGAGAGATCTGCTGTTCCTGGTGATCACCCCTTCCTTGCCAGTGACATTTAGACAGTGACTATTTTTAGCTCTGATTGCTGTTTAGATGTCAATGGTCCCAAAAAAGTTTCATGTGTCCGATCTGTCCGCTGCAATGTTACAGTCCTGCTAAAAATCACTGATCACCTCCATTACTAGTAAGAAACAAAATATCTAAAAATGCCATAAATATATCCCCCTATTTTGTCGATGCTTTAACTTTTTTGCAAACCAATCAATAATACACTTATTACGATTTTTTTATTTGTTACTCTTTTTGTTTATAGTGCAAAAAATAAATACAGCAAGAGGTGATAAAATACCACCAAAAGAAAGCTCTATTTGTGGGGGGGGGGGAGATGCCAATTTTGTTTGGGTACTGCATTGCGCAACCAGGCAATTGTCAGTTAAATTGACTCATCTCAAAAAATGGCATGGTCGTTAAGGAGGTAAACCTTTCTGCGTCTGCCTGAGAGGCTCCTGGGAAACTGCTTTGGTCTGGGCACGGATACGTTACACTGACTGTTACCATGTCTTCTTAATACCTTCCCTTTTCTTTTTCTTCTTTCTCTTCCTTAACTCTTTCGGGCTGTGATTATTGCTTATAGCAATGGCTGCTTGTAGGAAATAGTTTGCTATGACCACCCTCGGTACGTTCCCTTATGGGGTTTTTCGTTTTATGGGTTGTTTTCTTTTTTTTCTGAGAAGGAAAGGGCCGTGGCCTACTGCTCTGAATTGTCTAACGACAGTGACTCTTGCCCCTAGACAACCCTCATTATTTGACGAACGAAGTTATGTTTGGAATTTTTGGCCAAATTGCTTAGGTCATATTTGTTTTGTTTTTCCTATTTTTTTTTGCGTGTTTTTTGGATTAATATACCATGTTCTCTATCATATTACTGCTCTGCGAGCAGCTGTATTGCTATCTGATTTACTCTTTCCTGCTTTTGTTTGTTACAATAAACTTGGAATGTTAAAAAAAAAAAAAACCTTTCCGGTCCTTAAGTGGTTAACCACTTGCTTACTGGGCAAATAAACCCCCTTCGTGCCCAGGCGAAATTTCAGCTTCCGGCACTGCGTCGCTTTAACTGACAATTGCGCGGTCGTGCAACGTGGCACCCAAACAAAATTGGCGTCCTTTTTTTCCCCACAAATAGAGCTTTCTTTTGGTGGTATTTGATCGCCCGTGCGGTTTTTATTTTTTGCGTTATAATGAAAAAAAGAGCGACAATTTAAAAATATATATATATTTTTTACTTGTTGCTATAATAAATATCCCATTTTTTTTTTTATATATTTTTTTCTCAGTTAAGGCCGATACGTATTCTTCTACGTATTTTAGTAGAAAAAAAAAAAAAAATCACAATAAGTGACTGCTTTGCGCAAAAGTTATAGCACCTACAAAATAGGGGACATAATTATGATTTTTTTTTTTATATTTTTTTTTACTAGTAATGGCGGCGATCTGCGATTTTTATTGGGACTGCGATATTGCGACGGACACATCGGACACTTTTGACACATTTTTGGCGCCATTCACATTTATACAGCGACCAGTGCTATAAAAATGCACTAATTACTGTATAAATGTGACTGGCATTGAAGGGGTTAACACTAGGGGGTGAGCAAGGGGTTAAATGTATTGCCTGGGTGTGTTCTAACTGTGTGGGGGGAGGGGGGTGACTGGGGGAGGTGATCGATGCTGTCTCCCTATGTACAAGAGAAACAGCATCTGTCACCTCACTGACAGGACGGTGAAGCTCTGTGTTTACACTCAGAGCTCCACGTCCCTGCTCTCTCACCGACGATCGCGTGTACCTGACGGACATCGCGGCCGCCGGGTACACGCATCGGATCCTCGGTGATGCGTCGGGATTGTTTTTTTTTCCCCTGTGGCGCGCGCGGGGAATTACAAGCAAATCATGTCCAAAGACGTGACCCCGGCGCCTCAGGTCCGCGCTGTTCACGTATTCTGTTAATAGCGCGGACCTGAAGTGGTTAAAAGGGCCCAGGCCAGACCTGAAACATTGACTGTTGTTTGATGACGGTGATGCTAACCTAATAAATATTTCCTTGATACAATGGAGAAAACCTGCCTTCTGTTAAATGGTTAGTAAATTCTCTGTTCAAGACTTTCTTTGAATTAACTACAGTTCTGGGTTTATGTAGTAATCTGAAAACGGAAGGCCTGTGGGTAGCGATAGCCTGTGGCACCTTATTTGATATTCAGCTTTTTGGCTCATTAGCGGCCACACAAGTGGAAGCTGTTAGGATCACATAGTGTATCCCATATTAGGATGATGGGTTGATTTTAACGAATTGTGATGACTATTTCCCAAATATACTCATCTGGCCGGTGTGCACTCTGTGCTTGCATGCCACTGTTTCTATTTATTACCATACAAGGTCTGTCCTCCAGAAAATATTTCACTTTTTTTTAATGATTCCTGGAACACCACATAATTACACTATTCCAATTCATGAATGCCCAGGACTAGTAAGTATGACTCCTGTGCCTTTTTGTAGTATATAAGCTTTTAAGCTTATTTGAACTGTTTAAGCCTGGATAGTCCGCTGTTCAGAAAATATAAAGAATGTTGATCTGTAATTTCTCTTATGTGTGCTTTTATGGTTTAGTGACCATGTTTGTTCACCTTTTTTTTCCTAGGGGATTTTGCAGTCCTCCTGAAAGCTGGAATGACTGTAAAACAAGCGGTGCTATACAATGTCTTATCTGCTATGCTTGCGTACCTGGGTATGATCACTGGGATTCTAATAGGCCATTATGCAGAGAATGTTTCAATGTGGATCTTTGCTCTTACAGCAGGACTATTCATGTATGTGGCTTTTGTTGATATGGTAAGTGCATATTTTTAATATTAAGTATACTGGAATTTACAACCCTTGGTATGTGGGGGTCTTGACCTGATTGAATGTAGCTATGGACTTCTTCCCCCTTCTCCCACAGCTCTGCTGAAGAACAAAAAAATTGTTATTCTAAACCAGAATGTAGAGTGCAGAAAAAAGCAGCATAAGATCAACTGGTAAATTTAACTCCTGCAATATTCAGCTCCCGGCACCTCTTGTTCATGCTACCTTAGTTAACCCCTTCACGCTGATATAACACATATATGCGGCATCACTGTACTGGGCGTTTTTGCTGTGGGGCCGCATATATGCCCATCTTTGTGATGGGGTCTCGCGGAGAGCCTGGCGTTCCATACTTGCTCTGTTTCAGTGTCTTTGCACAGAGTAGCTTGGATCCTCCTTCTTGGGTCACTTGTCTGTGATCTTGGCCCCTCCCTCCCTGTTCAGTGCCCCCACAATAAGTAGCTTGCAATAGGGGCACCCGAGCAGAGCGCTGGCCCTGCCCCCTCTCTCACCTGATTGGCTAGCTGACCTTGACAACAGCGACGGCCAGTGGCAGAGAGGGACCTCAGGTAAGTATTAGGGGAGTCGCTGCACACGGAAGGTTTTTTATCTTGATGCATAGAATGCATTAAGTTAAAAATAACTTCTGCCTTTACAACCACTTTAATGTTTGATCTAGGTCAGTGCCAGGGTTCGTGTTTGAGTCTAAGTAATGGTCAAAGGTCAGGGGCAGGATATTAATATTTTTTTTTTTATTGCTGGTGGTGTGCTTTGGGTAGGACAACCAAAATGTGCACTACAGTTTTCTGGGCTGCACTACGGGTACAAATAATGTGATATCACTGTGGTCGCCAGGAGCTGGAGACTTGTAGAATATCTGTGTGCAGGTGCAACTATTCCCCCATGTGTGCAGACCTGTTGCAAATCTGCCTGTTCTCCAAGAGTAGTGTCACCTCTTAAGTAGAAAAACTGCCTCCTGTGATTTGATGTCAAAGTCCCAGGAGTCAACGGGTGTTTCTCCTTTTTTTTTATTTTTTATTATAATATATCGGATTTTATTTATAGTAATATTTTTTACTAGTATATTGTAACATTGTCTGGATGACTATATATTGCATACTATAGCTGAATTTCTATACAGTATATGTAATATTCTATTCTTGTGTTGTGACTTGAGTGTCAGGACACATAAAGATGATCCTTGTTTCTCTGGCCAGTGTACTAAAACATAATCCTTGTTTATGGTTTGCAGGTACCTGAGATGTTGCACAATGATGCAAGCGACCACGGCTGCAGTCGTTGGGGATATTTTCTCTTGCAGAATGCGGGAATTCTTTTAGGATTTTTCATCATGTTGGTTATTTCTGTATTTGAACCTAGAATTTTTTTCAATGTTAACCTATAACTATATAGGTTGCCTGTGGTCATCAAATTCACACAGCAAACAAAGCTGTTTTGTTTTTGTTTTCTTTTTTTTTTTTATGCAGTAAGCATATCTATTTTTATACCAATTGTAAAAAAAAGCTACGCTTGGTGACTTCAGAGAAGATGCAGTAAGACTGCAAAAGTCATTAGCAAACAGTTTGTGCCAAACTCTTTCTTTTTTTTTTTTTTTTTTTACATATTTAATAGATGCAGTCTAAATAGAAAATGTTTATATGTTCATAGCCACCATTGGCAAATCTAGTTTTTGAAGCTTTTGTTAATGTGTTATATCTATATTATGTTATTAATTTCTCTCCATTTTTAGCACTTCTGTGTGTCTGTTTCGGAGCTATAATATGTATAGCTGTGGGTGGTCTCTATTCATGCATGTGTAAAGATCACTTCATATGTGACTTTCTGTGCAGTCCCTAAGGTATTGTCCATGGCCACCTAGACTTACAAGAAGTGGGTTGGATGATGGTGAGCGGTCATTCAACCCAGAAAAGGACTAGTGCTTGATGGCTGGAACAGGCAGTACTTGTTTTAGTACTTGTTTCTTTTTAACAAAGTAGGTTTTATTGTAAGGGTGGAACAAATCTTTAAGTCTTGTTCACTAGCAATTGTGATAATCAATGACTCCCCCTAACTGTCTTGCAGTTGTTGCTGACACACACACTAATTAAATGGTGTGTGTGTCAGCAACAACTGCAAAACAGTTAGGGAGTGTCATTGATTATCATAATTGCTAGTGAAAAAGACTTAAAGATTTGTTCCACCCTTACAATAAAACCTGCTGTTGGACCCCTTTCACACTGAGCCGCCCATAGCGTCGGCGGTAAAACTCCGCTTTTTTTACTGCCGAGGCTATGGGCGGATTTGCGGCACATTTCGGCCGCTAACAGGGCACTTTTAACCCCCGCTCGCAGCCGAAAAAGGGTTCAGCTCATTGCAGGCGGTATAGCCGTGCTGTCCCATTGATTTCAATGGGCAGCAACGGTAAACACACCGCTCCAAAGATGCGGCTAGCAGGACTTTTTTTACCGTCCTGCTAGCGCAACACTCCAGTGTGAAACCTTTTCACACTGGAGACAATGGAGTACTAATCCTTTTCTGTGTTGAATGACCGCTCACCATCATTCAACTCGCTTCTTGTAAGTCTAGGTGGTCATAGACATACACCTTAGGGGCTGCACAGAAAGTCGCATATTTAGTGCTCGCTGTTTATGCATGTGTAAAGACCACCAACAGCTGCTGTAGGACACGAAGCAACACTGGTATCATCATATAACAGCTCAAAAGACAGCTGGACTTAAGGCATGTATGCTATGAGTTTTGTTGATGTATGGGGCAGCAGTAGAGGTGGAATTTGGCTTTAAAGTGTAACTACTTTCTAACTAAGTTGCTATTCTGTGCCAGAGCAGCAAAGTTAGCTTTGTAAATGGTACGTATCTCCTGTTTTGTTTATCTATTCTTATACAGTGTGTACATTTTTTTTTTCTATGCCAAAACCATAATGTTAAAACGTTAATGGTTTGCATACAAGAAACTGCAGCAGCCATGTAATATTGTGCTTCTTTGAACAATTTCTAGTTAACTGTATATGATTGGCAACTGAACCCCATGCCATTAGGTAACATATGAACATTTTCAGGGTACAGGGGATATTTTGAAAACCTATCTAGGCTAGTTATGCAAATAAGGTAAAACATTCTATTTACAAAGTTTAATATGGCACTACCCTGTTTTGCAGCTCTAAGTTTTGTCACAAAGCAGTTACACGTTAAGAAAGAAAGTTTGAGTATTATGCATGAATTTAATGCATACAATCATCGAGTTGTGATGTAAAGTCTGACATTATTCATGATGAACTCTTTTCTGTTAAGAGCAAGTCTGGACAAACTTTAAAATTCATTGTTAGGGGGTATCGGATTGAGCATACAATACATTTAGCTATTTGCATGCTAATGGTGCGCCAACGGTGAAATGTTGTGGAGCGCGATGTTAAGTGACCTCCGTTAACGGATTCCTTCAGTGACTGAAGATTTTGGTGGGAGGCACATGATTACACGCGAATAGCATGCCTATTAATAGGCCTGTGTTAAGATTTTTTTTTTGTGGCATAACTTTGTAATCTTCTCTCGATGGCTGGTGCATCTGTTAAAACAAAAAACCTATATGTTGCATATTAGTGTTATAATAATAATCTGTGTCATTAAGAGCACTATAAATGCTGCGTGTTGCCACACATTTGTGTACACCATTTAGTCAAGTTAGTGTGGTGGGATAGTTTTAAAGCAGTATTAAACCCAAAAGCAAACATTTTTTATTTTGCAGCTTACCAGTTCTTGGATGTGGTGGCTGGATTCATTTTCTTTTTTAGGGCTCTTTTACACAGGGCGGACAGTTTTCGGTCTCCGCTTTGCTCAGCGAGGATCGCTCTGTCGATCCCCGCAGAGCCAGCAGGTGACAGGTCTGTATCTGCACACTGTGCAGTGAATGACTTGTCAGAGCACCGCTCTCCCCTATGGGGAATCGAATGACGACGGACGGTAGAGTCCGATGTCCTCCAATCCGCCAGAAGGCTGGAAAATAGGGTTTTCCTCCGTCACACTTTGGCTGGTCGGATGTCAGCGGGCATGTTACCGCTGACAACCGTGGCTCCAAAGAGGAGCACGGAGCGCCCGTTCAGGACTGCCTAAAAAACTGGCAGGCGGACCTTTATGGTGTGCCCGTGTGAAATAGTCCTATGGCTTTCTTTCCTTTACTTTTACCTGGTGATTGGGCCAGTAAGTCTGTGTTATAACAGAACAAGCTATTCTGCAGATGTGGCGGTTACATTAAGCAAAACCATTTACTATGAACAGTGGCGCTTACAACAGTCAGCTATTATGTAAAATATTTTATCTCAAAAAGGGAAAAAACTGTTGCTGTAGCTCAGCTTCAATTAGTTAGTGTATCTAAATCTGCTAGTACATCTAACATTACCCTCCCCCCAGATTAACAATGCTGCTGTCCAAAGGTGCCCTTGTGTTCCTTCAACTAGAGTGGGAGCATTCTAATACAGAAGGTGTGTTGCTGGCCAGATTACCAGATGAAAACAGATTGAATAAAAGTAAAAAAAAAAACGAAAACAAATGCAGGTACCACATCTAAGGATTGTGTAAGTTGCAATATATCACATTTTTGGATTTAATACGGCTTTATTGCAGAACTGTGAAGCCACTTTGATATTGAAAACTGCCTTCTTTAAGGGCCTGGTCATACCAGAGAGTTATGCTGCACGCACAGCCACTGGTGTACCCTGTGTGTGCTGATGAGCTGATCCTGGTCTGTTTGTGCGTGATTTTTTTTCCACATCAATGTATTGAATTGTCACAAGGGACATTTCAATAGTGTTCTGTTCACCAGTACAAAGGTGTGGAGATATGAGAATTTACATTGCCACTGCACTGAAAAAACAAACAAAACTATGTGCATGCATTTTGCCTTGTCTGTGCGTTAGGATTGCATTGGGAATGGCTACCAGAGAAGCCCCACCACATCTGGTGTATATGGGCTTAAAAGACATTTTCCACCTTTTTGACCATATTTTATTTTTACACCCATATTTAGGGTCGCATTCCCCAATCCTCAAACTGCTCAACCCCCACTTACCTGATTTTCAGGGTGCTTCTCTCTGTAGCATCCTGTTGTCTTTAGAATTTAGTGTGGCTCTGTCCACACAACCATATCATCAGTTCACACTGATCCTGTGAATGGGAAGACTACAAGTCCCATCTGCCACTGCAGCAGAGGAACTTACAGATTGCGCCAGTACAAGTTCAGGGACATCATTGTAGTCCAATGTTTGCTTCCTTTAACCCACGTAAACTACAGTCATTATCTCTGTAAAAACTTGGGGCTGGAGACAAACCACGTGGGAGCCTGCGCATTGCACGTACGATACCTTAATCGTTTTTGCAGTGCTCTGAAGGCTTGAATTTTATCAACGCACAAGGTTTTAATAAGATGGGTGCATTTTAAGCTCCTTGAGGGCAGGGACTGATGTGAATGTACAATATGTAAAGCACTGGGTAAATTGTCGGCACTACCTGCTGTAAATTCTAAAACCGTTCAATCTGTTATATTTATATAATGCCAGCAGTTTGCACAGAGCTTTACAATATAATTGGAGATGGTATAGTTGCAATACAGTTCAAAACGAGAAGGTTATGCCATTAAGCCAAAGTAATATGCCACAAGCCATGTATGTTAAAGTGGATGTAAACCCTCACATATACCCAGTAAAGTGAACAACCTCATGATACAGAGATGAAGCAACCCCTCCTACATAAGTTTTACTTGTTTATCTGCGGTACTCCCCTCTCTACACCCTTTTGAAAAGTGCAGATAGTTTTAAAAATCTTTTTCCTCTATTCAGCAGTACATTGGGGTGGATGGGGAGACTGAACTTACACTGTGTGAGAGCTGATTGGCGGAAAGGGACCCCCCCCCCCCCCCCAAAGCTTTATTCTCAATAGACAAGCTTCCTGCTTATCTCCTTCCCCAACACAAATTTTTAGCTGTTCTCTTATGTGTGGGAAACCTTTTCAGAGGGGACCTTTGCTGATGACAGGAACACGGAGCACCTGAGGGAAACTACACTTGGAGCTTTGGAGACAGATAAGTAAACACTACAGATATCTGTGCTTGGTTCAAATTTCATGAATGGGGTTTACAACCACGTTAAAGGAGGAAAATAAACAAATAAATGTCAATTTTAGGTCAATTCGTGCTGTCAATCTTTTTATGTTGATGTGAGATACGGTTGCACAAGCTTTACTGTTAAGCTTCAAGTTTTCCTCCCAGTTTTTCTTTTACTGGTGAAGTAAAAATTATGATTTTTGAGGAGGAGCTTTAGAATATATGGCCATGTACATGCCAAAGACCAACTTAGATGTTGCTGATTGATTTAGGTTTACATACTGTTGCCTAGTGTGCACTTAACTAATATTTACACTTGCATATGTTAAATTTTGTAGAACTTGTGCTACCCCAATGGGCCAGGTTACTTAGGCCTTATTTATTTTATTATTAAACTTATTTTAGCAGGTTTTTTTTTGCTTGTATTTTCCAAAGGAATAAATGTCTCCTGTGATCTGCACACTGAGGACAAAATGTTTGCTGATAACCCCCCCCCCCCCCAGAGAGTTTAATTCGCAGCTCCCTTGCTACCTTCCCACATTGTTGCTCTAAAAGAGCGGGGCTTCCAGGTGTGTGAGGGGATGTAATCCTCTGCTACAGTGCTCAGGCCCAAGTTGCCATGACTGAATGTGAAAATGGGGGACGAAATCCACCTTGGTTAGGTACTACAGTGAAGCATACTGGGAGCGGCCCCTGCTGCAGGAGAGTGATGAGTGAATATATGTTTCTTGGGTGGACTGTGGGCTATCGGCATTCAGTGTCACTATTCTAAATGGGCAGATGACAGTATCTCTTTAAAATTTTAGGCTTTGAGAAACAATATCAAGTTATGATTTTGAATGTAAACATTCCTATTTCTAACATTCTGTATCCATTCCCCCCCCCAAAAAAAATGTGTATAAAGTAATGCAGATATAATTGTCTGG
Source organism: Rana kukunoris (assembly GCA_029574335.1). NCBI lineage: Eukaryota > Metazoa > Chordata > Amphibia > Anura > Ranidae > Rana > Rana kukunoris. The sequence continues at coordinate 33,215 of JAJQKJ010001537.1, forward strand.
CTGTTTAAGAATAATTGACGATACCTTGAATAAATTATATTGCATGTGGTTCTTGTAGTTTTAAGGTAGGCTGCTTACTTGGGTTATGTAGGGAAAAAAAACTACAAGAATGTGTATTTAACTTGGAACTCCACCCCACATTTGGTGGAGGGTGTTTAGGGAACCTTGTGAGGTTTCACTGTGTAATAATCTGCTATTAAGGAAGCACTCAAATGAAAAATACTGTATTCTGACATCTGTATGTATGTTATGATGGGATTCAGTATAAACTTTTTTTTTTTTTTTTTTTTTTTTAACATAGCTCAATTTATAATTGCCCATAATTGCATAAAAGTCAAGTGACAATGACAGGGGTTTGGACAGACTAAAACGCTTCCAGGGGTGTGCCTGCAATGGTACCTTGTATTTTTAAAGTGGTATTAAACCCAAAAGCAAACTTATTTATATTGTGGCTTACCAATTCTTAGAAATTACGGCTGTATTTTCTTTCTGTTTTCACCTGGTGATCCTGCCGGTAAGTCTGTTTTTAGAACAAGCTCTCCTGCAAATGTAGCAGTTAGTGTTAAGACAAACCATTTAGCATTGACAGAGTTGCTTACAATGATCAGTTTTAATTTATTCATGTAATACCTTTCTTATAAGAGAAAAACTTTGCTGTGACTGCTTGAATAACTGCAGTGTAAGCTAGAGTCCAGCTTCAATTTGTTAGTGTCTCCAAATCTGCTAGCATATCTAACATTCCCATTCCCTCATACTGACAATGCTGCTGTCTGCTGTGCCCCTATATTCATTCATCACCAATGAGGGCACTATGATATAGGAGGTATGTTGGACCTAGTTCACACTGGCATTCAAAGCAGGGGTTTAAAGTGTTACTAAACCCAGGACTTTGCATTCAATATCTCTGATATCCCACAATACACAGAACATGGAAGTGCAATTATTTTAGTAAATATATAAACTTCTTAGTACCTTTTTCTCTTCAGCAGTATATAGGACTAATATTAGTGTCTGGCTACAGCTTGTAGGAGGAGTTTTCTACTCTGACTGTCTTATGAGGCTGTGGGATTCCTGACCCTGCATGCATTTGTGGCACAGTTGCAGCATGTTTGCACATTACAGTTAACAATAGGTGTTTTGTAACGCCTTGTCAACCGCATCGCAAAATGCGCATAGGGAATTTAAGAGAGCGTTTTTAATGATCATTAATCTCTTATCAAATGCACATATTAACGCTATAGCTATATTTCTTTATCGTACATCACGGGACACAGAGCGCATAGCCATTACACTTGGGTTATATGGGTACCTTCAGGTGTGGACACTGGTGTAATCAATTTCACAGGAAGTTTCCTCCCTATATAACCCCCTCCCACTGGGAGTGCTTCAGTTTTTTTCGCCAGTGTCTTAGGTGTTGGTCACGTCTAGCTGTCCCTCGGAGGTCTCGGGACCCAGGATAGCTAGCCGGATCCGTCCGAAGTGCTTCAAAGCCAAGGTGTACGGTACCTGGGCCCTGCTGGAGTGGGGTTTTGTCTATAATGCCTCTCCTTGGAGGGCTGGATTCTGGGCTCCAGTGCCTTAGTCTCTTCCAAGAACTAAACGCCACTGATGCCAGGATGCTATATAGGTCCAGGGGTGTGGGTTCCTTAAACACAGGACCCCGGTCCCTGAAGGTCCAAGACAATACCCACGGAGATGGGGGAAGGCTGGGCCTCTTGCAGTTTGCAATACCCTGCGGCGTGGAGCAGGTAAGAGGGAACCTGCGGGACTTGGTTCGACAGTAGGTATCCCCCTGGGGGTTCTGGGTTGGCTAATGGTATGCTTGTGCATCAGCCACTATCTCCACCATGTCTTTTGAGGCAGGATGGGATGTACTAATGTTTACCCAGATAACATGTAGATATATGTATGCTTGTTTAAGATATATATGTTGCTACTCCCACCAGATTTGCCTGTTAGCATGGATACTGCAGCCCCCACGTACTATAAAGAGGGAATGCTGGTGAAACTCCTGTTTCTTAGGAAGCCTATGGGGACAGCTTCCTCTGTGTGCACTACATTGAGAATTAGTGCTTACCTGGTGTCAGTTTGGGCTGCTGGCGTGGGTCCATGCTTCTCCTCTGCTCCCTGCTTCCTCCATGTTGATTTCAGCGTGGGGAGGGTGCGCGCGCGTGCACGCCGTCCTTTATGGCGTCCTCGTGCATAGGGGGGGCGGGCCGGCTGGTCTTTCCCTTCTGAGAGCGGTGGAGAAAGGACACAGAGCACGCAGCTGAGCCATTTTTTTGGCATGCAGTGACACCTAGTGGCGGTTAGTGGATCTTCAGGTCTGGACTTAAAGTCCACTTTGACCAAGAAAAAAAAAAAAAAAAGAGTTTTTTTCTTAAAGGGACTCAGCCTTAGATCCGGCAGCATCCGAGTCTACCTTGGGCCCCAGCTAACGGGCATTGGTGTTGCAATACTCACAGGTTTTCCTCGGTATTGCCACATTCTAGAGCGTGGAAAAATTAAAAAAAGGTGTTGGCTACAGGGGTGTCTCAAGGTTGTGCAATGGCTCCCAAGGGATCAGGACCAGCTAAGGCTGCAAAGGGTGCCAAAGAACAAGTCTCCATCGGGGTCAGAGGATTTGGGTCAGGATGGTCCCACCCTCGCTAGATAGGCCACCGAGTAGCATCTTACAGGAGCCATTGAGGGTGCTGGGGGCAGAGGCGGCCCCCAATCCACCTATTCCCGTTTACGTAACGGAAGAAATGCTAGCGACCACCATGGGTGGGCTAGAGGAAAGGTTAACGGCTTTGATTGCCCGCTCTTTGCCAGGTGGCAAACGGGCTAGATCCCCGTCACCTAGATTGGTATTTTCAGATGCGGGGTATCCTCGCCGGAGGAACAGGACCCACAAGGGGATCAAGCGGACCAGAGTCCCGACGGGTCAGACATGGAGGGTTCCACTCTAGATACATTTTTTCGGCTTCTCAAGCGGAGAGCCTGTGGATCCAGTCTCTGACAGATATTGTTCGCACTGCTTTTAAAAAACTTCCAGTGTCAGAACTATTAGCCCCTGCAGTATCCTCATTAGGTTCTTTAAAGGCACCATTAACTTGGGTGTCTTTTCCAATTCACCCCCTTCTGGAAATTGTGTTTTTTTCAGGATTGGGCTCGACCTGATAGGATCGTTTTCCCTCCTAAAAAGTTCACTATTTTCTATCCTATGGAAGAAAAATTTGCAAAGAAATGGGCACTCCCTACTGTGGACGCGGCCATTTCATGCGTGAATAAATCCCTGACCTGTCCGGTTGGAAATGTCCAGATGTTCAGAGATCCGGCCGACAAAAAATTGGAGACCCTACTGAAGGCTTTGTTTACCACAGTAGGTGCCGTGGTTCAGCCAGCAGTGGCAGCCATTGGCGTTTGTCAGGCTTTAAAGAAACAGTTGTTAAAAGGACATGCCGGCTCAGCAGACTCGTGAATTAGCAGACCTCCCAAGGGCTCTCTGCTTTGCAATAGAGGCTATTAAGGACTCCGTTCAACGGGCGTCCCGTCTATCTCTGCTGTTGGTTCATATGCGTCGTCTTTTGTGGCTAAAGAACTGATCAGCAGAGGCACCCTGCAAAAAACTTTTAGCAGGATTTCCCTTTCAGGGTGGAAGACTATTCGGTGAAGACCTAGATAAATATATCCAAACCATATCAAGTGGTAAAAGTTTTTCCTTACCGGTCAAGAAAAGACCGCGCGGGCCCGCGTTTAAGCGACGGGCCTTTTACTGGCTCGGCCCCTTCAGCTTCCCGTCAGTATCGACGGCCTCCCGGGCGTTCAACATTTAATAGCCGCCCACAGGGACAAGCCGCGGCAAACAAGAGGCCATGGTCTCGCAAGCCGGCTAAACCTGTCATCAAGTCAGATTCATGAAGGGGCGCCCCCACTCTCTTGGGTGGGCGGAAGACTTCGGTTTTTCTCCGAAGTGTGGAAAGCCAGAATTCCCGACTCTTGGGTTCGGTTCGTGGTAGCCACGGGCTACAAACTAGAGTTTTGTGAAGTCCCCCCCTCCCCATTTTTGGGGGTCAAAGTCTTCCAAGCGGCCCATTAAAGAGGGCCTCTCTCGTAAAGGCATTGAATCGCCTCTGGCTCCAAGGAGTAATTGTAGAAGTACCAACCCAGGAATGGGGTCTGGGATTCTATTCCAACCTTTTTCATAAATACCCAATGGTGACGTCAGGCCTATCTTAGACCTCAAAACGCCTAAATCGCTTTCTAAGATATAGACCTTTCGTATGGAATCCATACGTTCGGTGGCAGCCAGCCTACATCATGACGACTTTCTAGCATCTATAGACATAAAGGATGCTTATCTGCACATGCCAATCTACCCGGCACATCACAAGTTTCTTCATTTTATGATAGATCAACGTCATTTCCAGTTCGTAGCCCTCCCTTTCGGGTTGGCAACAGCTCCGCGGGTATCCACAAAGGTGTTAGCCCCGGTGCTGGCCGTCCTAAGGACAGAAGGCATTTTGGTCCTGGTATACCTGGACGATCTCCTGCTTATCGACAGATCAGCTTCCAACCTCAATCATGCAGTAGTCCGCACAGTTCGGCATCTATAGGAGTTTGGGTGGAATTTGAACCAAGAAAAATCAAGGTTGCAACCCACAAAACAGTTAGAATTCTAGGCCTTCGGCTAGATACAGTCGGCCAGAGGATATTTTTTCCTCAAGCAAAAGTCAGGTCATTGACTCAAACAGTTCAAATAGTCTTAGGCAAGAAGAGGCCGACTATTCGCCTAGGCATACGACTGCAGGGGAAGAGGGTGGCCGCCTTCGAAGCAGTGCCCTATGCCCAGATCCATACCAGAGTTCTCCAGGCAGCCATTCTCTCTGCTTAAAACAAGTCCATGCAGGCACTAGACCGCCGGTTAGTTCTCTCAGGGGTCCGGTGCAGCCTGTTCTGGTGGCTGGTCCCTCAATATTTGTCAAAGGGGAAATCCTTTTGCCCCATCACATGGAAAATGTTAGGAAGACTGACCCAGCAGGGACAGTGATAGGAGGCAGAAAGACTGCTTCCCAGTAATATCCTACAGATCAGAGCTGCTCGGTTGGCCCTGGTCGTCTGGACTCTCCCCCTTCAGGGTCTGCCAGTAAGGGTACAGTCCAACAATGCCACGGCGGTGGCATACATAAACCACCAGGGGGGCACGAGGAGCCTAGTGGCTCAAAGGGAAGTAAACCTGATTTCTCATGGGCCGAAGCCCATGTACCCTGCATCTCGGCAGTGTTCATCCCAGGGATAGACAATTCTCAAGCAGATTTTTGAATCTTCAACAGTTGCTCCCGGGGGATTGGTCTCTTCACCCCCAGGTATTCCAAGACATTTGCCAAGGATTCGGAGTTCCCGATGTAGACATCATGGCAACGAGAGTCAACAAGGAATTGGACAAATTCGTATCCTGAGCCAGGGATCCCTCGGCCTACGGGACCAATGCATTGGTTTGCCCCTGGCACCAGTTGTCTCTCCTGTATGCGTTCCCTCCACTGCAGATGATTCCCCGCCTTCTACGAAGGATCAGGGTGGAGCGCAGGCCTGTGATCCTGGTGGCCCCAGCCTGGCCCAGGAGGGCTGGGTACGCGCCCATCGTGAGGATGTCAGTAGGGGCACCGGGGCCACTCCCCCTGCGCCCAGACCTGTTATCTCAGGGCACGATATGCCACCCTGCTTCACAGCAGCTAGATTCGATGGCTTGGCGGCTGAATCCCTAATTCTTAAGGGCAGAGGCCTCTCAGCCCAGATCATATCTACGTTGATTCTGGCTAGGAAACCAGTCTCTAGAAATATCTATTAGAGTCTGGAGGACCTATGGGGAGTGATGCGAGTCTCAAAGAGGGCATCCTCGTAAGTTTTATCGACAGGATCTTGCGATTCCTCCAGGTTGGCGTTGATAAGGGATTAGCTCTTAGTACTCTAAAGGGGCAGGTGTCTGCCTTATCGATATGGTTTCAAAGGCCTTTGGCCGCGCATTCGCTTGTGAAAACCCTCTTGCAGGGGGTCTTGCATGTAAATCCCCCTATTAGAGCTCCCCTCTGCCCCTGGAATTTAAAACTCGTCTTGTCAGCTTTACAAAGACAACCGTTTGAACCTCTGACAGAAATCCCTCTTGTGCTGCTAACCCGAAAGTCGGTTTTCTTAGGGGCTATGGCTTCGGCCAGAAGGGTCTCCGAGCTGGCAGCCTTGTCTTGCAGGGAACCGTACCTGATTCGGCATAAGGTCAGAGTGGTTCTGCGGCCTCAACCTTCTTTCCTTCCTAAGGTCATATCCAGTTTTCACTTGAATCAGGACCTAGTCCTACCATTCTTCTTTCCTACTCCCCAGTCCAGAGAGGAAAGACTGCTTCATACTTTGGACGTGGTCCGAGCCATGAGGGTTTATCTCAGGGCTACAGAGAAGATTCGGAAAACAGATGTGCTTTTTGTTCTTCCGGATGGCCCCAAAAAGGGTCAGCCGGCTGCCAAGTCTTCCTTGGCTAGGTGGATTAAGCAGCTGATTTTTCAGGCCTATGGTCTGAAGTGCATTCCACCACCCTTATCAGTTAAAGCCCATTCTACGAGGGCCATGAGTGCCTCTTGGGCGGCACACCATCAGATCTCTATGGCACAGGTTTGCAAAGCGGCAACCTGGTCTTCCGTACATACGTTTAAGTTGGACGTCGCAAAAGCTACGGACGCAGTATTTGGGCAGGCGGTCCTACGGGCAGCAGTATAGAATCCTCTGGCCCGGTTCACGCCCCCTTGTTTTTCTGTTGGTGGAGCTATTTTTTCTCCTGATAATGTTTTTATTTGGCTATTCTTGGCCTTACGGTCTCCCTCCCTTCATAGAGCATTGCTTTAGGACATCCCAAGTGTAATGGCTATGCGCTCTGTGTCCCGTGATGAACGATAAAGAAAAAAGGATTTTTAATAAACAGCTTACCTGTAAAATCCTTTTCTTGAAGTACATCACGGGACACAGAGCTCCCACCCCTTATTTGGGGAACATTGTGTAACCTCGGAGGAATTGCTTGCTACAAAACTGAAGCACTCCCAGTGGGAGGGGGTTATATAGGGAGGAAACTTCCTGTGAAATTGATTACACCAGTGTCCACACCTGAAGGTACCCATATAACCCAAGTGTAATGGCTATGCGCTCTGTGTCCCGTGATGTACTTCAAGAAAAGGATTTTACAGGTAAGCTGTTTATTAAAAATCCTTTTTTTATAGAGAAGTGTCAGTATTTTGAGCAAGTGTGAACAAGCCCTTACTGCCCAGATCACCAGGAAAAATATTAAAGCCACCACATCTAATGATTTGTAAGCTGCAATATATTACATTTTTTGTTTTGGATTTAACACTGTCTTACACTGTAAAAATTAAAAATGGCTGCTCTGGATGCTCAAGCAGCCCTGGTGGTAACTGATCACCGTCGGTCTTGCTAGTCGGCTTGGACTGTCTGTAATTTGGAGAAAAATATAAGTGCCAGTTTACACTGGAACATGGTGCAGGAAACCTGTGTTCCGTGTTAGTTTCCTACATCGTGTTCAAAATGCACTGTGTCTGCGATCTGCAGCAGGTATCGGTTTAATGTCAATGAGACCCTAATCGGTGCATTTGCCTACCCCAGATTGCAAGGTGTACCATGCAATATGGTTGCGTTTTGTTTTTTCAAAGTAGTTTATACACTACTTTTTTTTTTTTTTATTTTTTTTTTTTAATGAGCTGAAAAACATCGCTTTTAAACCACAGAGGAACGCACTTGCATTCCTGTGCAATTCCTAGTGTGAACCAGTGCCTAAGCGCATGAAATAAAAGCAAGTATTCCATACTAGTTAAATACTCCTTTGTTGGCACCAGCGATAATCTTCCACCGCTGTATTCGTCTGAATTTTGGTGTCCTCTCCATTTCTAATAGACCTTTAAGAACAACTAGGGGAGATCATCACTAGGCAATTTATCGAAGTGGAAGTAATGTCTTTGCATGTTAACTTCACTATTTGCCCTTCACCCAAACTAATGTGGCCTTTTTGAAATTTGTACTGTTTCCTGAAAGAGTACAAGAATGTGTGTTCTGCAGATTTAGGCAAAGCTTTCAAAGTAAGTTTTCCAAATTTGTAGAAGTCTTTACCTGTAATGTTGCTCAAATATTGTCTAAATATGTTTTTGTCTTTTTTTTTTTTTTTTGTTATTTATTTTCCCCTAATTCTGATGTAAAATTAAGGCAAACACTCCTCCATTGTATAAAAATATTTTTATGAAGCAACGTTGCAGTTACAGAAAGATGGTTCTGCGTGTTTTTTTTTGTTTTTTGTTTGTTTTTATGTACAAGGAATGATTCCTGAAAATGGTCGCAGAGAAAGCTGGAGCAGAATTGGGATTGTTTCTAGATGAGTGTAATGGGCAACAGCTTTGCTTTTGATCCAGTCACTGTGCACGTGTTAGTATGTTTTGTGTGTAATGTTTAATCTTTCCATCTACATATAACATTTTTGACTTTGTAAAATTGTAAATGTTTACGCTGCTGTTTTTTTTTTTTTCATTGTCTAAAGGTCCTGTGTGCATGTCTTTAATGTTACATGCAGTTTTTCTATTTTTTTCCAGATGCTGTATTGTAGATTAAATTAAATTCATTCATACATCTTGTGTCGCCTTCTATTTTTTCAAAACAATAACTGAATAAGATGTTTACCTTTATATTATGAAGTCTGTCAAAAAGCAAGACACCCATGTGGTTGGCCTATGATGGAAATTGCCAGACTGCTTTGTTCTTGAGCAATGATGCTACCAATGACTACTGCCACGATGGTTACAGATGGGGGGGAATTATATATTATACCTTATTGTACACATGCATACTACTGTGCAAAAGTTTTAAGCAGGTGTGGAATTTAAATGCATTCAATTAATGCTTTCAGAAATGGAAGTGGTAATATTTCTCAGCAATAAGGACACCATTGGTCAGGCAATGTCGAGGACTGTGGTTGGCTAAGGAAATTATTGCATCCTTGCCCAGCAGTGCTATCAACACAAGATTGGCAGAAAACAGTTTTAGGCCTCCTGACTGAACCTGAATAAGAAATTGATGATCATTGGCACCTGTATGATATATTTGGCTAATACACCTGATTCTAATCCTACAAAATCCCTGACTTGGTGCAAGTGTAAAGCCTTGTACACACAATAGGACTTCGAACCAACTTTTGCGTGGATTTTGGTGCAAAGGGCGTAGGGCATGAACTTGTTCTGCATACACAACGTTTTTCGGCCAACATTCACTTTATTCATATTGAAGAAAATGTAGCATACAATTGACTATATGTACTTTTTTGAGGATGAACATGAAAACAACGTCAGTTTAAATAATATAACAATGCACAAGTTGTCAATTAAAACATACATTTTACATATTTGTAGCGAGAATTATATATATATATATATATAGCCAAAAAAGTGAGGGGGGGGAGAAAGTAGTTTCTTAATCCAGGTAGTAATGTAGTTTCAGTTAAACGAGGGGTAACTATAATGTTTGGTAGGTTAATGTTTTCATATATACTGGGATCATAACCATGCTTTATTTAAGTAATGATTTATATTTAGCTGTGTAGGTAAATAATAGCCAAGGTTGCCACATTTATTAAAGCTGGCACTGTTTTTTTCCTTTTTCATTGCTAGTATTTCTTCCATTGTGTGTGTGTGTGTGTGTATATATAATATATACAGTGCGGAAAATAAGTATTTGAACACCCTGCTATTTTGCAAGTTCTCCCACTTGGAAATCATGGAGGGGTCTGAAATTGTTATCGTAGGTGCATGTCCACTGTGAGAGACATAATCAAAAAAAAAAATCCAGAAATCACAATGTATGATTTTTTTAACTATTTATTTGTATGATACAGCTGCAAATAAGTATTTGAACACCTGAGAAAATCAATGTTAATATTTGGTACAGTAGCCTTTGTTTGCAATTACAGAGGTCAAACGTTTCTTGTAGTTTTTCACCAGGTTTGCACACACTGGAGGAGGGATTTTGGCCCACTCCTCCACACAGATCTTCTCTAGATCAGTCAGGTTTCTAGGCTGTCGCTGAGAAACACAGAGTTTGAGCTCCCTCCAAAGATTCTCTATTGGGTTTAGGTCTGGAGACTGGCTAGGCCACGCCAGAACCTTGATATGCTTCTTACAGAGCCACTCCTTGGTTATCCTGGCTGTGTGCTTCGGGTCATTGTCATGTTGGAAGACCCAGCCTCGACCCATCTTCAAAGCTCTAACTGAGGGAAGGAGGTTGTTGCCCAAAATCTCGCAATACATGGCCCCGGTCATCCTCTCCTTAATACAGTGCAGTCGCCCTGTCCCATGTGCAGAAAAACACCACCAAAGCATGATGCTACCACCCCCATGCTTCACAGTAGGGATGGTGTTCTTGGGATGGTACTCATCACTCTTCTTCCTCCAAACACGGTTAGTGGAATTATGACCAAACAGTTCTATTTTGGTCTCATCTGACCACATGACTTTCTCCCATGACTCCTCTGGATCATCCAAATGGTCATTGGCAAACTTAAGACGGGCCTTGACATGTGCTGGTTTAAGCAGGGGAACCTTCCGTGCCATGCATGATTTCAAACCATGACGTCTTAGGCCTTGTACACACGAGGGGAAATATCCGCTGTAAACGGTCCCCGGACCGTTTACAGCGTATATTTACGCCGGGGTGTTTTGATCCGATGGCTGTACACACCATCGGATCAAATTCCCCGCCGGCGGACAGCGTGGTGACGCGGCGGTGACGTTGACGCCGCCACGTCACCGCACCAGGAAGTAAACACTTCCGCGCGCATGCGTCGGATCCATTCACAGGATACGACGCATGTGCGGCAAGATATGTCCGCTGGTTTGCCGTACTAACCAGCGGACATATCTGACGGCCAGCTATCCGGCGGAGTTATTTCAAAGCATGCTTTGAAATTTTTTCCGCCGGATGAATCCGGCAAAAAGCGTCCGTTTGCCCCTACAGACGAGGGGATTTTTCGGCTGAAATGGTCCGTCGGACCATGTTCAGCGGAAATATCCCCTCGTGTGTACAAGGCCTTAGTGTATTACCAACAGTAACCTTGGAAACTGTGGTCCCAGCTCCTTTCAGGTCATTGACCAGCTCCTCCTGTGTAGTCCTGGGCTGATTTCTCACCTTTCTTAGGATCATTGAGACCCCACGAGGTGAGATTTTGCATGGAGCCCCAGTCCGAGGGAGATTGACAGTCATGTTTAGCTTCTTCCATTTTCTAATGATTGCTCCAACAGTGGACCTTTTTTCACCAAGCTGCTTGGCAATTTCCCCGTAGCCCTTTCCAGCCTTGTGGAGGTGTACAATTTTGTCTCTAGTGTCTTTGGACAGCTCTTTGGTCTTGGCCATTTTAGTAGTTGGATTCTTACTGATTGTATGGGGTGGAAAGGTGTCTTTATGCAGCTAATGACCTCAAACAGGTGCATCTAATTTAGGATAATAAATGGAGTGGAGGTGGACATTTTAAAGGCAGACTAACAGGTCTTTGAGGGTCAGAATTCTAGCTGATAGACAGGTGTTCAAATACTTCTTTGCAGCTGTATCATACAAATAAATAGTTACAAATTCATAAATTGTGATTTCTGGAATATTTTTTTTTGATTATGTCTCTCACAGTGGACATGCACCTACGATGACAATTTCAGACCCCTCCATGATTTCCAAGTGGGAGAACTTGCAAAATAGCAGGGTGTTCAAATACTTATTTTCCGCTCTGTACATACACACAGTGCCTTGCGAAAGTATTCGGCCCCCTTAAACTTTGCAACCTTTTGCCACATTTCAGGCTTCAAACATAAAGATATAAAACTAATTTGTGAAGAATCAACAACAAGTGGGACACAATCATGAAGTGGAAAGAAATGTATTGGATATTTCAAACTTTTTTAACAAATAAAAAACTGAAAAATTGGGCGTGCAAAATTATTCAGCCCCTTTACTTTCAGTGCAGCAAACTCTCTCCAGAAGTTCAGTGAGGATCTCTGAATGATCCAATGTTGACCTAAATGACTAATGATGATAAATAGAATCCACCTGTGTGTAATCTAGTCTCCGTATAAATGCACCTGCACTGTGTGATAGTCTCAGAGGTCTGTTTAAAGCACAGAGAACATCATGAAGAACAAGGAACACACCAGGCAGGTCCGAGATACTGTTGTGGAGAAGTTTAAAGCAGGATTTGGATACAAAAAGATTTCCCAAGCCTTAAACATCCCAAGGAGCACTGTGCAAGCGATAATATTGAAATGGAAGGAGTATCAGACCACTGCAAATATACGAAGACCTGGCCGTCCCTCTAAACTTTCAGCTCATACAAGAAGACTGATCAGAGCTGCAGCCAAGAGGCCCATGATCACTCTGGATAAACTGCAGAGATCTACAGCTGAGGTGGGAGACTCTGTCCATAGGACAACAATCAGTCGTATACTGCACAAATCTGGCCTTTATGGAAGAGTGGCAAGAAGAAAGCCATTTCTTAAAGATATCCATAACAAGTGGCGTTTAAAGTTTGCCACAAGCCACCTGGGAGACACACCAAACATGTGGAAGAAGGTGCTCTGGTCAGATGAAACCAAAATCGACTTTTTGGCAACAATGCAAAACGTTATGTTTGGCGTAAAAGCAACACACCTCATCACCCTGAACACACCATCCCCACTGTCAAACATGGTGGCAGCATCATGGTTTGGGCCTGCTTTTCTTCAGCAGGGACAGGAAAGATGGTTAATATTTATGGGAAGATGGATGGAGCCAAATACAGGACCATTCTGGAAGAAAACCTGATGGAGTCTGCAAAAGACCTGAGACTGGGACGGAGATTTGTCTTCCAACAAGACAATGATCCAAAACATAAAGCAAAATCTACAATGGAATGGTTCACAAATAAACATATCCAGGTGTTAGAATGGCCAAGTCAAAGTCCAAAGCTGAATCCAATCGAGAATCTGTGGAAAGAACTGAAAACTGCTGTTCACAAACGCTCTCCATCCAACCTCACTGAGCTCGAGCTGTTTTGCAAGGAGGAATGGGCAAAAATTTCAGTCTCCCGATGTGCAAAACTGAAGAGACATACCCCAAGCGACTTACAGCTGTAATCGCAGCAAAAAGTGGCGCTTTTTTAGCAGAGAATCTAGAGAATAAAATGGCGGTTGTTGCAATATTTTATGTCACACGGTATTTGTGCGGCGGTGTTTTAAATGCAACTTTTTGGGGAAAATGTACTTTCGTGAATTGAAAAAAAATTAAAAAGTAAAGTTAGCCCAATTTTTTTGCATAATGTGAAAGGTGATGTTACGCCGAGTAAATAGATACCAAGCATGTCACGCTTTATAATTGCACACACTCATGGAATGGCGACAAACTACAGTACCTAAAAATCTCCATAGGCGACGCTTTAATTTTTTTTATGGTTACCAGGTTTATTGTTACAGAGGAGGTCTAGTGCTAGAATTATTGCTCTCGCTCTGACGATCACGGCGATACCTCACATGTGTGATTTGAACACCGTTTTCATATGTGGGCGCGACTTCCGTATGCGTTTTCTTTGTTGCGCAAGCTCGCGGGGAGGGGGCACTTTAAAAAAAAAAATTTTTTTCTTATTTATTTTTTATAATATTAAATTGTGTTTTTTTTTTTTTTTTTTACATTTTGATCACCTTTATTGCTGTCACAAGGAATGTAAACATCCTTTGTGACAGTAATAGGTGGTGACAGGTAGCAGAACTAAACTTCAAATGGAGGATGAGCTGGCAGATGGATGAATAATCTGCACAATGAATCAATCGGCTTGGGGTGTGAGGTTTTCTGGGCAGAAAATGGGGAGGTTCTGAACCAAATGTATATAGATCTGTATCTGTCAGATGGTAGACTAATAACTTTAAGTATAGAGACCCAGAAGTACTTTTAAAGTTTGTATATTGTATGTTCAAACCATCTTTGGTTAGCTGTTGCTGGTAAAAGTGGGACACTCTGGTGGTAAGAAAAATGTATTGCAGTGCTTCCATTAGTAATGAACCTTTTGTAAATGATTGCTGTGTCATGAACGCCATCTAGTGAATTCATTAGGAATTAACTTCTTTAAAACAAAACTTCTTTGAAGATAACAAAAATGTAGGGAGACTGCAGATAATGTCTGTCGGGGGGGGGGGGGGGTTATTGTCTGGTGCTCTGGGTTTGAGAGCTCTGTGTGCCCTGTCATATTCAATTGGTGAGTCCTCAGGTCTCTTCTCCACGAGCCTGTTAAAGTTGGAAGAAAAGGCTGGTCCAATCTGCTCTTTGGTAACAGATTCTTGGATACCTCTCACTCTGATGTTATGTCTTCTTCCTCTGTTGTCCAGATCCTCGATCTGTCTGTTCATATCTATTGTGTTGGGAGTGTGTGGCAGTGATATCCAGTCTAAGACGTGCCCTGTCTCTCCTCTTCCCTGCTCTCTCATTTACCGCCATCTGCTCTGACATTCTTGGTAGCTCTGTCTTTGTCAGTAATGGCACCAGAGAAGGAGTTTTTAATATCTACAGCAATCTTTCATGGTAGGGGGGATTGTTTGCAGTTACCTACTGAAGGAATCCTCAGAAACTGGCAGTGAGATTTCATCATCCTCCATGTCCTCTGCCCTCTCCGACCTGTGTGTCTGTGCCATCTTGGAGCCTCTACCCCCGTCGCTATAATGGAATTTGCTGAGGTTCACTGGTGAAAGCTTGCTCTTAGGGGTTTCCATAGAGTGCAGGGATCGGTGGTGCTTTCCCGTCTTTATCAGAGTGGACATAATCGCCTCTGCACCGGTCTTTTTCTTCTCCTAGCTCTCTCGGAATGCCAAAGGTCCTTCACTCAGCGCCAAGCCACGCCCCCGGTTTTTCAACTCTTTACCGCCACCCTTTGGGCAATTTATGCTATTGTCTGATGTTTAGCATTGGTTCTGAGGATGCGTGTTTGTACATTGGATTTTAGTTGGATTTGCGTACACACAATCGGATAAACCAACATAACAGATTTATTGAATAAGTGAAAGGTGACGAGCGCAATCAAATGCACTGAACAGTGACTAACGGTACACACTGATTAAAATGAATACAAACCATACTTAAAAGAACCATGTGAAAAAAATTATTATCAAGTGAAAAAAGTTTAAAGAATGTGAATGAATTCCAAACATTGGAGATTGAGACCAAATGTGTCAAACCAATCAAACTATATAAATCAAAATTAATATAATCTGGTATCAAATAAAGTAAATGCCGTGAAACACTAAAAAATTCCAATAAAAGTCCAATCCAAGACAGTTGTCAAAATGAAGGTGGTCAACTGGCAACACAGATGTGTCTTCCTGAATGGTGGGCTCACAGAGCGCGTTTATTAACCACTTAAGGACCGCCGCATGTACATTTACGTCGGCAGAATGGCACCAACAGGCACATCAACGTATATATATAATACGTTGGTGCCTTAGGGGGGATCGGGGGTCCGATCGGACCCCCCCCGTACATGCGGCGGTCCGCGCGGCTGCAGGAGCGATCCGACAAGAGGGGGCGGATATCTGTTTTCACCCGCCCCCTCCGGATCGCTCCCAGCCAATGCGCGCGCCCGCCCGCCCTGTCACTTCCTCCTCCTGTGTAAACACAGGAAGGAGGAAGCTATCTGATCTCTCCCTCGGCGTTTGTTTCAAGCGCCGCTGAGGAGAGATCACAACACAGCAAGTAAGTCTGCACCAACAGCACACTTGCACACACACACACAAAAACACATTTAATTAAAACCCCCGCGATCGCCCCCCCCCCCCCTCCCCTTGTCACAGTGTCACTGAATGCAGTAATCATACATGTATGATTACTGTATTTAGTGTCAGTGTGACAGTCAGTTAGTGTTAGTGTCAGGGTAGCCCCCCCACCCCCCCAATAAAGTTTTAACCCCTTGATCACTGCCCTAGTTAACCCTTTCACTCCCTATTGCCAGCATCACTAAGCGATCATTTTTCTGATCACTGTATTAGTGTCGCTGTTCCCGCTAGGTAGCTAATTTTTTTTAATAATGCGATTTTTTTTTTTTTTACTAAAGACATGTGGCTAAATAAATTTTGGCCTAAATGTTTGACTAAAATTTAGTTTATTGTTTTTTTATTATAACAAAAAGTAAAAAATATTGGTTTTTTTTTTCAAAAATGTCGCTCTATTTTTGTATATAGCGCAAAAAATAAAAATCGCAGAGGCGATCAAATACCACCAAAAGAAAGCTCTATTTGTGGGAAAAAAAGGACGCAAATTTTGTTTGGGAGCCACGTCGCACGACCGCGCAATTGTCTGTTAAAGCGACACAGTGCCGAATCGCAAAAACCCCTTGGGTCATTTGCCAGCGTATTGGTCCGGGTCTTAAGTGGTTAAAGACTAAAAACTGCTTACAAGCATAAATATCAAACGCCGGGTAACAAGCACTTCCGGTCAGACAGGGTTCTGTGTCACTTCCGGTCACATCTAGCTATCGTTCCTTACACGTTACGTCACATCACATGACTTCAGTGCAAAAGTCCCACACCTAATAGCAAAAATCTATTTTCCAATCATGCAAGAAAGATGATGCTTGGCATGAATTGCTCAGAATGCACCACTCCCTCTGATGTCTTCCCATACACTGGTATGAATAATAATCCGGTGGTTCCTCAGATGGTGAACAAAGAAAAGGGAACTAGCATAGTGTATTACAATAAAAACATTTAAAGTTTATCAAACACCCAATAACTACTCACAAAAATAAAGACATCCACGGCATGTCATATATCCCAGCTGATCACGTACAATTGGCTGTCCCAGACATCTTCAGCAATAGGAATGGGCCGAACACCCCCAAGTTTGGTTTGCACGAGAACATGTGAACAGGCAAAACCTTTGTGCAAACCTTATTACTCTATAGGATATGAACATGAAAAATCAAAGTGCTAATTTTAAAGGCTTATGTGCAAGTTATTGCCATAAAAAAGTGTATGGGGACCCAGGTACTGCCCCAGGGGACATGTATCAATGCAAAAAAAAGTTTTTAAAACAGTTTTTGCAGGAGCAGTGATTTTTTTTAATGCTTAAGGCTGGGTTCACACTTGTGCGGTGAGAATTTCAGCTCTTTTATCTCTGCAGACAGATAAGAGAAGTGTTCAGCAGATTAGCTCAGTTTTTGCTGCGAATTTGGAGACCTGGGGGAAGTTCTGAGTGAGAGGAGAGTGGGGGAGAAATGTATTGAGCTGAATGAGAGAAATTCCTGAAGAGAAACTGAACACATCTGCGAATCAGCTGCGTACCCATAGAAGATAATGGGACTGAATTCGCACCTGAGCCGCACCGCAAGGCCTCCACAACGCATACGGATTTCCGGCAATGCGCAGTGCGAATGCATCGCACATATGTGAACCAGCCTCATTGAAAACAATGTATTTAAAAATGTTCTGCATATTAGATGCGGTTTAAGCCGCAACCAATTCGCATAGGTGTGAACCCGGCCTAAAGGGAAACAATAAAAATTAAATATTCCTTTAAATATCGTGCATTGGGGTCCTCTTAGTCTTCACCAAAACTGCAGGTTACAGAAGACACCCAAACGTGCTCAAAGTAAGGATGCCAGCTTACCAGAACACAATAACCCTTTTAGTTAAAAAAGAGGTCAAATGTGCTTGTAGTATAATAATGATGGGATTGATGCGGATGGGATCGGAACCCAAAGTGATTGCTGGGATGCTGAGATGATGAGAACAGTGTAGTGATGTCTCTTGACTTGAATGAATGACAAATCCAATGAATGATTTCATTACAACTCGGATCATCGGTCCACTGCTGGAGAAAACCTGACCTTTGGATATCCTGTCACGTTAACCCCTGGCTGGGGATTAAGCCATCTGCTGTCAGAAGATCTCTAGTTGGGATCTTCCCCTCTGGTAAGGGGCGGTGTGATTGAAAGGTGGAGGTGTTTATCTATCCATGCACTGTTTCTGAGGTTTTTTGCATTTGATGTCACCATCTATTTGGAGGAAAGAACATTTGTTTTCTGCTATCAGTTTCCATCAGAAGTATAACATGTTCCGCACTTGATTAATGGATTTTACATATTATATATATTTCTTTCATTACCTGCTTGACGGGACTCTCATTTACCCTACACTGGACTATCAATTGAGTTCTACACTGTAGTGTTTATATTTGCGCAGCTTTTTCTTGTTTTATAGTATTATTTGTGTGTATCTCACATTTTAAGTTGCTAGCATTTTTTTAGACCATTCACATAGACAGCGCAGTATCACCACTCTTTTTTTCTCTTGTTTAGGAATATGTTAGCCACACTCGGAGCGTACTTATTCCCCATGCCCACTCCTTTTGTTTGGCTATAATATTTATTTATGGTTGTGCCAGAATAATAAGGGTATTAAATTTGTGCCTAAAAGGCCTTTTAACCACTTTAGCCACGGACCATATTGCTGTCCAATGACCAGAGCACTTTTTGTGATCCGGCACTGCATCGCTTTAACTGACAATTGCGCGGTCGTGCGACGTGGTTCCCAAACAAACTTGGCGTCCTTTTTTTCCCACAAATAGAGCTTTATTTTGGTGGTATTTGATCATCTCTGCGGTTTTTATTTTTTGCGCTATAAACAAAAATAGAGCGACTATTTAGAAAAAAAATGCAATATTTTTTACTTTTTTGCTATAATAAATATCCCCCAAAAATATATAAAAAAAACATTTTATTTCCTCAGTTTAGGCCGATACGTATTTTTCTACATATTTTTCGTTAAAAAAATCGCAATAAGCGTTTATTGATTGGTTTGCGCAAAAGTTATAGCGTTTACAAAATAGGGGGTCGTTTTATGGCATTTTTATTAATATTTTTTTTTACTAGTAATGGTGGCGATCAGCATTTTTTTTCAGTACTGAGACATTATGGCGGGCACTTCGGACACTTTTGACACATTTTTGGGGCCATTGGCATTTCTATAGCGATCAATGCTATAAAAATGCATTGTATTACTATAAAAATGCCATTGGCAGTGAAGAGGTTAACACTAGGGGGCAGGGAAGGGGGTTAAGTGTGTTCTTGGGTGTGTTCTAACTGTATGGGGGGGGGGTGGCCTCACTAGGGGAAATCACTGATCTTCTGTTCATACATTGGAGCTAAGGAAAAAATTAATGAACAACAAACTACCTTAGAGTACACACATAGTACATTAAGAAATCATTCCACTTTTAAATCCCTAAATCCAATTCCCACCATTATATAGAAGTTTTTAAAAAATGGTAGAGAAAGAATTAAAGATATAACCACAGAAAAGTATAAAAACAAGACAGAGTATGGCAAGGCATAAAGAAATTAGAGAAACGAAAAGATATAGTGGTGAGACAAGCAGATAAGGGGGAGGTCTGGTTATTCTAACCAAACAAGACTATGCAGAGGAATTAAATAGGCTGGTCGAGGACATGACCACATATAAACCCCTGAAAAAGAATCCCAATAAAGAGTTAAAAATAAAATTGAGAGAGTTTCTGAACAAACGGATAGCGGACCACATAATAAATAAAAAAAGAAGGGAGATATATATTGCCTAAAGCACCGTGGATCCCAGTAATTTACCAAGTCCCAAAAGTGCACAAGAATAAAACAAAACCACCAGGTAGGCCAATTATAAGTGGTATCGAATCTATACATTCCAGGTTGGGGGAATAGCTGGATGTATTCCTCCAACCCTTAGCGGCAAAAGGGAAAGCATTTATCAAAGACAGCAAGGATGTCATAAACCAATTATCACAAATTAAGGTAAATGATTCCACGTTGTTAGTCACCAACCAGATGAGCTTTCAGCAGTCGCATGGGCTTTAAAACACCAATCAGAATTAAAGCTCCACCATTAAAGTTCCACCCTTTAAAACCACTTTCTTTCATCCCATCCAGCATACTGGCGTCAGCGCCAGTATGCTGTTTTTTTTTTTTTTAATCCATGTACTTACTTTATAATAGATCATTTAATTTTGGGCGCAGCGCGGTGTATGTCGCCGCTATAAGGCGTCACGCCTTCCGGAAACAGCCGACTAGCGTTCGGCTCTTCTCGGCGCCTACGCACAGACCCAGAAGCTGACTGCGCAGGCGCCGTATATAGCCGCGTCACGCCCTCCGAAAAAAGCCGAACTAGGACCGGATATTTACGGCGCCTGCGCAGTCAGCTCCTGGGTCTGTGCGCAGGCGCCGAGAAGAGCCGAACGCTAGTCGGCTGTTTCCGGAAGGCGTGACGCGGCTATATACGGCGCCTGCGCAGTCAGCTTCTGGGTCTGTGCGTAGGCGCCGAGAAGAGCCGAACGCTAGTCGGCTGTTTCCGGAAGGCGTGATGCCTTATAGCGGCGACATACAACCGCGGTGCGCCCAAAATTAAATGATCTATTATAAAGTAAGTACATGGATTAAAAAAAAAAACAGCATACTGGCGCTGACGCCAGTATGCTGGATGGGATGAAAGAAAGTGGTTTTAAGGGTGGAACTCCGCTTTAAAGTTGAAACAGAGGAGATTTATCCTGGAGGGCCTGAGAATGGCCATGGGGAACAATTTCTTCTGGCACAACCATAAATATTATAGCCAAAAAAAAATAGTAGTGGGCATGGGGAATAAGTACGCCCGATTGTGGCAACATATTCCTAAACCAAGTGGGAAACGGAAGACATTTTTGGAAGATGTTGGCCACACGTTTTGGTCTTATTTTCTCTTTTTCCAAAGGCCTCTTGGTTCTTTTTGCCTTGCCAATACCATCAGGGGTTTTCTCTTGGAGTCTGTTACTAGCAAAGTAGCCTAGTAGTACAGTACAGGGCACAGGCCATCGTCCCTAAACTCTTTTTGTTGCTCTGCATTTTTAATACATGATCTGGTATGTTTTTACCAGCCTACCTGGCTGTGGGAAAAACGCAACCCGATTTTGCTGCACTTTGTGTTTTCAGTGGGCCTAA
>JAJQKJ010002665.1:0-260278 GCA_029574335.1 Rana kukunoris
CCTCAACGTAGCTTCCCAATTTAGAAATGGTGAAATAGGGGACGCAATGGTAAAAAACATTCAGCTAAACTAAGCATGGCTAAATCGTGCTGAATTTTGGTCTGAGCCTATTCTCTGTATACACTACAGTTCTTGTATTCCCCAAATGCTCAAGTTCCATGTCAGAAGTAACACACTCAAAGACACATGTAAACATCAGAACACAGAATGGTTGTTGGGGCTGACTGCGTTTTCACTTTAAAAGTTGTTCTGCCTGACACCGCTACCTAGAGAGAAAGTGAGGGGAAATCTCCCCAAAGCCGACATAGTTAAAGCTGACAGTTCTAACCCTTCCTCACCTTTTGTTTTAAGAGCGACTTCTCTGCATTTGTTTTTCCTTGGGAATTATCAGCCTTTCCTATCACGGATTCTGTATAAATTAATCTGTAAATGAATGACACCTGGCCTGGTCAAATAAAAAATAAAATACAGAATACAGGTGAAGAGCTCCAAGATTCGGGTAAGATTTGGAGTGATTTGAGGCTGGGGTCTGCAGAATGGCATCCTAAGCATGGAACGAAATGTGGAATTACCCTTCAAGCTAAGAATCAAAATCCACGTATTTATAACTACATCTTATAAAGACATTGTCAATTCTATTGTCAGTTTATGAACAGTTTATAAACAAATGCAGTGGTATGATGAGAGATGTCAGAAAAATTATTCTTGTGTCAAAAAGTTGCACACAGCTATGGAATGACAAGGAAACAGTATAATAAAGCTATCATTTGACGGAGGATCATCCATATATATCCATCTGTGAATGAGTCAAATTGCCTGGGATTGTGAAGTTTGCTAGTTAGAAAATCACAGTAAGCCTTTCGTATAAAAACTCGGAAAAGCAATATTAGCGCTGTGCTGATCATCGAAACCAAATCTCATTTTAAACTGTAGTAGAAAAAAAAGTGACAGTAGATCTTTCGTTGCTATGGGCACTTTTTTTTATTGTTCAATGTTTTTATTGAGGTTTGGTTTAGCAAAGATTACAAACATGCATGTGTTGAATATTTAGCAGCGAGAAGAACAAACCGCTGCGGTTTACAGAAACATAATAACAGTCCAAGTAAACATGGAGTACAGCGGCATATGGATAAGTAGCGTTCCGCAATTAACAACGCAGAAGGTTGGGCCTAATCACAACAAAGGCATCAAGGCAGTCAAGCGCTAATTTGTGTAGCGGAGTGAAAGTGCTCATACATTATATGCCGATATCTTCCAAATTTTTTAACTTATTTCTGAAATGTTGATTTCACAGAAAAACAGTCTTGGAGCTAAAAAGGAAAAGTTCTATACAACCTGCAAGTATAGGTATTTAGGACAAATGAGTAGAAGGCAGTTTAAAGGATAAACTTCTGGCAGATGAAACAAAACAATTCATGCTGGTATGTGTTCATTGTCGATTGTAGGTGCTCATTAAATAATCATTATGGGCCCATTTAAACTGTTGCGTTATAAACACTTTTTTTGCGATGTGCTAAAATGCACGTGTGGTGGTTCGCCATAATAAAGATGTTAACACTATCCACTCCAAATTCCAAATAAGAAAACACATTGAAAATACACGTCAACACACACACAAGGATGCATAACAACTCTCCTATGTAATACTACAAAAATTGCAACTCTATGCACAAGCATAGACCTGAATGGGACCTCAGCGTATTTTTAAAAGCAATTACTGTAAATACCTGAAACTTTGACAACCGCCTGTAGAGCAGAGCTCAGATTAAGAGATGGAAGAATGGCGTAATTGGACACTAAATTGTACTGATGCTCATTTGATAACAAGGAATATGCCGACAGAAGGAGAGAGCAGGCTTCTATTATTTCTGTCCAGTCGCAGGCTAAGCACAGGAACAAGATCTAGCTGTATTACTTAATGTCAGGGTACCAGTTTGGTTCTGCTATCTGTGAGGGTTGTTGTAAACTTTAGAAATAAAATGACAAATGCAAAGCCGCTCCTGCATATGTATATTTAGCTCTTTGACTGGAGTTCAGCTTTTAAAAGAATGAGATTTCCATGCAATACAAGATATACAACCATATACTATTCAAATAATTCAAAACGGTATATACTGTATATGATTTGTATTTCTAAGACGAAGAATGTCTTCCTTGCACATAAAACAATCGTCGCTTTTACGCATTTGAAAAAGTGTTTATTTTTCACAAAAACAACCATGCAAAAAAGGTCATTTAGAGCCTAGATGAATGCTATAGATGACTATTACATTTTCCTTTCTCCCAGAATTCAGACATTAGGCTCAATTTACTAAGCTATAAATTGTTTGTTAGAACAACTGTTATTTCCTGCAATGACAGCCAATGAAAGTTTGAACAGAAAAGATACATGGCTAAACATAAGAACTGTGATGGCAAATAATACATGTGTTAAAGCTTAGACCATTGACTCTTTTCGTCATAAGCTGATGTTAGAGCCCGGTGGGTCGTGATTTCATATAACTTTAGTGGAAGAGCGGGGATTGAGTGCAGAAATACCAAAAGGATCCTAGCAAAACAGCTAAGCTAGCTGAGTGTGTGAGATTATATATATATATATATATATATATATATAATATATATTATATATATATATATATATATTTATATTATATATTTTTTTTTTTTTTTCAAAGCAAATGCGATTTTTGCTTGGAATAACATTCCATTCCAAAAACGATTAAAAAGCAGCAAGAATTTTGAAGGACATTCATCAAGTCATTGAATGTACTGAACATTTTCATATGAATGTTCAAGGTGAATGTTTGGTGAGAAAACTACTGGTGTATGGCCAGCTTTAGCCTGGTGCCTAGACTTTCACTTTAACAACAGGGATAGAAGGGAATGTTTCACCCATTATCATTAAAAAAGGAGAAAATCCTGGATTTTGTGGCAGTAAATCCATCCCCCAGATAATGGAATAGTAATTAGACGCACAAAACTCTCAAGTGAGGACTTCTACTTAATAGACAAGCAGTACAAATTCCTGGAAATGAAAAGGCCACAGTTGCCTTCTTATCAAGAAAAAACAATGGAAAAAAAGTGCTAATTAAATTGGGTGAAAATGATAAGGCGATAGAGCACAGTGACGATAATCTCTACACATGGACTCCGACTGCTGTAGTAGAGTTAACTGAATAACCAGGGCTGGTGCAAGGATTTTTGACACCCTAGGCGAAACCTCATTTTGCCGCCCCCTGGCTCCACCCCCTTTGCCCTGCTCATGTACACCCCACCTTTTTAATGACTGCTACTATTTTGCATGCAACACTTTGCTAGACAAGCTAATTGTGGAAAGTCTCACCTGTGCCCATCAATTACAGTCTCACCTGTGCCCATCAAATACAGCCTCACCAGTGCCCATTAATACCACTTCACCTGTGCCCATTAATACCACTTCACCTGTGCCCATAGTCTCACCTGTGCTCATTAATGGCCCATCAAACGCCATGTCACTGTGTCAGAATGATCTCTGTTCTGAGTCAGAGTGCAGAGCGGGTTCGAATTCACTGCAATCTTGTCAGAGGCGGAGAGCGGCGGGGAGATGTTTACACACATGATCTGTCTACAGTGGCCGAGCGCTTTAGGCGATTAGCGCTCTAGGCAGCTGCCTAATCCGCCTATGTGGTAGAGCCGGCCCTGTGAATAACTCTACCAATAACTGAATAAACTGAATCAACAAACACTCTACAGGGTGCATTTCTCTTTATCATCCCAGGAACAATTTCTAATCTTTACCTCAAACAGCACACGTCTTCATCGTAAGACATTTGGAAACATTGGAAAACAAACCTATCCCCCAGTCTGGTACAGACTGGAAAACTGTGAACAGCTTGTTTATATGATAGACACACCTGTGAGCCATAAATGCTCCATATTAGCCTCTCTCAACTTTTTTACCTTTAAATAATTTTCAGGTCTCAGGACCACTGCTAAAATTGATTTACCCATCAGTAAGTTGTAGAAAGTGTTAAAGCGGAGCTCCACCCTAAAGTGAACTTCCGCTGATCGGAACCCTCCCCCCTCCGGTGTCACAGTGGACACCTTTCAGGGGGGAGGGGGGTGCAGATACCTGTCTAAAGACAGGTATTTGCACCCACTTCCGGCCATACAGTCTTGGGTAAAAGGCGTTTTTTTTTTTTCACATCCCGTTAGTCCCCCGTTGTGTGCTGGGAACACTCGGCTCCCAGCACACAGCGGGAGTCAATCGGCGGGCGCAGCGCGACTCGCGCATGCGCCATAGGGAACCGGGCAGTGAAGCCGGAGTGCTTCACTTCCTGGTTCCCTCACCGTGGATGGAGGGGGGAGCAGCAGGGTGACGAGCGAACGCGCTCGTCCTCTGCTGAGGACGCCGCTGGACTCCAGGACAGGTAAGTGTCCTAATATCAAAATTCAGCAGCTGCAGTATTTGTAGCTGCTGGCTTTTAATATTTTTATTCAGGGGGACATCCGCTTTAAATAAAAGAAAAAAAGTATTGACACACAGGCCAGATAATTTCTTAACACCCATGTGTCGTATACAGCAACTTTTTTTCAGTAATAATCTTGAACAGTGAATATGAAAACTTCACGCTTACTGTATACAATACAATATATGCGCATAAAAGATTGATTGATCTGTAAATATTATAAGATTAAATAAAGAAATGAACAGCAGCACTCACAGCATTGCACACAACAATATCAAAAACATAACATTTTTTTAGGTTTTAAATAATCTTGAATAGCAGATACTGAAAAGTATGTCCTTGTGAACACTAGTGGGATCCATGTAGAAGTAAACTTGGATGGTAAGTGGAAAACTGCAACTGGTGGACACTAACTTGAAGATCAAATTGTCACAGCTCAAGGAACCCCTAACAACCTTGGAATGAAGTCTTGAGCTCTATGGGACCCTGGTTGAGTAAGACCCCTTTCACACTAGGGTGTTTTTCAGGCGCTTTAGCGTTAAAAAAAAGCGCCTGTAAAAGCGCCTGAAAGATGCTGCATCTGCAATCCCAAAGTGATAGCCCAAATGCTTTCACACTAAAGTTCCTGAAACATGCCCCAGTGGTGAAAGGGGACTTAGCTTTAAAAAAAAGCACCTGTAAATCGCCTGAAAAGAAGCATTATGTGCAATCCCAATGTGTGCTTTCACACTAAGGCGCTGCGCTGGCAGGGCGTCCAAAAAAAGTCCTGCAAGCACCTTCTTTGCAGCGCTTTAGGAGCATTGAATACTCCTAAAGCCCCCCTCCCATTGAGGCGCTTTTAAAATAAAATGCCCCAGTGTGAAAGGGGTCTTAGAGGAGCTTAACCAGCATTTTCGGGGCGCTGGCAGTGTGAAAGGGCTCTGAAAGCACTCAGGCTTTCACATTGGGATGGCAGATGAGGCTTCTTTCAGGCGCTTTACATGCGTTTTTTTCTAACGCCAAAGCTCCTGAAAAACGCCCCAGTGTGAAAGGGGTCTAAGGCTGCACTAGATATTCACTCTTTTTAAGAACTCTTGAATAATTTAATACAACTTTTTTTCAATCATACTGAACCATATCAGACAAGCAAGATACCCCAATTGTGAGCATATTCAAATAATACTAGGACTGAACAGCAAAAAGATCCACTGTGTTAGGCCCCCTTCACACAGTGAATCATGTCCAAATGTCAGGCGGCGTACACACGACCGAGGTTCTCGCTGAAACCAGCGAGAACCTCGCTGGAAGCTGCATTCCAGCGAGGACCTCGGCCGTGTGTACACAGAGCGCTCGCCCCGCCCGTCGGGAATCCCGTCGAGCGAAAAGAGAGCACGCTCTCTTTTTGCTCGACGGCCCCCTGGATGAATGGCTGGTTGCCATTCCCGACGGGCGGGTCGCGCGATTTCGACGGCCGGCAGAGAACCTCGACGGGCGAACGATGTGTTCTGCCCGTCGAGGTTCTCTGCAGTGTGTACACGGCCTCCGTTTTTCAGGTGGACCTGGATCTGCATAAACTAAGCAGTCATGGACCTGTCATCCGCAGCCCTCTGCTACAATCAGCAGGGGATCCGCAGACAGATCCCCAGCTGAGGAAACCGGATTCCACCTTGTGTAAAAGGGGCTTTATGCAGAAACCCTTTTACAGATTTTTCCCTTTAATGTATCCCCATACCCATTTTCACTCCTTCACACTTTTTGATCAGTGCATTATGCCAAGTCCCAACTCTACCATATGGAGTTCAAAACATGGTTAAAATACAATGCACTGTTCTTCTAACCCAGTATATAAAAATAAATATGGCTTTTTTACACTTATGGCAGTGTCTGAAAAGTGATCACGATGGACTCGTTTTCAGACAGTCAGGCTGACATAGATTAAGGAGGCAATACTGGTTTTTGAATGTGTATACCGCAAGTCAACTACAAGCCCAGCATTTGACGCACAGTTGCTGCGCAGCCCCATTTATCTGAATGGGTCACATGCGACAAATGTGTGTACAGGGCTGTCAGCTCACCATTAAACTATGTTACAAAGTATGGTGGAGGGCAGAAGGAGAGCTTTAGGCCCCTTCCACACAGGGAGGACGGGTCCACTTGCAGTGGTCCGCCAGCTCAACGGGAGATCTCTCCGCTGGGCCGGCAGATGACAGGTCCCTCTCTGCTCACTGAGCGGGGAGGGGCTTGTCCAGTGCCACTGTCTCCTATGGAGAGATCAGACAGCATGTCCATCTTCATCCGATCTCACCCGATCCAATCCGCCCCGCCATGGAAGGATGGCGACGTATCACCATCCGTCTGATTTTAGCGGATCGGGTCGGATGTCAGCGGACATGTCACCGCTGACATCCAACGCTCCATAGAGATGTATGGAGCAACCCTTCACATCTGCCGAAAAAAACTGACAGGCAGACCTGAACAGTCCAACCATGTGAAAGGGGCCTTAAACACACTTCTCAACCGCTTTATTTAAATGTGTAAACTAGGCCTTAAGGAATAGAGGCAGGTACAAGGTCTCAAAAAGCTTAGTAAATAAGGTTAAGTAGTGTTTACTTCAATCAACCAATCATTTCCTAGCAAACAAATCCTGTTTTTTTTTTGTTTTTTTTTGTTACCCTTGAACCTGCTTATGAATTCAAAGTGAACACTGATTCACCTTATTGACTAATATTCACTTTGCAAAGTAATCATACACTTACCAATTATATGCGCTTCCCATCTTCCTATCCATTATTGCTTTATCCAAATTCTGTCAAAATTGTTTTTTAACATTATGGAAAATATAAAAGTCAACCAAAATAACTGAATTGTACCGCACACAAACTACCCCCACTGAGAACATCTAAAAAATGTTTCAATCTGTCCAAATTCCCTTTTCATTTAAATGTAAAAATAAAATTATTTGAAAGGAACTGACAATTGCACACATTTTTTTCTTGAGGAGTAAATATGACCAAGTGATCAAACTTATTGGGTTTTTGAATAAACACTTTAAAACCTGTAATGAGGCTCACCAACACTTTTCAGCCAATTAAAAATTGTAATTTAATAAAATGACTGGTGAAATGTCAGCATGTTGTATAGGACAGTTTTTTGCTCTGGGGGTCTGGAGTTCAAGGGACACTAAGGGCCCTTTCACACGGGGCGGATCAGAATTGATCCGCCTCCGTGTGTCCGTAAGCTCAGCGGGGATCGCTCCGTAAATCCCCACTGAGCCGTCAGACGACAGGGCGGTCCCCGCACACTGTGCAGTGACTGCCCTGTTTTTTCTCCACTCTCCCCTATGGGGGAGCGAATGAACACGGACCGTGTGTCCGTGTTCATCCGATCCGCTCTGCAGACGGAAGAAAAAATAGGGTTTTCTTCCATCTGCAAAATCGAATTATTGCGGAGGCGGACGATTACATGTGTCAGCGGATGTTTATCCGCTGACACCCGCAATCACATAGGGACCAATGTATGTCCCGTTTTCATCCGCAACGGATGGATAAAAATGCAGACATTCGGTCTGCACATGTCAAAGGGGCCTAACTGCTTGAGATTGGTCTTTCTTTCTACAGCCCAAATTAAACAGCAGTCCCAGGCAGTGAGACAGATCACTGCAGATGTGGCTGAATGAACACTCAGTTTACCATATAAATTCTCTGTAATCTACTGCCTCTATATCATGAAGCCCTGCGCATGCAGGACTAGTAAAGTCTACCTTGCGAAGCCTGTTCAGTGTAACATTCTCTCTCATTCTTCTTGCTGTATTACCAATTAGTTTAAAATTTTCAAGGATGATTTTAAACCGATTGGCCACTAAAAGAAACATCGTAGTTCTGACACAGATTCCTTAAAGGAGTTGTATAGGAAAAAAAAAATGTGCCTTAAATTAATGTCTGCAAGGAAAACAGACAGAATAGTGTAATGATTCTGTAAAAAAAAAACTAGTAAATACCTATTAAATTTCTTCATCTATATCACCTCCGGCGTTCTAGTTTCTGTTCTCTCATTCACTTCCTGGTTTGCGGCGCTCGTTCATGTAAGAACTACATTTACCAGTATGAATTCTGGCACGCCCAGTAATTCACACCTCCTTGAAATCTCTAACATGTAGAGAGCGTCCTGCCGCACAGATGTAGTTCCCAGGAGGCGAGCACGTTACTGACCACCGCAGTAAAGCCTCCCTTTACGGAGGTCATTAAAATCAAACAAGCAGGAAGTGAACAGAACAGAGAAGAAATAGAGCAACTTCTGAGCAAAAACGAACAATGAGGAAGTGAAAAGAGGAATGTTTGCAGGTAAAAGATGCTTATTATGAAAAAAAAATTGTTTTCCTTTACAACCGCTTTAAGACTTTTTGTATTATGCGACACATAGTAAAGCACCAGAAGTGGGTGTGTCTGGGAATACATCCGATCTGAAGTAAAAGGGGTTTCCAAATTACGGACAAGGGCAGCGCCATGAGCATGGGAACTACACCTTCACTTCACTTATGAAATTCCTGTTTTGCGGTTTAGGAAATTTGTGCTCTATGGGAATTTTAGGGATTCATTGGACAAAAGGTTTTAAAAATCTTTATGGATATGGATTCTATGTCCCTGTACAGCTCTGCATATTATGTTGGCACTATATAATACATAAAAAAAAAATCTATTTACTGTTGTGGGCATGTGCTCTTCTTTCTATTGAGGAAACCTGATCTTGGCTCATTTATTGATGTAGAAAGATGATCTCAAATCAGTAATTAGTAAAATCCAGACTGATTTAATCAGAAAGCTGGCACAGCATTTAATAGCACACAAACATCTAATGAATGGTCAAAAGTCCATCTCCGTAAAAAAAAAAAAAAAACCTGTTGTATATATTTGACTGATTTCAGTCTGTGCGCATTTTGATAAGCATTAAAAAAAAAAAAAAAGAGTCACCCCCTGCATTACCACTAGATATGTTATGTTGTTTACATGGCACAGGAAAAGTGCTACTCCCTGAGTTAATCGTTAATGATTAATTTATTCTGAAGTCTCTGCTGTTTTTGTAAAGCTCACTCAGCATGGATGGATGAGGCACAAAGTGACAAAAACAATATCACGTTGTTCACAGAACAATTCAAAAATTGTAATTAATTGGCAGGTAGATTTTCTCATCATGCCGCAATTCTTTTGGCAAATGTGAGTGCTTTTGTATATGGTAAAATGTTTTAATAACAAGAAACCCATATTATATATATATATATATATAATATATATATATATATATATATATATATATATATATATATAAATATATATAAACAATTTTGTAATAGATTCTGTACATTTATCAGCTGTTATACTGCAATTAACTGAATGTAAAGAAACATTCGCTTGTACAAAAAAGAAAAAAACGACACAATAACAAAAAAACTATGTGATAAAAATTATTTTAGAATAGCCACTTGCAACACAAAGAAATCATGTTAACCTCAAAAATGATCTACAATACCCATTGTCAGATTTTAGGCAGGTCTTTTCTTCACTTGTTTTCCAAATGAGAAACCTGCACTGAATATATTAAGCATGGTCTAAAGAGAAAACACAAGTACCTAAATATGATGAAATGATTAACAATGGATGAATCCTAGGCAACTTCTATCTAATACACGTTTTTTCGGGCGGGCTGCTTATTGGCTAAAACAGGTTATTTTAATCTAATATATCACTACATGTATATTATGACTCCAAAAAGATCTCTGCCATGGCGGCAGATCACAGTCTGCACTGGTGCATATGTACAGTTTTCTATTGCCCTATAGCCCATAGAAGGCAGACCATCACTGCATACGACTACAGATATTCCAGACCTTTCCATCTGGAACCAAGAAGGATACGTTTTCCATATACTGGCAGCTTAACCACTTAAGGACCGCCTACTGCACATTTAAGTCGGCAAAATGGCACGGCTGGGCACATTAACGTATATATACGTTGATTTTAGTACCCAGCCGTGGGTCACGGGCGCGCGCCCGTGACCCGGTCCGAAGTTCCAGGACCGAGACCGCAGGATTCGCGGACCCGATCGCTGCTGCAGTGCGGCGATCCGTCCCTGGAGCGGAAGAACGGGGAGAACCGTGTGTAAACACGGCTTCCCCGTGCTTCTCTGTGGCCGAAGCATCAATCGCGTCATCCCTGTAATAGGGGGACGCGATCTATGACGTTGCACCTACAGCCACACCCCCCTACAGTTGTAAACACACACACAGTCACAGCGAAAGTTACAGCGCCACCTGTGGTTAACTCCCAAACTGCAACTGTCATTTCCACAGTAAACAATGCAATTTAAATGCATTTTTTGCTGTGATAAGGACAATTGTCCCAAAAATGTGTCAAAATTGTTCGAAGTGTCCGCCATATTGTCGCAGTCATGAAAAAAATCGCTGATCGCCGCTATTCGTAGTAAAAAAATAATAATTAATAAAAATGCAATAAAACTATCCCTTATTTTGTAAACGCTATACATTTTGCAAAAACCAACCGATAAACGCTTATTGCGATTTTTTTTACCAAAAATATGTAGAAGAATACGTATCGGCCTAAACTGAGGAAAAAAAATGTTTTTTTATATATTTTTGGGGGATATTTATTATAGCAAATAGTAAAAAATATTGCATTTTTTTTAAATTGTCGCTCTATTTTTGTTTATAGCGCAAAAAATAAAAACCGCAGAGGTGATCAAATACCACCAAAAGAAAGCTCTATTTGTGGGGAAAAAAGGACGCCAATTTTGTTTGGGAGCCACGTCGCACAACCGCGCAATTGTCAGTTAAAACGACGCAGTGCCGAATCGCAAAAAGGGGCAAGGTCCTTTACCTGCATTTTGGTCCGGGTCTTAAGTGGTTAAGAACACGGGCAATCAAAAGCAGAATGTTAAACTCTGGTAAGAACAACAATGTGGTTTTCTCTATGTATCAATCGTGGAGCCTGTGTTTAATCAAGTTTCAAATTCTTGAGCGATTACATATTTATAACTATATAAAAAAAAAAAAAAAAAAAAAAATCTACTTTAGCATGTTCTTCACTGCTGCCTATGGGCCAGATTCAGGTAGATGGGCGAATCTTTATGTTGGAGTAACGTTTCTCATTTACGTTACTCCGCCGAAACTTTAGGAGCAAGTACTGTTATTCACATAGCACTTGCTCCTAAAGTTGCGGCGGCGTAGCGAAAATGAGCCGGCGGAATTCAAATTGGGCGGGTAGGGGGCGTGTATTATTATAACTAGGCGCGATCCCGCGGCGAACGTACTGCGCATGCGTCGACTGTCAGTGCGCATGCTCCAAATTCTGTCAGTGAACGTCAATGACGTCAATCCCCATTCACGGACGTTTTACGCAAACGACTCGAAAAAAAAAAATTTCCGACGCGATGACGACGGCCATACTTAACATAGGATACTCCACTAGGGAGCTGCTTTATCTTTACGCCGCGTATCTCTTACGGAAACGTCGGAAAGTCACTGCGTCGGGCCCGAATACGATCGTGAATTGCCGATTCTCGCTGATTAACATATTCTCGGCGTTAAAAATCACCATTTTTAAAATTGCAGTTCCGATACGACGGCGAAATACAATTACGCCGCTCGTATAGGAACTTCAACCCGGCGTTTCTTGTTTTCTGCTTACTGAAAACAGAAATGCCGGCTCAAAGTGAGAGTTAGGCTGGAGTATCACTGATACTCCAGAGTAACTCTACCTGAATCTGGCCCCATATCTCCAGTACTCATCAAATGCTGCTGCTCCTGAACAGATTGACAGCGATTTTTTTTTTCTGCCCCTAAATGGCCAGTCTCTAAACTCCTCTAAAAGCTTATGTTTGCATGGACACATAGAATAACATGCAGGGGCATTTAGAGGACGCAAAGAAAATAAAACGCCATGTTGCTTTAAACTTTCTCCAAACTAAAGGTTGGCTACGTATCTTTGTTTTTAAAATATGGACTATATCACCAATTCCAAAAAAGTTGGGACGTTGTGTAAAATCTACATAAAAACAGAATGCAATTATTTGCAAATCGCATAACACCATATTTTAACTACAATATAAATCATATCAAATGTTTAAACTTAGAAAATGTAGCATTTTAAGAAAGAAACAAAAAAAAAAGGGCATTTTGAAATTGATGGCAACAATGCGTCTCAGAGAATTTGGGACAGGGCAATACAAAGGAAGTGGCACAAGAGTAAAGATGGGCAGAGGTTCACCAATCTGTAAAAGCTGTGTCCAGAATTGTTTTCAACAATTTGTGAATAATGTGCCTCAAAGTAGAATTGCAAAGACTTCAACCCACTCCTGCACGGCCTATTGTGATATGACGGTGGAGTGGGAGCCCTGTAATCCTCCCAGGATCAGGCAGCCCTCCGCACAATCTGTCACCCGTTTGTTCATCGGACACAGCAGATGGCAGATCATTGTTTCGGCCTGCAGCCGGTACCATATGAACGCTGTGGACAATTACAGTAGATCACATGAACATTGTACACAATGAAAGGCCCTTCATTGTGTACTACTGTGATGAGCTCTGTGATTGGTCACAATAATCACATGGTACAGACAGGCAAATCACAGCCCATGTGTACTATGTAATTATCTATGGCTACTTGCAGCTAACCACAATAGTAAAAACTGAATGAATCGTTTTCATTCAGAATAAATGGTTGCTTATAATTGTAAAATTCACAGTTATAAGCAATTGTAAAAAATAACACTGTATTGTTCTGGTCACTGTATGTAAAAGAAAAAAACAAAAAAGGAAAATTTAATAAAGAAAAATAATATTTAGAAAAGATATATATATAATTTTTCGATGTGTCTGATCACCATCACACCAGTTATTTGATTATGTTGTACTCCAATGGTGACAGTAGGTAAAATGTTTTTACAAAACTGGCAAAAAAATATTAATATACACTGATTTGGATTATTTTACCAAAGAAATGTAGCAGTTTACATGTTGGCCTAAATTTATAAAGAAAGATTATTTATTTGCAAAATTTTATAACAGAAATAAAAGAAAAACTTGTTGTTTTTTTTCTCAAAATTATGTCTTAAATAAAAAATAAAATAAAAAACACAGCGGTGATTAAATAACACAAAAAAAGCTCTATTCGTGTGCAAAAAATTATACAAATTTCATATGGATAAAGGGTTGCATGACCATGCAATTGTCATTCAAAGTGTGACATCACTGAAAACTGAAAATCGGCCTGGGCAGGAAGGGAAAAAAGTGTCCGGTAATGAAGTTGTTAAATATTTCATCATTTACAGTACATAATATTAACTACTTGCCGACCGCCCGCCGTCATATTACTGCGGAGCGGTGGCTCTGTCTCGCGGGAGCACGTAGCTCTACGTCCTCCCTCTAGAGACTTGCCCGGCGGGTACGATCGCCGCCGGGCACCCGCGATTGCTCTTTACAGATCGGGGAACGGGAGCTGTGTGTGTAAACACACAGCTCTCGTTCCTGTCAGCGGGGGAAACGCCGATTTTCTGTTCAATACAATGTATGAACAGAAGATCAGTGATTTCCCCTAGTAAGGCCACCCACCATACAGTTAGAACACACCCAGCAACACACTTAATCCCTTCCCTGCCTCCTAGTGTTAACCCCTTCACTGCCAATGGCATTTTTATAGTAATCCAATGCATTTTTATACCATTGATCGCTATAAAAATGCCAATGGTCCCAAAAATGTGTCAAAAGTGTCCGATGTGTCCGTCATAATATCGCAGTACCGAAAAAAAACGCTGATCGCCGCCATTACTAGTAAAAAAATAATAATAATAAAAATGCCATAAAACGACCCCCTTTTTTGTAAACGCTATAAATTTTGTGCAAACCAATCAATAAACGCTAATTGCGATTTTTTTTTTTAACGAAAAATATGTAGAAGAATACGTATCGGCCTAAACTGAGGAAAAAAAATGTTTTTTTATATGTTTATTATAGCAAAATGTAAAAAATATTGATTTTTTTTCAAAATAGTCGCTCTATTTTTGTTTATAGCGCAAAAAAAAAAAAAAACGCAGAGATGATCAAATACCACCAAAAGAAAGCTCTATTTGTGGGAAAAAAAGGACGCCAATTTTGTTTGGGAGCCACGTCGCACGACCGCGCAATTGTCAGTTAAAGCGACGCAGTGCCGAATCACAAAAAGTGCTCTGGTCTTTGGACAGCAATATGGTCCGGGGCTAAAGTGGTTAAAAGATTCAGAGAATCTGAAGAAATCTTGGGACAAGGCCGAAACACAATATTGGATGCACATGATTTTTAAGGCCTCAGATTGCACTGCATTAAAAACAGGCAGGATTATATGATGGGCATCACTGAATGGGCTCAGGACTACTTCCAAAAATCACTGTGAACAGAATTTACCATGTTATGTCAAGAGAGGCTCTATCATGCAAAGAAGAAGCCATAGCTAAACAGGATCCAAAAATATCAACATCTTTCCTGGGCCAAAGCTCATTTAAAATGGTCAACTGCAAAGTGGAAAACTGTTCTGTGGTCAGACAAATCAACATTTTTACAATTCAATTGGGCAAGTATGGGTACTGCGTTCTCTGGACCAGTGTTTCTCACCTCCAGTCTTCAAGGTGCCCCCAACGGGTCACATTTTCAGGATTTCCCTCAGATGAAAAGGCTGTGGAACTGATCAAATCACCTGTGCAAAATAATTAAAAGCCTGAAAACATGACCTGTTGGGGCGCCTTGAGGACCGGAGTTGAGAAACACTGTGCTGGATTAAAGAGGAGAGAGACCTTTCGGATTGTTATCAGCGCTTAGTTCAAAAGCCTGCAACTATGAGGATATAGGAGTGCATTAGTGTGTATGGAATGGGCAGTTTGCAAATCTGGAAAGGCAACACCAATGCTGAAAGATATATCCAGGTTGGGAAGGGACTGAGGGAGAAAAGGCTCATTGGGTCAAAAGGGTGAAGGGCTCCAATGGGCGCCAAGTTATCACACTTCTATCAGTTGTGCAGGTTAGAGTTCAGTAGATTGATCCATTGTACCTAAAGTCGTATGTCAGGTGGCATTAGCTGGTTCAATAGAAAACGTACGTCATTCAGCCCGTGTGTACTGCAACTGGTCCGACAGAAGCTGGCCAATCGTTATTGGGTTTTTTTTTCCCTCTTATTTTCTTATTATTCTAATGAATGTTGTACCACATATGTACCCCTTTATTGGGATCCTCTTTTTCATCTCAAGTCTGATGTTACCATCATACTGTCACACTTACTTGTTGTATTTACCTTTCTCTCAATAAAACTTTGTAAAAGAAAATACTTGTACTGATTGTATTAGTCTCTGCTGATAAAACCAATCTTTAATTGCTGAATATCTATGCCAACTACACATCAGAGATGTGCATTATGTTCAATATCTTAGGTATCGATTGTCCTTTGAAGCATAGCTGTGTGGGGGACATTTTCCTGTAAAATACAGATCAGCAGACAGGTAGACAGATAATTATAAGACATGTTGTCGGGTGTTGTTTCTTAATATGCAGATCTATGGGGTCACACATGTCCTCTGGTTACAGATAGGTGATAAAGAAAAGTCATTGCTAATGTGAATTACAAAGTGTAGATAAGGCACAGCACATTTCCAACCTGAATGTGTTCCCAGTGCCTGGGAAAATAATTAGCTGCGTACAGAGATCTTGATAATGACAAAAGCATAGCATGCCACCTGCTTCGGACAATCCTTTTGTGAGCCTGTGGAAGTCCCAGTACAATGTATTAGAAAAAGTGACACCTGTTTAAAGCAGCCATCTGTCCTTACAATGGTTGACTTGCATGTTTGACTATCTCTTACATCTTCCATCAGTTCACACTTAAATAACAAGCACTAGCTTCGACCAATGACAATGAAAAAGCAATACTATGGCCGCCAACTATCTATAATCAAAGATAGCAATATAAATTATAACTCAGTGTCCTAAGCAGAAAACTTGTCATCCATCACCATGATAAAAATTATTAGATTCATCCAATAAAACAGGCAAATAAAGAAATGTGCAGCGACACGCAGCAAGCAATAAGAAATCATTTTTTGAGGGCAAAGCATATTCATCACTAGTCCATCCAAAGGCTCATTAGGCAAGGCATTATCAGCCACGGTCCTTTCCAGCTCTCATTTTCATGATACGGGTTAGAAATAAAAGCCAATAGCGGACAGGTGTCTTTGGTCTAGTGCTTTACTTTGCTACAGTGTATATATATTAGGACAACACATGGGACTGCATTCAGCCTGCACAATGTGTATTGTTCTGTTCGCTTTCAAACTGACATATCTAGACAAAAGGGGAAACATGTTAAAACTCTGTTTTCATCCAGACACACATTTAAACCACCAGAACGACCATTTCTGCTTCTATACTCTGAAACCTCATTGGTG
The DNA here is from genome assembly GCA_029574335.1 of Rana kukunoris. Taxonomy (NCBI): domain Eukaryota; kingdom Metazoa; phylum Chordata; class Amphibia; order Anura; family Ranidae; genus Rana; species Rana kukunoris. The sequence continues at coordinate 16,902 of JAJQKJ010002665.1, forward strand.
GTATGCAATATTTAACTTTAATATACAGCTTTATTTTTAATCGCCAAGAGCCGATGGTGAAAAAAAATAGCATCATAGATAATTCAAATATAATATACGTGGGCTAAATTGCTGCTAACGTATTAGTCTATTAGTGTTTTTAATACATGTCTTTTGAAGCATGTGATTTTTAATAGAATGTTAAAGCCCTTGAAATGGCGCAGTTTATTACAGCGTCTCTTCTGCCTCTCGAATGTGAGCAAGGGTTGGTATCCCTGTCCAACAACCCATGCTAGGAGGCTGCATTGTGATCTAAAAGTATACTGCATATAATTGGGACTGGATAAAAGGAGAAGTAACACATTTGTAACATGTGACATGCTACACCAATATTCAGGGTGTAACATGTAACAAATGTATTGGTCCCGATCCCCCGTTTTGGCAGCGAGCCGGGGATCTTCTGCCCCCACTAACTGCCACAATCTAAAGAAAACATAGCCGTGCGGGGCTCTGCACATTAGGCTAATTCATTCATTCACAGTTCTGTGAATAAATGGATTACAACTACTGTCAGCCTTTGTGGCTGTTGACTTGTAGTTCTCAATGAACTACCACGGCGCTGTTGATAACTGTGGTAGTTCATTGATTTTTACTGTCAGTGCGAAATTGCCCGGCCGTATGATGCAGGAGACTTGTATTGCACTAGCAATTTGCTGATCGTGGGTGCAATGTTTTCCAGGCTTAAAAATTTGTAAATGCACATTTTTTTACCTGCAAGAAATGTGCATTTATTTTAAAAGGTGAACTACCCTACCTGTTGGTATGAAACAGTCAATAATGAAGTGTTTCCAATATTTATACCCAGTAGTATCAAACTAGGTTGCCAATTAATGACCCCTCAATTAATTCTTCATCGTCCACCTGATTGGATCTGTTAAAACCTAGTAGTTAAGCCCCTCCCCCTTCCATCTTCACCTATTAATTTTTTAACCAACCCTCATCCTTGGTGCTTACTGTGACTTATTTTCTAGGCCCTGTTCTACTAATTTACTTTTGAACCATGTTTTTAAGGACTGTATTTTGTCATTATCAATTCTTTTTGGCCATATGTTGCCGTCCCTAAAATTTTGAAATGTGTTCTCACCTAAAATATAAATAAGAAAAACGTGAACTTATCCTTTAAAGCCTTGTGTACGGCAAATGCATCACATATGCAAGTAAAATAAATGTGATTTAACGATTTTAGTGTACATCAATGTAGTGCTTTCACATGTGCTTAAAGAGTTAGTTCACCTTTATCAAAAACTGCCTATGCAGTAGGGCCGAAACAACTAAAACGATTAAACGATAACTAATTGATTATGAAAATAGTTGACAATTTTCATAATCGATTATTCAGCCAGCTGATTAGTTGGCCAGCACACAGAATGCATTATTGTTTACATATCAGGAAATACAGTGAAGCACACATACAGCTCAGTACACTGTCCATACGTGTAAATAAGTGCCTGACAACTTGTGAATGTGTGAGAAGCAGTGCCTCATGGGACATGTAGTCCTGGGCAGGAAGTGAGTGGTTCTGAAGTCAGAAGTGTTTTTTTACCTTGCTATAGGGGCACTCTATACTATAATTTGCAGCTTCCTATTGTAGCAATTTGAAGGCAGGAGCAGCTAGAAGCGTTGGTGGGGGACCCTAGAACAGGAGAATCAGGGCTACTCTGTGGAAAACCATTACAAAGTGCAGGTAAGTATGACATGTTTGCTGTTTAACCACTTAAGACCCGGACCAATACGCTGGTAAATGACCCAAGGTGTTTTTGGGATTCGGCACTGCGTCGCTTTAACAGACAATTGCGCGGTCGTGCGACGTGGCTCCCAAACAAAATTTGCGTCCTTTTTTTCCCACAAATAGAGCTTTCTTTTGGTGGTATTTGATCACCTCTGCGATTTTTATTTTTTGCGCTATATACAAAAATAGAGCGAAATTTTTGAAAAAAAAACACTATTTTTTACTTTTTGTTAAAAAAAAAATCAAATAAACAAAATTTTAGTCAAACATTTAGGCCAAAATTTATTTAGCCACATGTCTTTAGTAAAAAAAAAAAAAAAAAAAAAATCGCAATAAAAAAAAATAGCTACCTAGCGGGAACAGCGAAACTAATACAGCGATCAGAAAAATGATCGCTTAGTGACGCTGGCAATAGGGAGTGAAAGGGTTAACTAGGGCGGTGATCAGGGGGTTAAAATCCTGAACCTAACACTAACTGATTTTACACTGCCTGTCACACTGACACTAAATGCAGTGATTAGATCATTGCATTCAGTGACACTGTGACAGGGGGGTGGGGGGGGGCGATCACAAGGGGTTAATGTGCCTATGTGAGTGTGTGTCAGTGTTGTGTTGGTGCACACTTACTTGTGATGTCTTCTCTCATCAGCAGCGGTGGGAAACACCGCTGCGATGAGAGGTGACATCATTTCCTCCTTCCTGTGTAAACACAGGAGGAGGAAGTTACACGAAGGGGGAGCGCTCCCATTGGCTGGGAGCGATCGCGGGGGGGCGGGTAAACGCCGACATCCGCCCGCTCGTCCCGGATCGCTCCCGGAGCCAGGGGGACCCCCGCACGCCGCGGAGGGGGTCCCGATGGGACCCCCGAACCGCACTTAGGCGGGGACGTAAATTTACGCCTTTGTGCCTGTACGAGCCATTCTGTGGCCGTATATGTGCGTGCGGGGGTCCTTAAGTGGTTAAAAAAAAGAAATTAAAAAAAAAAAAAAAATCGCTTTAAAGACTCTCTGCAGGGAAGATCAGCATCTGAACCCAGAGAAGATGGAGGCTGATAGACTGAAGGTAATATAAGGCATTACATTTAAAGTAAAACTTTTACCAGTATTGTCCATTATATTTGAAATTATCATATCCATGAAAAAAAAAATCGCAGGTTTAGTACTACTTAAATATTAAATGTTTATGTCTCCCTTTTCACCCTTCATATCTGAAAAATAATATGCTTTTGTTTTTTTTACTTTACATATTAACTAAATTGTACGCCACACTTTTACTTTTTTTAAGGTTATTATCCATATAATCAAAACAATAAATCGGCCAACTAATTGATTCTAAAAAATAATCGTTAGTTGCAGCCCTACTATGCAGATAAGGAGCGACTGTAGATAACTCCCTTGCTATTAGGTGAAGAACATTTACATACCTCACAAAGCCTGACCTGAAACCTCCCAGGATGTTGCTAAGACTTTGCAAAGTGAGGCCCACCTATTACTGTTCACTTTCATCATCACAGGAGTGAGCCCTTTCTCTGATTCAAATGTACTTTCTATTCCCACTAAGTAGTAGTAGTAGTAGCAGCTCTAAGCTCAGCGTTTGACAGCTGAATTTTTCTTTATTTTTTCTGTAGTATCAATCATTGTTCTTAAGCAACTCCTTAAATGTGTGACCCTTCACGTATTCATTAGTAAAAATTGCATACAGATTGAAGTACAATTTAACTCATTTTCCTTTTTATTTACACAAACTGAGTGAACAGATGGTTTCCCTAGGAGAAACTGGGCTGGTAGTGTTCAAAATATATAAAGAGGAATACATGGAGTTGCTAGCAGTTTCAATACTAAATCTAGGGCCATTACAGCTGTCTCTGCAAGTTTTCTGGCATGCAGCTTTCAGGGGAGAAAATCATTTTGCCAGAATAAAGTTCCTCCATTTATGGCAGTAATGTGCAGTTGTAAACAATTTTACAATCATTTCCTAGAGGATTTTTTTGAAGTGTGCTGTATCCAGGATTTGTACTAATCACACACAGATCAATTGGCACAACAATCTTATTAAACATGACAAAAAGTAAATGTTCTGTTTCCCATAGCAACTGGCATAATCTATCACTGATGTAAAAACTATTATATTTAATCTGATCGGTTGTTTTTAGATCTTTATTAGCCCTTTTGCGTATAATGCCCCTTGCCAGGGAATGCAAACGAATCTCACAGGAACGCACAACTGTGCATGTTACTTAATCAAGCAAACGTTAGCACTTAACTCTACTCCCCGACACCTTGATTTGCAGGTGGGCCCTCGGCATACTCCTGTACAATGCAGCGCTAATGATCCTGCACTGTATATGATAACATTATGTATACCACCAGCAGAGGATCCCTATGGTTTCAGGGGACTGGTCACACGGCATGGTGGAAGTCTACCAGAGCAATAAATAAGTAATGCAGCTTAATCCTTTACCCTTCCTGAGGCCGGATTCACAAGTGTGCGGTGCGAATTCCAGCTCTGTTATCTCTGCCAAAAGATAAGAGAGCTGATCAGCAGATCATCTCCGTTTTAGCTGCAAATTTGGAGACCTGGGTGCGGAAAGGGGGAGGGGGGAAGTGTATTGAGTAGAATGAGAGAAATCCTCAGATGCGTGCCCATAGAAGATAATGGACCTGAATTCGCACCGCAATGCCTAGAAAAAGCACAATTTTTTTCAGCGATGCCCAGGTGTGACTCCGGCTTTAAAGTGGTTGTTAACCCACCAAGTACACTTTACAGCACAGGTAGGGTTGCCACCTCATCCCTGTAAAACAGAACACATATGAATTACAGAGGTTCTGAGGCTCAGGCTAATGCAGATTAGGCACCGAGTGAGTTTAATTACCACCATAATCAGCCACAGAACCTGTGTAATTCATATGTGTTCTGTTTTAAAGGGATGAGGTGGCAACCCTAAGCACAGGTGTCAAACACAAGGCACGTGGGCCGAATTTGGCCCTCCAGGCCATTTCATGTGGCCCTCACACCTCTCGTGCAACTACCGGAGAGCTCCAGCCCTCCTCTGGTCCTAATCCAGACCCTTACTTTCTGCTTCCAAGCAATGCTTCCAGCTTCCTCCCAGCAACAGCATAAGGAAAGGGGGTGCACTGTGATGTAATGGAGAGTGGGGGACTCAACTTCTGATGGTGGGGTGGCTCTTGCAAGGAGAGGGGATGGGCTGGACATCTAATCTTACAGATACAACTGGCCCTTTTGAGAACAAGTATAATGCGGCACCCATTGGCTATGCAGAGTGCCAGAGAATTCTACACTAAGTTGTTTCCTGCAGTCAGTGACTTAATGTCTGGCTGCTTAGCTGTGGGTTACTGTACTGTATATGAGGTTGGATACCTTATTAAACATACCCAAAATAATATTCTGAATATAAAAAGAAAATGCTGGCACGTTTCCTATTTAAGATTATGCACTTGCCCTATTCATGTTACACTGCAATTAAAATATAATTATCAAAGCTCTTTTCACAAGCTGAGCAGACCAAAGATACCTTTAAAATGCAATATCTTACGGAGAGGAAAAAATGTATACAGGGAAATTGAAATGTAAAATATATAGACTCGAAGGTCCAGCCACATGTAAACGAAACAGTTGCTTCCATAGGAGGGCAGTGATCTAGTTCAGAACCATATGTCTGTGGACAGCTCAGTTCTCTGTTAGTAACAATCCTAACTACAGACAGCCTAAAGTGCCTGCATACTTAGCAGTTTCTATTTAGCCCCCATATTTCTGATAACTTAATATCACATAAACAGGTAAAATTACTAAAGGCATTGAGCACCAAATACATCCAAATAAGAGCAGATTTCATATTAAGGATTAGAAAACTTAGCAACATTTTGCAGAGAAGTGCAAAAAAAAAAAACATTATATTGTATAAAGTCGTTCCGCACAGACCAGTATAGCATCAGTAAAAATATTAATGAGAAAAAAAGAAAGAATTTTAACTTACACGTAACTAGCCTTATAGGCCAAGTTCACCTTTCAAAAAAACTAATAAATAAAATAAATATTATAAAATGCACATGATTTTTTAGGTTAAGAACTGTGCATTTATAATCTTTTTTACAGGAGCCTGCAGAGCATTGCACCCACAATCAGCTTATTGCGAGTGCAAAAAGAGAAATAGAGCCTTGTTGGCCTAAAATGTTAGAGTTATAATGACACTAGTTCTGATTATTATGTTATTAGTGGCAATAACCCCGCACAGGAACTTACAGTAGTCAGTCAGTAGAGTCTTCCGTTACCTAGGAGATTGCAAAGCACTTTCACAAACTCTGACTTCTGAAAAGCTTACAAGTCATGCAATATACTGTAACAAGTTCTAGTAGGCAACTAAAATGGAATTTCTTTCATGAAGGTGATAGATGTATATGATTCGTTACCCCCTCTATAACGCTTTACTATGCCGACACATTTAAAGAGACAATAAACCCTTATGTAAACCAACTGAAATGACTAGCCTCAGGTGATACACAGAAATTAATTACATCCTCTTACTTACATTACACCATTTTATCTGCAGCATTCTCTCCTACAAAGCATTCTGAAGTACACCATTTAGATGGTATTTCTCAGCTTTCAAGAGACAGGGAGCAGGGATATGACGTCACACACTGCACAGCACAGAACTGAGTGTAATCAGAGACCCGAGTGGAGGGGAAGAACACAGCCCTCTCTAAACAGTCTCATAGGGAAACATTCACATCTGAGGCTGTCAATCACTTTTTGTGCGCTGGGGGGTGGAGGGGAATCTCCAGGAAAACTGTAAGAAGGGACTCATGCACATAACAGAGGAAGGAGAGAGCAGACAGGATCCACACTAAGTGCTATAGATTCAAGCAAGTACACACTATAGCGGGGTACGTTTTTTTTTTTTTTTTTCAGTGTTAGTTCAAAAACATGCAAGAAATGTTTTCTTTTTTAAATAATGCAAAAGATTACTACTCAAAGTTTCCATTGTTTCAGTTTTCGTTACCGGCTCCACTTCCAGTCAAAAAAGCTTTGACCATATTTCTCTTTAAAGTGGTTGTAAAGGCAGAAGGTTTTTTATCTTAATGCATTCTATGATAAAAATCCTTCTGTGTGCAGCAGCCTCCCTCAGCCCCCCTAATGCTAACCTGAGCTCATTTTGATCTAGCGATGTTGCACAAGAGACTCGGCTGCCGGGGACTCTCCCTCCTCATTGGCTGAGACAGCAGTGAGGCGCCATTGGCTGTTGCTGCTGTCAAAGTCAGTGACCCAATGAGGAAAAAAGATGGGATGGGGCCCGGCCACGGCTCCATGTCTGAATGGACACAGGGAGCTGTGACTCGGGTGCTCCCATAGCAAGCTGCTTGCTGTGGGGGCACTCGGCAGGAGGGAGGTGCCAGGAGCACCGGAGAGGGACCCAAGAAAAGATCTGGGCTGCTCTGTGCAAAACCACTGCATAGAGGACGTAAGTATAAAAAAAAAAAAAAAAAAAAAAGAGACTTTAGTATCACTTTAAAGTGGATGTAAACCGTCTCCTAAACCTAGTGAAGTGAACAGCCTCAGATGATACACAGGGATGAAACAAATCCTCCTACATACATTTTACATGTATATCTGCTTTTTTCAGCTTTAGTTTAAAAAGTGTATGTCCTGTTAGAATTTTCTCTTCCTAATTCACCTGTGGGTGTGGATTCTTGCCATACACTGAGAGCTGATTGGAGGAAAGGCACACACCCCCTCTCCACATAGGCAGAAAAAGGAAGAAACCATGCAGAGCTGTGCTGTGAATGGACCAGCTCTCTGCTGATCTATTTATAGCACCCACCGTGACATACTGTTAGGGTTTGTTTGATGGTGTGGACTTCGTCAGGATGTGGCCTAAGGCCGGGTTCACACTGGTCAGACAAATGCTCCAACATTGGGAACTTATGTCGCATGACGTGTGAAAATCAATGTTTGACTATGAGAGCTGTCTTAACTGGTCTGACACAAGTCGGTCCGACTTTGAAAATGCTCCCTGTACTACTTTGGTTCGACTTTGATCCTACTTCAGCCCATTGAATATCATTGAAGTCTGATCAAAGTAGGATCCTTGCCCTAATCATCTGACATGCGATTACAGCAGCAGTAAAAGGAATTTATCTCGCACTGAGATTGTTTTCATTGGTCAAAGAAAAAGCCAGACCATCACAAAGTCGTATCAAAGTAGTATCCCGTTCATTCAAGTCGGATGAATGTTGGACCCATGTAGAACCCATATGTAAGACTAATGTCGCAGAGCAAAGTAGGATGAAAGTTGTATGACTGTTGTGTAGTATAGTGTGAACCCATCCTAATTTAAATCCAGCTTTTTCTAACAGAAGTTTTTCACAGGTGATCACAAACCATTTTGATTAGCAGCCAAATCAGCGATTTAAAATCTTGCATCAATTTATAGACTGAGAAATGCATTAGGAAAAACAACAGTTTACTTAAAAAATGTATGCAGCATCTCAAAGAAAAGTGCTGCAAAGACCTTGCTGTGATGAGACATTGAATTTACTTAAAAAGCTGTTTTTTGTAGCAGGAGCAGGAGAAAAAAAAAAAAAAAAAAAACACAACTGTGACATTATGTTGAGTAAAAAGTGGAGTTGAGGGCTAAATTTGGGTAATCACCCTTTCATCCAAAACCTTTGAGCTGGCTGTAGGCTACAGTCTGATGCATGAAAGGCAGTCCCTATAAGGTTGGGGGGATTCCGTTCTACATTTTCTTTATAAACATAGGACTTTATGCCTATACAGAAGTGGAAATCTGCACATTAAAGAAAAAAAAAAAAATAGAGGGGTAAAGGTAAAGGAGCATATAAAAAAAAGACGTATTTAAATAGAACGAAAAAAAAAAAAAAAAAACACTCAGCCTACACATTTTATATAGTATACGTTTAATAAAAGGTACATTTCTTTAAATACCTCTTAGGCCGCGTACACATGATCGAACATGTCCGCTGAAACTGGTCCACAGATCGTGTGTACGGCCTATTGGACCGTTTTTCAGCGGACAAAAGTTTCAAAACATGCTTAGAAACCTGTCCGCTGGAAACCTGTCCATCGGACATGTTCGATGGTTAGTACACAAAATCATCAGACCAAAATCCCGCGCATGCTCAGAATCAAGTTGACGCATGCTTGGAAGCATTGAACTTCGTTTTTTCATCACGTCAATGTGTTCTACGTCACCGCGTTCTGGTCCGATGGGATTTTGATCCGATGGTGTGTACGCACATCAGACCAACAGACCACTTCAGCGTGGTCCGATGAAAACAGTCCGTCGGACATGTCTGATCGTGTGTATGCGGCCTAACACTTCATGCATATTCTGACATCGGTTTCAAAACACTACGCTGTAGAAGCTCATCAGTTAGGGGATATGCTGGGTCTTACAAGTGCCACTCGTTGTACAACAAAGTTATACTTGCTTCAGAAAGATATGACAGGCTCCATTCATCGGTCTGGTAATGAAGAGACCTGTCATTCATACACAAAGCCTGATTCAAGATTCTCTAAATTAGGCCCAGGTTAACTTTCACTCCACATATTTTTTTTTTTACACATTAGTAAATCAAGCCTGCAGAGCAGTTAAATAGGGCAAATACAGGCTCAGGAATGTGTCCATGTGCATCACAGTACTTAAAGGAACAGTCTACTCATTTTAAAGAACTTCACCCAAAAGGGGGTACTACTAGTACCTAGTTTTGATGGGTACCTGCTCCCACCTCCTCACCTTCGAGCGGAAGTTCTCTCCCTTCCATTCCTCCCTGCAGTTTTTGGGAGATGCCACAGGTCCCAGAAGCCTGCAGGACCATTTGCAAAGTGCAGCTCACGCATGTGCAGTGGGCATCCTAGAAAAGATATCTGTTGATGCACACACTAAAAAAATGAATCTTTATTAACATATTGATTAGGAAACACACAAGAGGTTTCACATATGAAAACCCCCCAACCCCCTCCATATACTAAAAAAATGACAGATGTCTTGAGAACACAACCCATGTGTTCCTCTATTGAAAAATTAGCATTTTGCTAATATTATACACTACGAATGAGCTGGGCATGAATGACCAACAAAAAATGCAACAAAACAGCCTCCTACAGCAAATATGGATCATTAATGCCAGAAAACCGACAACCAAGTTCTATTCTATTGGCTGTCATATTGATTTAACAAGACCAGAGCTTTAAATATATCATTTTCAAATCTTCTGAATATCCCGCACAGAATAATCAGCACTCAACAGTACTACACTTGTTATTACTATCCTTTTTTGTCGCTGGAATTGAGCGTATTTGGGCGTTTTTCTGTTTTTAACATTGGTGACCCTAGACCTGTCCAAAATCGCGGTAAAAAACTCCACGATTTGTCGCGGTAAAACAAATAGCAGTAAGGCAAATATCGCGGCAAAAAACACTGCAAAATCGCGGCAAAACGCTACGCTCAGGTGTGAATGCAGCCTAAGGGGTTAATCCTCTGCCTTGTGTAAAAAGGCTATTTGAGCCTGTCTTTTTTGATCCTCCCCTTCTTCCACAGTCCCTAAACCATCTGCTGATAGAACAGAGCCTTGGAGGCTGTATGTGATCAGCACAGGGCCAATGAACACTGTCCAGACAGAGGGTCAGTGATCCCGATCAACCTCATAGGACAAATGGGTGATAAGCTTGCCCCATTGGGGCACTCGTGCAGGTGCATCCATTGACAGAGACAGCAGGACTTGGCCCTGCACCAGACTCCCATGTCACTGGCTCCTGCTGCTATCAATCTATCCAATGAGGACCCAAGACAGCAGCTGGAGCTGCTGTGCTCATCCCAATTGCTGTAGCGATCGGGCTCAGGTAAGAAAAGGGGGTGGGGGGGGGGGCTGCAGTAACAAAAGGTTTATCACCTTAATGCATTCTATGCATTAAGGTGAACAACCCTGAGGGTTTACAACCCCTTTAAGAAACACTTCAATGTCATTAGGGGCATATGAACACCAGAGCAAAGGAAGGAAAAAGCTGCTGGGCCTGGACTTTCACTGCAGGACCAGAGGATCATGTTTGTAAAAGTGCTTCCCCTGGTCCCCTAGATCAGGGGTCTCCAAACATTCTAAACAAAGGGCCGGTTTATTGTCTTTCAGACTCTTGGAGGCCTGGACTTTGGCAATTGGGTGTGGAAATTTTCCTGGCATCAGTGGGACTTAACATATGGTATTAGGGGGAGAAATAGTGCCCCATTGTGTGTATCATAGGGAGGAATAGTGCCCCATTAGTGGTGTCAGTGGGAGAAATGGTGCTCCACTGTCAGATGTCAGAATAATGTATCGTATCAGTGGGAGGGATACTTCCCCAAGGGCCAGATAAAGGCAAGCAAAGGGCCGCAGTTTGGAGACCCCTGCCCTAGATGAAAACAAGCATCGAACCCTTGCAGCTCAGGGACAGCCCCACTGCAAAGGATTTTTTTTTTTTCCCCGGAGATCAGCTTTAATATTTTGACTACTGCAAGCAACCATAATTCAGTGTACTGAAGATGTCAGATAAATGAAAGACAAATTCTGATTCTTCATCTGTTTTATTTCTGAAACATGCCCTCATCTATTAATGTGAGCACAGTAATGTTAGATAATGATAAAAGGTCTAAGCAAAAATCATCAAGTAGTGCAGACATTTCTTGTAATTATGTGATTTCTAATACTATAATATGATGCCTAAGCCAGGGGAGCAATTTGTAAAGTTAAGATGTCGACTGTCACATTAAGTAAATGTGCTTTAATGCTGCAGTATGAAAAAAATGAAACAAAACAAAAAAAATAAAAATAAACGGAGATCTAAATAATACAAATGTTAAATAAAATCCATCTACATGAGCGTTTTTTTTTTTCTCCATAACTGGAAATTACAACATCAGATTAGAGCACTGGAGAGAATAATTTATGGGGCTGAGCTTTTCAATGAAAGCTGTAGACATAAAACTGCAGTCAGACATTAGATAATTATCCAAGCACAGAAAGATCACTTCCCTTTGACACTCATACACATGTAGATTTGCATCTTACAAGCATACCATGCTCAAGTGGTCTATGATGACCTACAGCCCTACATCTATCACATGCACTTATATTATATGTTCTTTAGACTTCTCCCGATAAGGGATTGCTGCTTGCATAATGTTATTTTCAAATCGCTTTCCAAAACTGCCACCTGCCAGGATATAATAAAGCAGTCTAAAAGAAAATCTAGGATAAAATGACACACCAAAGGGCCAGCCTGTTATTGTGCTCTGCAGCCTTAATCCAGTCCTTTTCTACCCCATCACTGCAGAATGTGTACACTATAGGACCAGCGAGGTGGCTCTAATATGTATCAGTAGTCTAAGTGATCCAGAATGGAAACAAAGGGATGCTACTTCTTTAGACCTGACCTATCCCGGATGTGAAAAAAAATAAAAAGACAAGAAGGATCAGTTAGGCTACATTCACACCGGCGAAAAAGGTCTGTCCCAATTGTAGTAGCAGGAATCTTCTGATTCTGAATGTGGTTCTCATGGGCTAGGTGCAGCCACTGGCCCGATTCACTATGATGACAGTTCACCAGCAGCCGCATCTATTGGCAGCTCTCTGCACAGCCAGTGATTACCTGCACTGATCACTGCTGGACGCAGGTAATTGCTGACTGTGCCGAGAGCCATGAACAGATGTGGCCACCGGAGACAAGGGTTCAATGCAGCGATCACCGCAGGTAATCTCTGGCTGTGCAAAAAGCCATGAATAGCAGCAGCCACTAACGACCTGCCATTATAGTGAGTAGGGCCAGCGTCCCCACCTATCCACTGAGATCTGTATCAGGATCCGCCGCTACAATTCAAACCGGCATTAATCGCCAATGTAAATGTAACCCTACACTATTCCTTGCCCAATGTCAGCAGTCAACAGCAATTTGTAGCTAGCAACATAATCACAGGCGAATTGTTGCTATAAAGTGATTTTTCACAGCTACAGGTCAGACTTGTGCTACATCATTACACTGTTACAAGTCACTCTTCTGGAGAGCCTATTAACACTTGTGTGACACAGCAACCTGAGGTAAACGTCAATGGTTCCTGTAATGCATCTGCTCTATGTGTGGTACCCTTCATTGTGAATGGTGCTCTATGTACTCTACAGTAGAGCACAATGCAGAAACTCAACACAGCACACCTCAAAAGCATACATTGAGTATTGTTGTGCTGTGCATCATTAAAGTGGCTGTATACCCTTAAATATACCCAGTGAAGACACAGAGATGAAACAAATCCTCTTACTTCTCTACAGCCATTCAAAGTATAACATTTTCAAGCTTGTCCGAGAGCTCAAAAAAGGGGTTGGAGAGCTGAAGTTACACTCTGCAGAGCTCAGTGAGAGCTCTGAGAGCGGATTGGAGGGAAAGTCACACACCCCTCCACACAGCACACAAGAACAGAGCTGAGGCTATTCCCTCCCCTGCCACCATTTTTCTCTTGGTGTCAGTTAAACTTGTCAGAAGTGATTTCTGCTGAGAACAGAGCAACAAAGAAACAGACAAAAGTGACACTTAGCACTCTTCATTGAGACACACTATACGATATAGGTACACACTACAGAGGGATATCCTTTGTTCATATTTCATGTCTGAGGTTTACAACCACTTTAAAATACAAACAAAAAGGGGGCGGGCCCATAAGAGTTTTTCATCCATTGTGGTGCAATAGCAGCCCACTCGTGAATGCCTTAATGCCATGCACGATAGCATGCTTCAACACCCGTTATTGGATGTGTGTGTGTTGCACGATTAATTGTTAAAAAAAAAAAAACGATTTAACTCCCCCTCGATCCTAATCCACAATCCATGTATCAAGTGCAGAGCAAAAGCAAAAGCAAAAGTTAATCACAACGTTGCTCAGCGCTGAGAGATAAAAAGAAACATTGTATCACTTGGTTCTTTTAGATCAAAGGGATTTACTTCAGTCTGCAAATGAGGTCAGTTTAAAGTGCAGGTTCACACAAAAAGTGAACCTCCGCTTTTTGGAATCCTCTCCCCTCCAGTGTCACATTTGCCACCTTTCAGGGGGGAGGGGGTGCAGATACCTGTATAAAACAGGTATTTGCACCACTTCCGGGTTCTGACTCCTTCACGCCCCCCCCCCCACACTGTCTTCTGGGATACACTGTTCCCAGGAGAGAGCAGGGACCAGCGACAGCGCGCCGTGATACTCATGCATGCGCAGTAGGGAACTGGGCAGTGAAGCTGTAAGGCCTCACTTCCTGATTCCCTCACCGAGGATGGCAGCGGAAGCATCCGCGGACCGAGCAATTGCTCAGCCTCGTCTGCTGACATCGTGGGCGTGCTGGACAGGTAAGTGTCCATTTTTTTAAAAGTCAGCAGCTGCAGTATTTGTAGCTGCTAGCTTTTAAAAATAAAAACTGGGTTGACCACTGCTTTAACCACCTCTAGGCCAGGTCTTTTTCTGACATTTGTTGCTTACAAGTTAAAAATCTGTAATATTTGCTAGAAAAACATTATATATTTTTTTTTAGCAGAGACCCTAAAGAATAAAAATGGCGGTGGTTGCAATATTTTATGTCACACTGTATTTGCGTAGCAGTCTTTCAAATGTAATTTTTTGGGAACAAATAAACTTGAATGAATGAATTCAATGAAAAAACTAAACAGTACTTTACTGTTCTTTTTATGTCTTTGCTGTTTTATTTGTAATACAACTCTGTTCTTTATGCATTTGTTATGCGACTGTACTATCTTATTCGATATAATAAAAATGTATAGTTAAAAAAAAAAAAAAGGGTGCACCAGCCCCGAGAATGATCTCACACTCTACTACTGATAAAAAGATGCCTAGGCTACAATTAAGGCTCGTGTCGAAACGCGTTAGCTGTTTTATGATGCTCTGATGTAGCCAATAGACTTTGCAATATGGGAAAAAAAAAACTTAACAGTAAAGTTAGCCCAATTTGTTTGTATAATGTGAAAGATGATGTTACGCAGAGAATCATGAGAGAATCTTGATCTTTAGCCTAAGTAAAACAAATTGTGATTCTTATTTTATCCAGAATCATGCAACTCTAGTGTGTGTTAACGCACAGCAACTGATTAAGTGTGAATGGGCAGTTTGTAGCTCAGCCAGCGTTCACACTGGGCTGCGGGAATGAAGCACGAACTCGCACAATTTCACTTCCCCTTGTCAGTGCCGATTTCAGCTACGATTACAGAGATATCTGTGCAGATGTCAATGTAAATTGTGTCCCAAAATCGCTGCAGACAGCATCGCACCGAGTAGGACGGTGCCATTGCCGGCAAATGTTGCGGACTTGACATGTCAAATCACACCAGTGTGAACCAGGGCTTAGTCGTAGAGGCGACTGTTGCAGGCGATTATGTCGCTGCCATAAAACACTGTTCAAACTTGATTGATGAAGTTACAAATCACTGTAAAATTAGCAAACTGGCAATTCCATAGAAAACATTGTGGGAAAACCAACAGTGAAGTGTGGCCTTAAACTTTGGTGTGCTGTATGAGGGGACTGGGAAACAATGGGTTGCAGTGAGTGATAGCCTGTAAATTTGAATCCTACACATTTTTCCTATTATCAAAATCAAAAAAGATGATTGAGTAAGTAATCATGTCAATGGATGGAGTTTTTGTATTTAAAAACACAGGTCAGCAAGATCCCATTGACTTTCACTGAGCAGTACACATGGCAGTTCAGAGGCTCTATGTAACTTGTTTTAAAGGGGTTGTAAAGGTTTGCTTTTTATTTTCTAAATAGCTTCATTCAAGCTAGTGCATTGTTGGTAACTTACCTTTTCCTTTAATTTCCCTTCTAAATGTTTTTTTTCTTTGTCTGAATTTCTCACTTCCTGTTTCTCCTTAGTAAGCTTCCCACCATCATCCGGCTGGGGGTTAGTGAGCCAGAACAGCTTACTGAGGAGAAACAGGACGTGAGAAATTCAGACAGACAAAGAAAAAAAACATTTAGAAGGGAAATCAAAGGAAGAGGTAAGTGAACCAACAATGCACTAGTTTGAATGAACCTATTTAGAAAATAAAAACAAACCTTTACAACCCCTTTGAGTTGTTTTGTACTTCTATAGAGGCAGCATGTCCTTGTGTTTTAAATGCAGGCAAGCAGCCTTTTCATGTCAAAAGCTGCATATGTTTAGATAGAAAATGTGGCGTTTGAGTAGAACTCCTGTCAATGTGAACCCTAAATCTACAGTTCAACAAAAAATATCCTATAAGTGCATACCTATGGAAACGTGTACTTCCACACATTTAGTAATAGTAATCTTATGACAAATGTACCCGTTACAATTCTTTGTTGAAAGCCTTCCAAGGATTCTTCTTCAGGAAAAATATTGGAAGCAATGTCCAGTTTTTCTGCCTTTGGTGCACATATAAGTCCCGGCTAAAAGCAGGCTTTATGTATTGGGGGGTAGGGGGGTGTCTTGCAAACAAAAACTGTTGGCTACATTGAGACTTTCATCCCATGGACAAACAGCATAAAGAAATCAATATCACTGAGCTGTGACCATTTTCAGCAACTGACAAAGGCCAGGCCTAAATAAGAATGCTGACATCATAAGATGGTCCCCGGTGATTCCCATAATTAACAAACAATTGCATCATCAACCTTGCTGCCTGTAATGGGAATTCATAATTTCCCCATGAAACCGCAAGCAAGTGGCTACAGGCTGCTTACATCTGTGACTGCTGAATAAAGGAGTAGACAAAAACATGGAAGCAACTAAGCAAATGAAAGGCAACAATAATATTTAAAAATAACTTGATTTCCTATTTAAAGCTGAACGCCAGTTAAACCACAAAACACATTGCTGAAAGACATACAGTCATGGGCAAAAATATTTTCACCCCTGCATTTCAGATAATTTACCACTTTGCCCAGTAAAATTGTTGCAATTACAAATATTTAGGCATTCTCATGTTAATTTTTATTTTTTTTGCTTGTATTGGGATGGCACAAAAAAAGCGGAGAAACAAAAAGCCAAATCTGACACATTCTATGCAAAACTCCAAAAATAGACCGGACAAAATTATTGGCACCTTCTCAAAACTGTAAGAAATAATTGCATTCCAAGTTTGTGATGTTCCTGTAATTTGAAATTAAACTCGCTTGTATCAATGAACAGATGCTGACAATATAGAATATATACCGGCAACCAGTTAAAACAGCAATTGGGAAAAGGAACCCTTCCAATCCGAGAGACCTGGAGCAGTTGGCGAAAGAAGTACACAGGTGTAGGAAATTTCGAGGGGCGCGTTATCAAATATTAAGGGCTCATTTCCACTGGCGTTTTTACAGCCATTTTTCTGAGCGTTTTTTGCATCTTAAAAACAGCTCTCCATGTTAGTCTATGGCCTCATGCCCACCATGACGTTTTTGAGCTGTAGATGGCTGAGACGTTTTTAAGCTGCAAAAAAAAACAACGCAGGACCAGTGCGTTCTGAAGCTCCAGCAATAGAGCTGTAAAAACGCCAGACATTAAAAAACGCTCAAAAACGCGCAAAAACGCGCAAAAACGCTGCCACAGCATTTTTGAGCTCCAGCTCAAAAAAATATATATATATATATATATATATATATATATATATATATATTTTTTTTTTCTAAAATAAACATGGACAGGCGTTTTTACGCTGTAAAAAACGCTCAGAAAAGTGGCTGTAAAAACGCCAGTGGAAATGAAGCCTAAAAGTTGAGGGTGGCAATAACTTTGTCCAGTCCATTTTTGGAGTTTTGCATAGAATGTGTCAGATTTGGCTTTCTGTGTCATATCAATACAAACAAAAGAAATAAACATGGGAATGCCTAAACATTTGTAATTGCAACAATTTCCAGGCAAAGTGGTGCATTGTCTAACAGAAAGGCAGGAATGCCAACATTGTTGGCCATGATTGTATATGAGGTCTGTTTTACTTGCCAAAGTATTTTAAATTCTGTTTAAACACTCTACTGATCCAGATAATCCTACCACACAACAAAGCAAGGTAAGCATTGCAGCTTGTGCACCAGCCCTAACCTTCTTATTGATTGCTGATGAACACTGATGAGGTCACCCCTCTTCTTTCCTCTTAAGTAAGCATGGTCAGGAAGTTAGACTGAGGCCGCATACACACGTTTAGACCGGTCCGATGAAACTGGTCTGCTGACCAGTTTCATCAAACCAATTCGATAGTGTGTACGCCTCATCGGACCGTTGTCCGTCGGACCAAAGTTTTAAAACTTGCTTTAAAATCTGTCCGACAGACTCGATGGTTAGTACGCAAAAGCATCGGACCAAAAACCCGCGCATGCTCAGAATCAAGTCGACGCATGCTTGGAAGCATTGAACTTCGTTTTTTCAGCACGTCGTTGTGTTCTACGTCACCGTGTTCTGGTCTGATCGGATTTTTGGTCTGATGGTGATTTGCCTTTAGTAAGTAACCCCCACTGTGTAAGACTAAGGCCTCGTACACACGAGGGGATATGTCCGCTGAAAACTGTCTGATGGACCGTTTCAGCAGACATCTCCGCTCGTGTGTATGGGCTAGCGGACAGATTTCTCCACCCGACAGATTTCAAAGCATGCTTTGAAATCTATCCGGTGGAATCTGTCCGCCCGACATGTCTGCTGGTTAGTACACTTACCAGCAGACATGTCGTCCCCCACCGCCGCCGCCGAATGGATTCGGCGCATGCGCGGAAGTGTTTAACTTCCTGGTGCGGTGACGTGGCGGCGTCAACGTCACCGCCGCGTCACCGCCACGTCAAATTTGATCTGGTGTTACACGCCATCGGATCAAACTCCCGATCGGACATATCCGATGGAAATGGTCCGCGGACCGTTTTCATTGGATATGTCCGATCGTGTGTACGAGGCCTTAAAGGTTATCAGTTCTCCTTTCCCCACACAGACAGCATGTGAGGACAGGAATGCTGAAAACCGGTAAGTCTGTTTCTATTTTTTTTACTAGTAACATTGCGGCGGACAAATCTGACACTAAGTGACACTTTTTGGGGACCAGTGACACCAATACAGTGATCAGTGCTAAAAATAATGCACTGTCACTGTATAAATGACACTGACAGGGAAGGGGTTACCATCAGGGGCAATAAAATGGTTAAGTGTGTACCTAGGGGATGCTTTATAACTGTGGGAATCTGCTTTGTCTAAAAGAAAACAGAAACACAAGATCTCCATTTTCCCCTCTGGCGGAATGGCGGTCTGCCTTGTTTATATAGGAAGAGTGCCGTTCTGCCTCACCTCAGAGCGATCAACGGGTCCCAGTAGACATCGCGCCTGCAGGACCCGCTGATTGGCTCCTGCTATTTCCAAACACAGCGGAAGCCCGCACGCCCCAGACCCCATACAGGTACATGATTTCGCGTAGGAGGAACACCATGCTGCAGTATATCTGGGTGGGGCGGTCCTTCAGTGGTTAAAGAAAACACATCTCGCCACTGCTTACAGTACCGATGTAAAAGTGTCTCCTGACTTGTTGTTAGCGGCCAATGCTTACCATTTAAATTTGTATCATCGTTCTCTGCACAACCACTATCTTGAGGCATTCCATAATAGCAAGTCCTAATTCTCATTTTCTAGTCGCAGATTTGAGCAGAATTAAAGTTGTTTTGTTTAATTTGCACAAGATGATTATATTTCATTTTGTAATGTGTGGCCATTACTTTTTGCATGAAAAGTGAGTTGTTAGGATTGTTTACTTTAGTAAAACTTTGTGTATGTCATACTGTATATGTATGACGCAATCAGATTCATTGCATGCAAAGTCGTGTTTATTTGAATATTTCTGGGGAGGGAGTCCATAGTTTTTAATCAGATTCTTAAAAGGGGTCTGTGACTCTAAAAAAAAAAAAAAAAAGGTTAAAAACCATTGTCCTAAAGTCCTACCATGCGGAGGATTGCATGTTACCATTACCAAGACCGATTCAGCTAATTATGTGTAAAACACTTTTAATGATTATTTGACCACACGCCGACCGCCGCATGCTGATGTACGTCGGCAGAATGGCACGGCTGCGTATATTGGTGTACAGGTACGTCCCCTTTAATACGCACAGCCATGGGTCACGCTCTCGACCTGGTTGGGTACTCCGTGACCGTGCCCAGGGGACCCAATCGCCGCCGGTATCCTGCAATAGGGTCACAGAGCTGAAGAACGGGGAGAGGTAAGTGTAAACAAACCTCTCCCCGTCCCTCCTAGTCAGACTGTCACTGATCGTCTGTTCCCTGTCATAGGGAACAACGATCAGTGACGTGACAAGCCACGCCCCCACATAGTAAGAATCACTCATCAGGGCATACTTAACTCCTTCAGCGCCCCCTACAGGTTAACCCCTTCACTGCCAGTGCCATTTTCACAGTAATCACTGCATTTTTATAGCACTAATCGCTGTAAAAATGACAATGGTCCCAAAATAGCGTCAAAAGTGTCCGATGTGTCCACCACACGATAAAAATAGATTTTCGCCGCCATTACTAGTAAAAAAAAAATATAGATTAATAAAAATCCCACAAAACTACCCCCTATTTTATAGACGCTATAACTTTTGTGCAAACCAATCAATAAACGCTTATTGCAATTTTTTTTAACAAAAATTTGTAGAAGAATACATATGACCCTAAACTGAGGAGAAAAAATGTTTTTTTATTTATTTAAGGATATTTATTAGAGCAAAAAGTAAAAAAAATGTTTTTTTTTTCAAAATTGTTGCTTTATTTTTGTTTATAGTGCAAAAAATAAAAACAGCAGAGGTGATTAAATACCACCGAAAGAAAGCTCTATTTGTGGGGGAAAAAAGGACATCAATTTTGTTTAGGAGCCACGTTTCACGACCGCGCAATTGTCAGTTAAATTAACGCAGTACCGAATCGCAAAAAGGAGCCTGGTGCCTTTTTTAACAAAATGGTCCGGGGCTTAAGTGGTTAATAGATACAAAACTGTATGTATGGGCATTTTATTTCTGCTGGGAATCACTTTATTAACTTTGCAAATGAAAGCCTAAAACCAGCTTTTTTCTTTTACATCTTATATGTAGTTCTTTCGAAGAGTTACAATTTCTGTTATATCTTTAGTTTTATTTATATCCCTTTTAGTATCACCTGTGATAGACATGCATATAATGAGGGGCACAGACAGCAATATTAAGATTGTAAGAAGTTCTCACCCTTGATTTTTTTTTATCTCCCCACCCCCCGATGAAAAATTGTCACCACCTCCTGCCCAAAATGAAATATATACTATATATTAAACACACAACTATAAACTATCATACACTAATGTACCACTGTACTCATCCCCCTAGAAGGGACAAATATCTGGGGAACCTCTTTATTATAAAGGGGGGTATTCAGAGCCCTATAGGTCCTGCCCCAAAATACCCCCACATCTTTTAGGAGCATCAGATGTAGGGAAGGGGCCCTGATCCCTCAATAATGGGAAGGGGTGCTAAGCTTGAGGCCTGGTCATGATCATATGTGGTCAATACTCAAGATCTCCAGAATTGCTAACACTACTGCAGCATCTGGTAAGAACCCAAACTGTTCAGAGGGTCTGTCAACTGTAAACAGGCAAGGTTCACCTTGTTGGGGTCGCCCAATTCTAAGTTTAGAAAACCCATTAGCCATTGTGTAAACCAATAATGGCCTTGAGTCTCTCTCAGAGGGAACACAGAGTATGCAGTTCCCATGATGTAAAGGCAGCTTTGTTAGCTGTTCTGTTACAGGAGATTTATTGTGAGGGTAAGTAGAGACAGATAGTAAAGGTATCAGAGTGTCCTCCCACTGTAAAGAGCGTTAACTCATTTTACTTTCAGAAAGCAATAGCCTGCTCTTTAATTTAAGTTCTGTAAATCACAGCGCGGCAATAGTGTGACATCGGATTAGTACCTTACAACAGCCAACATCTCTACACAAACATGTCAGCACAATAACTGTCACTGTCTATTTCCTGTGGACTAGGTGTGCTTCTAATGTGTTATTCTGTCTCATCTTATCTAACCCTTGCATTTAAAGGCGACCTAGAACTATATAGGCTGCCATTACCGAACTCCACCTGGGTGTCTCAGACCTCAATTCTTACCTAAAAAAAAATGACCTGGATCAGATTTGCAGCCGGTGAGGACAGAATGCACATGGTCCCATCCACTGCAGTGCGTTAAAGGGGCATGCATTAACATGCATTGTGTAACGCCCAATTTTGACAGCTCCTCTTTTTCTGCATTCAGTTACATGTGTCAGTTTCAGACATCCAGTGGCTCTGGCAAGCATTGCACTGCTCTGCAAAGAGAATGTAGAGAAGGGAGGAGGAACACTTGTGGGCACGGTGCGGTCAGTGTTAAATATCGGCCTAATTTGGATAATAATCAACCGATGACGATTTCTCAAAAATGGCCAAATAATTAGCGGATATATTGGCCGACCTCTAGTCACAGGAGTGCAGTTTGTTTTGCTCTCCTGTGACCCATTTTCATTTCACTGAAGTCTGCTCTCTGCTGATGTCAAGGCACCGCATCATCACGGCAATGGAAGTTGGGATCCGCCAGGTGACTGGACTGACACTTGTCTGAGCGAGCCACTGAGAGCCTGAGACGGCTGCTCCCCATCCCTCCACAGCTCAGCACTCCAGTGAGCGTGCAGGAGCAGAGGAGAGAGCTGCTGACTACAGCTCTCCCCTCTGCTGACAGCAGCTCTCTGCAGGGGAGCTGTGAGAACCGAGCCATGGGCGATGTTTGATCGCTTGGTTCTCAGTGCAGAGGCACCAGGGAACAGATGCAGCAGCGGATTGATGCTGCATCCACCTAGTTAAGTATGACTATGGGAAAAAAAACGATTAACATACTTCTCTTTTAAGAAAAATAAATAATTTGTAAAACCAAACAAGCAAATCATCTAATTGTATAAAAGAAGAAGTGAGGAGATGCTGGGAGTTTGTATTTACCATTTTTTTTTCTAAATGAACATAAACACTTGACATCTCTGGGCTCATAGATCCAGTTGACAACAGAACGTGCTGGGCACATATTTCTGCTGCATGCTGGCCCCACCACAGCACCTGATGTACCAGTAGGATACCGCTTAGGCACAATTAACAATTTTTTATGTTTGTTTAAATACCACAACAAACTTTCACTTTTTTTTTAGTTCAGGCCAACTTTAATGTCCTTGCCTTGTATGTATATGTAGTGATGCCAATATATTTTCCAAATTGGTACACATATACAAAATGTTTCGATTATGGGCAGGATTATTTTTTTTCCCCCCATGTGTCTGAAAATGTGTCTAGAGGGGGGCAGAGAAAGGGGGGCAGGGATCCAGAGCATTGTGTGTATAAGGCAATAAAGTGATTCCAAAAAAAGGGGGCAGAACACCAGAGCATTGTATGTATAAGGCATGTAAAATTCATGTTAACGGTCCGTGGGATTCAAAATTATGAGTTTAGTGGTCTGTGAGGTCCGAAAGGTTGGCGATCACTGGTCTAGACTGACGAGAAGTGATGAATCACGATTACCTGAATTTAAAATGGTGTTCCACAAAAAAGATGTGTTCAAATTAAAAACTGACCCAACAGTTCTCCTTGTTCGATTATCAATATGTACAATTCTTGTCTCATATACTCTTGTGGGGTCTATACTGG
Organism: Rana kukunoris; assembly: GCA_029574335.1. Taxonomy (NCBI): domain Eukaryota; kingdom Metazoa; phylum Chordata; class Amphibia; order Anura; family Ranidae; genus Rana; species Rana kukunoris. The sequence goes on from JAJQKJ010002665.1 coordinate 40,379, forward strand.
GGCCTATTCAGAGAGGCGTGTACAGGGAATATTGGGGTCTATTTATAGAAGAATGTGCAGGTGAATATTGGGGTCCATTTATAGAGGCGTGTACATGTAATATTGGGGTATATTTATAGAGAAATGTACAGGGAATATTGGGGTCTATGTATAGAGAAATGTACAGGGAATATTGGGGTCTATTTATAGAGAAATGTACAGGGAATATTGGGGTCTATTTATAGAAGAATGTACAGGGAATATTGGGGTCTATTTAGAGACGTGTACGTGGAATATTGGGGTCTATTTATAGAGAAATGTACATGGAATATTGGAGTCTATTTAATTATAGAGAAATGTACATGGAATATTTGGTCTATTTATAGAAGAATGTACAGGTGAATATTGGGGTCTATTTATAGAAGAATGTACAGGGAATATTGGGGTCTATTTATATAAGAATGTACAGGGAATATTGGGGTCTATTTATAGAGAAATGTACAGGGAATATTGGGGTCTATTTCTAGAAGAATTTACAGGGAATATTGGGGTCTATTTCTATAAGAATGTACATGGAATATTGGGGTCTATTTCTAGAAGAATGTACAGGGAATATTGGGGTCTATTTCTAGAAGAATTTACAGGGAATATTGAGGTCTATTTATAGAAGAATTTACAGGGAATATTGGGGTCTATTTCTAGAAGAATGTACATGGAATATTGGGGTCTATTTATAGAAGAATGTACAGGGAATATTGGGGTCTATTTATAGAAGAATGTACATGGAATATTGGGGTCTATTTATAGAAGAATGTACAGGTGAATATTGGGGTCTATTTATAGAGAAATGTACAGGGAATATTGGGGTCTATTTATAGAAGAATGTACATGGAATATTGGGGTCTATTTATAGAGAAATGTACATGGAATATTGGGGTCTATTTATAGAAGAATGTACAGGTGAATATTGGGGTCTATTCATAGAGAAATGTACATGGAATATTGGGGTCTATTTATAAAAGAATGTACAGGAATATTGGGGTCTATTTATAGAGAAATGTACATGGAATATTGGGGTCTATTTATAGAAGAATGTACAGGTGAATATTGGGGTCTATTTATAGAGAAATGTACATGGAATATTGGAGTCTATTTATAGAAGAATGTACAGGTGAATATTGGGGTCTATTTATAGAAGAATGTACAGGGAATATTGGGGTCTATTTAGAGACGTGTACGTGGAATATTGGGGTCTATTTATAGAGAAATGTACATGGAATATTGGAGTCTATTTAATTATAGAGAAATGTACATGGAATATTTGGTCTATTTATAGAAGAATGTACAGGTGAATATTGGGGTCTATTTATAGAAGAATGTACAGGGAATATTGGGGTCTATTTATAGAGAAATGTACAGGGAATATTGGGGTCTATTTCTAGAAGAATTTACAGGGAATATTGGGGTCTATTTCTAGAAGAATGTACATGGAATATTGGGGTCTATTTCTAGAAGAATGTACAGGGAATATTGGGGTCTATTTCTAGAAGAATTTACAGGGAATATTGAGGTCTATTTCTAGAAGAATTTACAGGGAATATTGGGGTCTATTTCTAGAAGAATGTACATGGAATATTGGGGTCTATTTATAGAAGAATGTACAGGGAATATTGGGGTCTATTTATAGAAGAATGTACATGGAATATTGGGGTCTATTTATAGAAGAATGTACAGGTGAATATTGGGGTCTATTTATAGAGAAATGTACAGGGAATATTGGGGTCTATTTATAGAAGAATGTACATGGAATATTGGGGTCTATTTATAGAGAAATGTACATGGAATATTGGGGTCTATTTATAGAAGAATGTACAGGTGAATATTGGGGTCTATTCATAGAGAAATGTACAGGGAATATTGGGGTCTATTTATAAAAGAATGTACATGGAATATTGGGGTCTATTTATAGAGAAATGTACATGGAATATTGGGGTCTATTTATAGAAGAATGTACAGGTGAATATTGGGGTCTATTTATAGAGAAATGTACATGGAATATTGGAGTCTATTTATAGAAGAATGTACAGGTGAATATTGGGGTCTATTTATAGAAGAATGTACAGGGAATATTGGGGTTTATTTATATAAGAATGTACAGGGAATATTGGGGTCTATTTATAGAGAAATGTACAGGGAATATTGGGGTCTATTTCTATAAGAATGTACATGGAATATTGGGGTCTATTTCTATAAGAATGTACAGGGAATATTGGGGTCTATTTCTAGAAGAATTTACAGGGAATATTGAGGTCTATTTCTAGAAGAATTTACAGGGAATATTGGGGTCTATTTCTAGAAGAATGTACATGGAATATTGGGGTCTATTTCTAGAAGAATGTACAGGTGAATATTGGGGTCTATTTATAGAGAAATGTACAGGGAATATTGGGGTCTATTTATAGAAGAATGTACATGGAATATTGGGGTCTATTTATAGAGAAATGTACATGGAATATTGGGGTCTATTTATAGAAGAATGTACAGGTGAATATTGGGGTCTATTCATAGAGAAATGTACAGGGAATATTGGGGTCTATTTATAAAAGAATGTACATGGAATATTGGGGTCTATTTATAGAGAAATGTACATGGAATATTGGGGTCTATTTATAGAAGAATGTACAGGTGAATATTGGGGTCTATTTATAGAGAAATGTACATGGAATATTGGAGTCTATTTATAGAAGAATTTACAGGTGAATATTGAGCCCAATTAGAGAGAAATGTACAGGTAAATATTGGGGCCCATTTAAGAAGGAATGTACAGGTAAATACTGGGCCCAATTGTGATTGAATGTACAGGTGAATATTGGGACCATTTATGGAGAAATGTACAACGTACAGAGAAATATTGGGGCTCATTTATAAAAAGGACTGTACAGGGGAATATTGCGAACCATTTATAGAGGAATGTACAGGTGAATATTGGGGCCCATTTATGGAGAAACGTACAGGGCAATATTGAGGACCATTATGGAGGATTGCCCTGGTGTTGGCCACAGCAACCAATCATATACCAGCAGCTGTCACCTTTCTAGCATACATTATGCAGACAGTCAGTCAGTGAAAGAATTCTTAGTCCAGAAAATATCAAAACAACCAGCAATGGACTCAATACCCAAAAATAAGACACCAGTCTAAGACCTCATGTACATAGGCATCAAAACACATGCATCCAGATTCATTTGGAGCTAATGTTTTGCAATGACTGAACTCATGCCTAGAAATGTAGTAGTGTCCAGCTGCATTCACATACAGGTATATATAGGACATTTCTGCGTCCAGGAACAATTTAGCTGTTTGTCTGCAGCTAAACACTTGTAAAATACAAGTACATTTAAGTCTAGGTTCACACTGACAGCAGGTTATTACGATTTCAGACCCACATGTCAGTCCGACTTCGGGAGTGATTTCAAAAGACACCTGCGCGGGTTCCTGGTATAGGAAGTACTTTTGGGAATCGGTGCGGCGCTGTACCGATTTGGATAGGGCCATTTCCGGCAATAGCTGCCGATTTGACATGTCAAAATCACATGCCGAATCGCACCAATGTAAACTTAGGCTAAATGAAGGAAAAAAGATCTGGGAAGTATATGTTTTGTCTTACTTCATAGATCAACTTCTTAAAGCAGGAGCTCATGTGAATGAATCTTCCACCACTGCCTATCAGTATACCCAAACAGTGGCTGCATTGGAATGGATGCAGATGCTGTTTGTTTGACAACTTTAAATGTAGCTTGACAAGGAGAAAATATCAGAAGCAATACACCGAAATCCAATGCAAGCATGGCCAGCCTAAGGCTACATTCACACTAGCCTCCCACCTTTGGTAAACTTAAATGCAGGAGAAATTATCTGGGAAGCATAAACAAACTTTGTGCTTCAAGTGGATGTAAACCCTCATGTTATGATAAACATAACATATGATAAACATGTCCAAGCTAGATATGTAAATAACCTGTCACTCAAAGCAAGAACAGAGAAACAGACTTTTTATTTAGACAGGTTTTTCTCTGTAAGTCCATTTTATTTCACTGAACAATAAGAGGATTGCTCAGAGCTGGATTAACTCTGCGTGGCAAGACTGAGCACAGATGATAGGAAATCTTATACTCTACAGTGTGACATCAAAAAAAGTCACCAAAAAAAAAAAAATGTGGGCGGTTTACATCCACTTTAAGTATACTAGAATTTACATGCACTAAAGCCAGCCATATATTATACAATTTTCTTATTCAATTTCCTTTAGATTTACCTTCAACTATGTAGTGTAAGGGCCTGCCTGATTGCATACAAAATAAAAGTGTTTAGGTTTGACCTCATATTATAGGGTTTTGGTAAATCTAAAAGAAAATTGTATAATGTATGGCCAGCCCTAAATGCATTCAGTATGTCCCTGCCTGCACAGAATTCAATTTTCTTTCATTTCTATCCTTTCTATAAAACGCACCTAAAACGCACAGTGTGAATTATATCATTACAAGTAGGGTTGTCCAGATACCGATACTAGTATCGGTATCGGGACCGATACCAAGTATTTGCGGGAGTACTTGTACTCGTGCAAATGCTCCCGATACCTAAATAGAATACTTTTTTTGTATTTATCAACATGTTCTGTGAAAATTCTTTGAGTTTTTTACTACTGCGTGACAAGAAAATAAAACATTTTTATTCATTTTTACTCATTTTTATTCTTTTATAATGTCTTGAGTTAGAGTTCTTCATAATTCTAAAGATAATATCCTTAGTCTGGATTGTGGTTTGAAAACTGTCACATGACATTTAAAAAAAGTATCGGTATTCGGTATCGGTGAGTACATGAAAAAAAGTATCGGTACTTGTACTCGGTCCTAAAAAAGTGGTATCGGGACAACCCTAATTACAAGTATTTTTATGAGTTCCTATAAATGCATGGATGTAATTAACAGTATGAATGAGGCCTACGGATACGTATTTTCAGTGACAGTTATTTTTAGCCCAGTAAGATTTAAAAAGTACAGCCACATGTCTAAAGGTGGCTATACCTACTTTGATTTTATTATCCAACTGATGTGCGATTCGATCAAAACAATCGAATAGCCATAACTTCCCTTCCATTCGAGTTAGACTCAGTTTCGATCAGCCAGGAGAAGGAAAACGATTGGTCGTTTAGCATTAATGAACAGCACAAAGATCCTTTGGTCATAAATTTGATTGTATATGATGGATTGTTTAGATTATGAATTTGCATAGTGCAAATAGAGATACAATGGATAACTTATTATTGTATCTTTCAACTATCGACTAAAACCTATGTGTGGCATATCAAATCAATCAAGTTGGTGACTATTAATCATGGAAGATCGGATCGATCACTTATTGAAGCGTGTATGGCCACCCTATAACAAAACTTTTCTTATCCTGTGCAGAAAGTTCATTTGGTATATTGACATGGGGGATTGATTTACGAAAGGCAAATCCACTCTGCACTACAAGTGCACTTGGAAGTGCAGTCGCTGTAGATCTGAGGGGGAAATGAGGGGAAGCTTTGCTGATTTTATCATCCAATCATGTGCAAGCTAAAATTTCAGTTTTTTATTTTCCTTGCATGTCCCCCTCGGATCTACAGTGACTGCACTTGCAGTGCAAAGTGGATTTGCCTTTAGTAAATAACCCCCCATGTATCACGCGAGTTATCGCCACACTTTTTCTTCATTATTGCCACTTTACAAAGGAACAGCTGCACACATAGTATTCATCAAGTATTTTTTGGCGCACTACTCGTCACTTTATATATATTCACATTAGAAAAGTTAATAACACTTATCTAGATATTTAGTATTCTGTATTTCACTAACCAAACTAAATAAATAACAGAAACTAAGAAGTGAAACACTTTTCCGACTCTCCATTATATTTGCTGGCCTATACAATGACATTAATATTGATTAATATTGATATTTTATCAACTAGCGGAAAACAAAAAAAACCACACACAAGCAGCACAGATATTTCTTTGAAAATAAATGTATTACTATGTTATAGACATATACTATAAGATTTATTATTGGTAGACAGCATAATATACAGACAATCGATACAACTCATCAAACCGATGTAACAAGACAAATTAAGAAATGACCAATAGAAGACCTTGCGCGGCAAAAGATAAAACCAGCCAGACGTTTCAAGTTCACATAGTTCATGCATTCTTAATGATCGCCCTGTCTTCCATTTCAGCCTTGGCTAAAGAAAACCCCATCTACACCGGCGTACCAATCCGAGGGCCAGAAGTAAAACCCAACGTGCGTCTGGCGAGTGCGGTGGGATGCTGCTTGCCAAGTGGCCCAGACCCCCAAACAGCCCTCAGAGGGATGCTGAACTACCCCGGCTGCATCTTGTTGCATCCAACCTTCATCAGTCACATGGTGCTGACAAAGCCCCCATCAGCCACTCATTGTTATCCCTAACCGAGGCGCAGGGGTTAACAAGGGACCAGGAGACCTCTTAGCGTGCACCTGTAACGCTCGCTAGGGATCCCTGCCCTCCCCCTTCCTTTTGTAAATAATGTCCTGGGGGGGGAAGGAACCTTGCAGCACAAAGGAGGATGCATTTAACCCCTTCGCTCCTGGGATGGGGGGGGCCTGTGACATCCATGACACAAGCAAGGGTTACCGGCCATGGGGAAGAAAAACAACACTGGGATGAATCATGTTGATGAATAAGCTCCATGCTGTATATTTAGCCATCATTTGCAGGGAGAATAAAAAAAAAATATACAAGACAATGATCGCCTTTCTAGCATCCACCAGCAATCACCATCCCCCCTTTCTGCAGGAAGACATAGGGAGTAGTGGGCACACAGGGGAGGTTAACCCCATCCCTGTTCCAGCCTCGCTCCCTCCTCCATGGCAGGAAAACACAGACAAGAAGAAAAAAAAGAGGGGGCATTTCCTGCAGGGGACACCTGCCTCTCATCCTGTGCCAGGGATCAGAGCATGCATGGATCAGCACCATCATCTTGTAGCATGGAGACAGGACAGAGCTGGATGGCTGAGGAGGAGAGAGGGAGGGGAGCAGCCACACACACACATACACCACACATAGATCACCACACTACTACTAGAATACAAGAAGGACAAGAATATATAATCATAGTCACCTTGGCTGTGGAGGATTGTGTTGTTGGTGGTGGTGCTTGTTGTTGTGGGTGATGGGGAGGATGAGGAGGAGGAGGTTGGAGAGGTGGTGGTGGAGGAGGAGGAGGAGGATGAGGAGGAGAGGAGTAGTTGTTGTTGATGGGTAACAGTCGCCAGGACTACGGTGGCTATGGCGCTGGATTCACAAGGCAACAGTTGCTATAACTCACAAAAGAGGGAGGCAGCCTAACCTGAGAGGAGGAAGAGGAGGAGCCGCCTGACACTGACATACACACAGCCTGAGAGGCGTACAAGCAGCATCCCCGGCTTCCCCGCGGCTGTGCCGCCCGCCTCACCCCCCCCCCCTCAGAATACTACGCATGCGCTGTACACCGACTAGGATACCTCAGCTATAGTATCTACTGTACATTGTCACCACCCCTCCTCTCCTCAGGACTGTACATTTATTATTACACGTAATCATATCGAACATCACTTCACCTAGGGCTGCATTCACAATTGTAGCAGCACATAAATGGGTTTTCAAAAGGCACACCAACGTGCAATGCACAATAAATGGCAAGAAGACACTTTGTGATTAAAAAAAAAAAAAAAATGCACCAAGGTTAACACTCAGAAGGGTGCATGAGCTACTTTACCACATTTGTCACACGTAGGGCAGCCCATTGAAACAGATGGGCTGCCTTAGGCCCCGTTTACACCTGCTTGTAGCAACCTCTTTCACACTGAGGCAGTTCTCAGGCTTTTTAGCACCTGTAATGTGCCTGAAAATCGCCGCCTGAATGTGAGAGCCTGAGTGTTTTCACACTGGGGCGATGCGCTTGTGGGACGCTAGAAAAAGTCCTGCAGGCAGCATCTTTGGGGGCGGTTTGGCAGCGCTGTATACACCACTCCCAGAATGCCCCTGCCCGTTGCAATGAATGGGCAGCGATTCTGAAGAACCTGTAAAGCGCTACTGAAGCGCCGCAAAACACATTTTTAACCCCTTTTTCGGCTGCTAGCGGGGGTTAAACGTTCCCCACTAAAAGCGCAGCTTAAACAGCGCTAAAGCGCAGCTAAAAGAAGTGTCGCTTTACCAATAACGCAGGGGCGGCCCCGGTGTGAAAGGTCTAAGGCTGGAGTTTACACTATGTGCGGCCACGGCTCACAGCAAGGGGTCTGGTGTGTCTCTGTTCACCGTTTCAGGTCCGAATTAGGTCCAAATTGTTGCCCGAATTCGGACCTGAAACAAAGCCAAAGACGCACAGGACCCTTCTGCCGTGCGCTCCGCTGTCGCCACAGAGATGTGTAAACAGGCTCCATAGAGAGACGGTCACACTCTCCTTGTCATGCCAATTGGATGCAGAGAAAACCCACATCAAATTTGTGTGAACCCAGCCTTGAACTTGCGTGGGTTCAGCTGTACGCACACAATTTCAAACTTGCATTTCAATGCGAGTTTGGGGCGATTTGGAAGACATCTGTGCATAGATGTCTATTAAAATCGCCCCCAAAGTCACCAAAAGTAGTGCCGGAACTATTTTTGGAAATCGGTGCGGCTTCGCATTGGGACAGTGCCGTTGCCGGCAACAAACTGTAATTTGGCATACTGTTTTGGTGGTGTCGTTAACTTTTCATTGACAACCAAAGCGGTTTGCAGTGAACTGCCTTCGAGCCAGACGCACAGGAATCCCACTGGTTCCCATATCGCATCGGGATGAAAAAGTTAAACAAGCAAAAATCCCATTCATTTCAAAGGCCCCTTGTTCACATCTGTGTGTTCTGTCGTCTAAAGTTCAAAAAAGTACATGAGCTTATTTTTGGCAGATTACAAGCGTTTTTTGGCCCCATCGACTTCAATAGAAACACCTGACATGAGCGTTTTACCAGCGTTTTCTGTTTTAACAGACCCCTAATTTCCTCTCCCCCTCCTTCCTAGTGCTTTCTATCGGGCTAAACAAAAATGCCTGAAGCTATAAAACGCTTGTAAAACACTTTTAAAAAGCTGCAAGAATGCTAAAGAATTCTGCCCACAATTCCAAATCGCATGGTGATCGGTGCAAAACACACAACATGCCATTCTAAATGGCACCCTAAATGCAGTGCGGTTTTGCTGCAATTGTCACGCAACAGAATTGAGTTGCATTCGCATGTAGGCAGGTTGCCTGCAGGAATTTGGTTTTAGTTAGTGGCTAGCCCAGACTGGGGGAGGACAGAGTAAATAAGTACACTATATTGCCAAAAGTATTGGGACACCTGCCTTTACACACACCTAAACTTTAATGGCATCCCAGTCTTAGTCCGTAGGGTTCAATATTAAGTTGACCCACCTTTTCTAGCTATAATGCCGCGTACACATGACCGTTTTTCGGGTTGTAAAAAATGACGTTTGTCATTAAAAACGATCGTGTGTGGGCTCCAGAGCATTTTTCACAATGTAAAAAATGGCCATTAAAAATTTCGAACATGCTCTAATTTTTCACAACATTTTTAACGTTGTCGTTTTTAACGTTGTAAAAAATGGTCGTGTGTGGGCTTTAACGACTTGAAAAAAACGTGCATGCTCAGAAGCAATTTATGAGACGGGAGCGCTCGTACTGGTAAAACTAGCGTTCGTAATGGAGTAAGCACATTCATCACGCTGTAACAGACTGAAAAGCGCGAACTGTATTTTTTTAACACGAAATTAGCAAAAGCAGCCCCAAGGGTGGCGCCATATGAATGGAGCTTCCCCTTTATAGTGTCGTCGTACGTGTTGTACAAGCATTTTTGTTTTCACGATCGCGTGTAGGCAAGGCCGTTTCAATGATCAGGTTGAAAAAAGCTTTGTTTTTTCTAGACCATTAAAAACTTATTTTTTTACAACCCAAAAAACGGTCGTGTGTACGCAGCATACCAGCTTCAACTCTTCTGGGAAGGCTGTCCACAAGGTTTAGGAGTGTCTATGGGAATGTTTGCCCTTCTTCCAGAAGTGTATTTGTGAGGTCAGGTGCTGATGTTAGACGAGAACGTCTGGCTGGCAGTCTCCACTCTAATTCATCACAAAGGTATACTATGGGATTGGGAACAGGACTCTGTGCAGGCCAATTAGGTTCCTCCATCCCAAACTCACTCATCCACGTCTTTATGGACCTTGCTTTGAGCCAATTATAATGTCTCAGCCAATCAGGAGGGAGAGTCCCATCGCTGGATTGAGATGGACCTCAGGTAAGTATTAGGGGAGGCTGCTAAACGCTGAAAGTTTTTTATCTTAAAGCGGAGCTCCAGCCGCAATTTTTTTTTTTTTAAAGTCAGCAGCTACTAACAGTGTAGCTGCTGACTTTAAATAAGGACACGTACCTTGTCCTACTTGCCCGCGCCCACGATCGCTCCGGGTCCCGCGCCGCCATTCACACTATGGGAAACAGGCAGTGAAACCGTACGGCTTCACTGCCCATTTCCTACTGCGCCTGCGTGAGTCTCACGCTGGCTTGTGAATGGGCGCGCTGCTCTCTGAGAACACACACAGTTCCCAGAAAGCAGCGCGCCCCATTCACAAGGAGAAGGACAAGAAGAAAAGGCACCGCGGAGTGGAAGAGGCAGATTACGGACTTCCGCATAGCAACAGGTATTTCGGGTGAGTATTTTTTTTTTTTTCAGGTTTTTTTTTTTTAATTTTTTTTAAACAACATGGGAAAATGTTGTTTTTCTGGGTGGAGCTCCGCTTTAATGCATAGAATGCATTAAGATAAAAAACCATCTGCCTTCAGAACCACTTTAAGTCACTAAAATAATTGTATGTGTATAGACTCATCCAAACATGTCTACTATGGGTGCGTATTTATATTTTAGAAAGGATTTTCTGCTAGCTCTGCCAGCAAGAACCTGGATTCCATGCAGAAAATATGTGCATGCCCGAGTAAATGAGCCCTAATGAATTTATGCATGTGTGTGCATTTATGCACGTACACATATAAAATCTGCACATATGTATGGCCCTGAAGGCACCTGTGTCCTACCTTGCTTTTGATCACCACTAAATACTGTGTACATTTTAATTTGTAGACACGGCTATGTACCCATCTAGATTTCTAAATCCAGCATTTTTGACACCCACGTAAATGAGCCCTAAACACATATGAGAGTAAACTAGGTATAAACTAGGATCATTAAAATACATTCATTGTTCTTTTTTTTTTTGCACATGCATTCACATTTAAAAATACATTTAAAGAGGAACTGCAGTCTGCAGTTAAAGAGGAACATCTTTGCCATTCTGAAGCTTCCGTTTAAACCACTTTGCATATTCTTTTATATATTCTGTGATTCTGTACTTGCCAAATATGCTGCAGAAATCTCCCTCCACTTCACTTCCTGGATATACACAGACACACAAAGGCACATCTCCAGCTCTGCAGCTCTCATTGGCCCTCTTATGACTCACCCCCTTCCCTTCCTGGCATACTCTCAAGAGGGTGGGAGAGAGCTGTGCATGATGTCATAAGCCTGGGATTTTTACCAAACAAGAAACAGGAAGTGGGCTTTATAAGGTATTTACTAGCAGAAAAAAAAGTTGTTTTAATATTCAAAGTACAAGGGCAGAAGGTTTAATAGATGGAAAGATTAAAAAAATGACTGAAGGTCCGCTTTAAAGTGGTTGTAAACCCAATATAAAAAGAAAAAAAAAACCTGCAAGACAAAGGCACAATGAGCTAGTATGCATAGCATACTAGCTCATTATGTATTACTTACCTCAGATCGAAGCCCCCGCAGCGGTCCTCATCCCCCCCTCCGGTAGCAACATCTCTACCGTCGGTTACTTCCGGGCGGGGCTTTTTTTCTCAGAAAATAGGTACAGGAACTCAACCATGATCCCCCCCCACACACACCCTCCAAACCGCATCAAATAGTGGGTGTGGTCAACTTTCACTAACAGTGGGAGAGTCTTAAAGGAACATGAAATACCAGGAGAGTATTACCTACAGAGTTTGTGGGTGCGCTACATGCAGAGTGCAGAGTTTGTGGGTGCGCTACATGTAGAGTGCAGAGTTCAGCCTTCTTCCACAGCTACTTACCTCTGCATCCCCCATCCACATCTCACTTTCAGCCCTCTTCAGCTCTCACCTCTACATGCAACCCCCCTCCATTGCCCCCATCTTCTTCCCACCTTCTTAAAAGCTTCTTCCACATGTCTTTATTAAGCCAAAGCACCTAGTCAGCTCTAGTACCCCGCACATTGTAGTTGGCTCCGCCTCTCTTACTTGCAGGGAGATCATCCAGTATTGGTGTTGGCATCTGCACTGCACCCCAGGTATCTGCATCTCCCTTATCCCCATCCTACACTTAGTGGGAGTCACTCAGGAGATCAGAAGTGTGGGAGCCATTGGAAGACAAGCTGTCACTTGTAAATACAGAAGCCAGACTTCTGTGTTTACAAGTAGTAGTGGTGAGCAGAGGGCCTGAGGGTTCCACCAAGTTCCAGCTGAAAAAAAGCCCTGCTTCCTGGTATCGCGGCTCTGGCGCTGTGATTGGCCAGAGCCCAGATGACGTCACTCCCAAGCTTGCGCGCGAGAGCCACTAGTAATGGCACACGGACTGAAGCAATGGCACATACAGGGGACAAGGGATATCTCCTAAACCGTGCAGGTTTAGGGGATATCCTGGGTAGCTACAGGTAAGCACTAATATAGGCTTACCTTTACCTTAAGGGTTTACAACCACTTTAAGTTCCGCTTTGGGAATATGTTACATGTTACACCCATTTTTAGCATGGAACATGTTCCCACTCTTGCAGCCACTGCCTCTAGCTTTTAGTGACAGCAAGCGGGAAATCCCCCCCTGCAGTCACAATTTAAAAAAAGATTCTGAGTTCTGTAAATGGGACCGACAGCCGCATAAGCTTTTGGCTTGTACAGTGCCTGCCGCCGAGAATAGTAAAAGCACATTCCAGCGAGCGCGTCATAGAAGCGACGGGGATCCGACGTGAATTCCCGCCAATTCTACACGTGGGCGGCGTTTGTTATGAATCCTGAAGGGGAAGTCCCCGCCGGATTTAAAAAAAAAATCCGGCATGGGTTCCCCCCTCAGGAGCATAACGGGCCCTTAAGTCTGTTATGGGTTGTAAGGAGACCCCTCTACGCCGAAACAAACAGCGTGGGGTCCCCCCACAATCCATACCAGACCCGATATCCAAAGCACGCCAGCCGGCCCGGTCAGGAGGGGAGTGGGGGCGAGCGAGCGCCCCCCCTCCTGAGCCGTACCGGGCAGCATGCCCTCAACATGGGGGGTCAGGTGCTCTGGGGCAGGGGGGCGCACTGCGGCCCCCCCCACCCCAGACCACCCTGTCCCCATGTTGATGAGGACAGGGCCCCTTCCCGACAACCCTGGCTGTTGGTTGTCGGGCTATGCAGGTGGGAGGTTTATCGGAATCTGGGAGCCCCCTTTAATAAGGGGGCAACCAGATACCGGCCCCCCACCCTAAGTGAATAAGTATGGGGTACATCGTACCTCTACCCATTCACCTGCAAGAAACACAAATAAACCACACAGTGTATTGAAATATTTTATTAGTTGGCCGCCGGGGGGGGGGGGGGGGGGCGTGTGTATGGTCGCTTCTTATAAAAGCCCCCCCCCCCCCCTCGGCGGGCTTCTTCCGACATCTTCGGCGGGGGGGTGGGTCTTCTCCGATCTCCGGGGGTCTTCTCCGCTCTCCGGGGGTCTTCTCCGCTCTCCGGGGGTCTTCTCCGCTCTCCGGGGTCTTCTCCCGCTATCCGGGGGTCTTCTCCGCTCTCCAGGGGTCTTCTCCGCTCTCCAGGTGGGTCTTCTCCGCTCTCCGGGGTCTTCTCCCGCTCTCCGCTCTTGATTCGGCGCTCTCCGGTGCCTTCTTTCTGTTCAGGACTGGCCGGCCGGCTGGCGTGCTTTGGATACGGGTCTGGTATGGATTGTGGGGGGACCCCCACGCCGTTTTTTTCGGCGTAGGGGGGTCTCCTTACAACCCATAACAGACCTAAGGGCCCGTTATGCTCCTGAGGGGGGAACCCATGCTGGATTTTTTTTTTAAATCCGGCGGGGACTTCCCCTTCAGGATTCATAACAAACGCCGCCCATTTGTAGAATTGGCAGGGAATCCACGTCGGATCCCCGTCGCTTCTATGACGGCTTTGTCTCCATCACGGCAAGCCAGCTCGGCGCTGGCTCCCGCGATGGGGCTCGCAGGTGGTCAATCTCGCCGAGAAAGGGAGCGAGATTGACACAATATCGCGGTCACCCATTGTAGTTCTCAATGAACTAACTTGGCGCTGTTGATCGTTCGTGTAGGCTCATTGTCTCTACCTGTCAGTGTGTATCTGCCTGCCCGTACGGGATACGAGCAGACAGATACACTGACAAGTCTGCAGGAGTCCTGCATGGCACCCACGATCTGCTGATCATGGGTACAATGCTTTACAGGCTCCAAGTATTTTTTTTTTTTTTTTTAAATGCATATTTTTTTTACCTGCAAAAGGATGTGCATTTATTTATTTAACCACTTAATCACCGCCCTATAGACGAAATACGTCTATAAGGCGGTTCTTGTACTCTAACAGGACGTCCAAGGACGTCCTCCGTTAGAGTCAGGTGTGCGTGCCCGACCGGGCGCGCACACGCGATCACCGGTGCTCACCGGGTCCACGGGACCCACAGCATCGATGATCGCGGTAAGGAGCCAATGGCGGCAGCTCCTTACCACGTGATCGCGCTGTCCAATGACGGCACGATCACGTGTGTAAACAAACCTGGCGTGCGTCAGATCCGCGCGCCCGAGCGGGCGCGCACACGTGGTCACGGCGCTCGGCGGGTCCACGGGACCCGCATGCGTCAATGATCTCGGTAAGGAGCCAATGGCAGCGGCTCCTTACCATGTGATCGCGCCGTCCAATGACGGCGCGATCACAAATGTAAACATTGTGGGGCACCTCTCTCCTCTCCTCACAACATTGCAGCCTGAGAGAAGAGGAGAGAGATTAGTGCCCAGCAGTGCCCATCAGTGCCCCAGCAGTGCCCCCCAGTGCCACCAGTGCCCCCCCAGTGCCACCTGTGCCCCACCTGTGCCCCACCAGTGCCCCACCTGTGCCCCACCTGTGCCCCACCAGTGCCACCTGTGCCCCACCAGTGCCACCAGTGCCACAACACTGCCACATCAGTGCCACCTGTGCCCATCAGTGCCACTTGTGCCCATCAGTGCCAATCAGTGCCGCCTGTGCCCACGAGTGTCACCTGTGCCCATGAGTGCCGCCTGTGCCCACAAGTGCCACCTGTGCCCATCAGTGCCACCTGTGCCCACCTTTGCCCATCAGTGCCAATCAGTGCTCATCTGCACCCCACCAGTGCTATATTTGCCCACCAGTGCCATATGTGCCCACCAGTGCCATCTGTGCCCACCAGTGCCATCTGTGCCCACCAGAGCCACACCAGTTCCACCTGCACCACTGCAGTGCCGCCTGTTGGCTTGTTAGGGTCTCAAGAAATGAGAGATGCTGTCAGTACTTCAGGTTTGATCAAATTGATCAATTTTCAGAAATTGGTACCATAGCTTGTAGACCCTATAACTTTCACCCAGACTAAATAATATCCAATTTTTTTTATTTTTTTTACCAAAAATATGTAGCAGTATACATTTTAGGCCAAATTTATGGGGAAAAATTACTTTTTTACAAAATGTTATGATAGAAATGAAGAAAAATTCATATTTTTACAAAATTTTCATTCTTTTTTCATTAATAGCGAAAAAAATAAAAACCGCAGAGGTGATCAAATACCACCAAAAGAAAGCTCTATTTGTGGGGAAAAAAGGACAGAAATGTCATTTGGTTACAGTGTTGTATGACTGAGTTATTGTCATTCAAATTGTGAGAGCACCGAAAGCTGAAAATTGGTCTGGTTATTAAGGGGGTTTAAAGCGGAGCTCCACCCATATAAACAACATTTTGCCATGTTGTTTAAAAAAAAAAAAAAAAAAAAACCTGAAAAAAAAAAAAAAATACTCACCCGAGATAGCTGTTGCTATGCGGAAGTCCGTAATCTGCCTCTTCCACTCCGCGGTTTGATTTCTTCTTCTCCTTCTCCTTGTGAATGGGTGCGCTGCTTTCTGGGAACTGTGTGTGTTCTCAGAGAGCAGCGCGCCCATTCACAAGCCAGCGTGAGACTCGCGCAGGCACAGTAGGAAACGGGCAGTGAAGCCGTACGGCTTCACTGCCTGTTTCCCATAGTGTGAATGGCGGCGCGGGACTCGGAGCGATCGCGGGACCGGCATCGGGGGGGCCATCAGCGCGGGTGCCTAGGACAGGTAAGTGTCCTTATTTAAAGTCAGCAGCTACACTGTTAGTAGCTGCTGACTTTAAAAAAAAAAATTTTCGCGGCTGGAGCTCCGCTTTAAGTGCCCAGTGGTCAAGTGGTTAAAGGTGAACTTTTTTTTGGGTAAACGCAGGCACAGCAGCTCATTTACTTGAATAGGCTTCTGCGCAGATGCAGCCCGCACAAAACGTTAAGATGTGAACCCAATGTTATGGTGCCTATACACTAGGTGAAAAATATTCAAAAATCTGTCATTTTGGACAGTTCGTTTGTTTATTGTTATTGGGCACAAATTGAATATCTGTTGTGCTGTTTTTGAGCCATAAAATCGAAGGAAAAGTTTGGGAAACGTCTGCTGAACAGACAATAGATTGAAAGTTAATCTATTTCTCGCCCAAACAGTTTGCACAAGGCATATGTGACAAAATGTCCAATGAGCAATTTATCAATCAAAATTTGGTCATTAGATGATGGTAAAATCGTTTTCATTTTTCCAAAACGTGTTTGAACTATTTTTCAACAGGTGTATGGCTAGTGTTAACACTGATAATGATTAAGGGTGAGCTCAGGTGTGTTTGAATCCTAGTGTAAACCCAAGTGACTGGGCCCGTCAGGAGGCCAATCATAAGTGGCATTCCCCATACACAAGAAGTGTGTATACAGTGCCTTGAACAAGTATTTATATCCCTTGAAATTTTCCACATCTTGTCACAACCAAAAACATAAATGTTTTTTTATTGGGATTTTATGTGATAGACCAACACAAAGTGGCACATAATTGTTAAGTGGACAAATAAATATGTGAAAAGTGTCACATGCATGAATATGCTTTGATCTAAACCATTCCATTGTAGCTCTGGCTGTATGTTTAAGGTCGTTATCCTGCTGTTAGGTGAACCTCCACCCCAGTCTCAAGTCTTTTGCAGACTTTATAGCCTCGTACACACGACCAGATTTTTGGATGATCGAACATCCATATTTTGTTGCATGCTAGTCTCATGTCTAAAGTGAAGGTTTCTCACCATACGAAAATTCTCGTACGACAGAATACAACTTCAGAAGTGACATAATAGTTTTGTATATATTCTTTTGTTTCTGAGCATGCGTAGTCTTGCTCTTATGATTTTTTTTGCATAACAACCGTACTCATTAAATGAAAATCAGACGTTGAGTTTACATCTGACAAAAATTGTATAGTCTGCACATCCAGCATTTGTTGGATGAAAAATCAAAATCAGCTGTCGAAAGCACCATACTAACGATCCTGAAAATCGGCAGATCGTTCGTCGGACTAAATTTTACTTCCGATTTTCGTATCGTTTGTACGGGCCTTAACAGGTTTTCTTCTATGAGTGCCCTGTATTTGGCTCCATCCAACTTCCCATCAACTCTGACCAGCTTCCATGTCCGTACTGAAGAAAAGCATCCCCATAACATGAAGCTGCCACCACCATGTTTCACGGTGGGGATGGTGTGTTTAGGGTGATGTGCAGTGTTAAGGCCTGTACACATGATACAGAAAATCAGAAGAAACATTTCGGCCAACGAACGATCTACCGATTTTTGGATCTTTAGTAAGGTGCTTTCGACAGCCAATTCCAGTTTTTCATCCAACAAAAGCTGGATGTGCAGACTATAACATTTTTGACGTACCTGAACTCAACGCCCCATTTTTCGTAAATTGTAAGAGTAAGACTACTCATGCTCAGAAACGAAAGAACATACAAAACTAGTCAACACATTACGTCACTTTTGACGTTGTATTCTGTCGTACGAGAATATTTGTATGGTAAGTAACCTCTTCACTTTCGACATTAGACTAAACAAAAAATGGACGAATGGTCGTCTGAAAATCTGATCCGTGTGTGAGGCGGCATACACACGACCGAGGTTCTCGCTGCAAACCAGCGAGAACCTCGCTGGAAGCTGCATTCCAGCGAGGACCTCGGCCGTGTGCACGCTCCTGGCTCGCCCCGCCCGTCGGGAATCCCGTCGAGCGAAAAGAGAGCACGCTCTCTTTTTGCTCGACGGCCCGCCTGGATGAATGGCTGGTTGCCATTCCCGACGGGCGGGTCGCCGATTTCGACGGCCGGCAGAGAACCTCGACGGGCGGAACGATGTGTTCTGCCCGTCGAGGTTCTCTGCCGTGTGTACGCGGCCTGAGAGGCTTTCGTTTTATGTCACACATTGTTTTGCTTTTAGGCCAAAATGGTAAATTGTGGTCTCATCTGACCAGAGCACCTTCTTCCACATGTTTGCTGTGTCCCCCACATGGCTTCTTGTAAGCTGCAAATGGGACTTCTTATGGCTGTTTTTCAACATTCAGACTTTCTTCTTGCCACTCTTCCATAAAAGCCACATTTGAGGACTAATAGCTGACCTGTGGACGGATTCTCCCACCTGAGCTGTGGATCTCTGCAACTCCTCCAGAGTTACAATGGGTCTGCTGGCTCTTCTTGCTCGGCCTGTCAGTTTAGGTTGAACGGCCATGTCTTGATAAGTTTGCAGTTGTGTCATACTCTTTCCATTTTCAGATGATGGAATAAACAATGGGGCAGCAGTGGGGCAGGGAATTTCTTTGCCAGTTATGACTGGCCCAGTACAGGGACAGCTTGGTGGGATCAGACACACCTGAGCTCATCCCTACTAACCACACCACAGCTGTATGCAAGGGCTCATACTATACTGTCATGCTCAACGCTGTATTTTTTTTTTACACTTTATGGATTTTAATGCAGTGTTGTTTTACACCCATGCAAATTAACACTTAACTAAATAAATCTGATATTTATTTAGTTAAGATCAAGTACAAACATTCCTCATTGGTGAGACTATACAAAAACACTGCAGGCTGTGCTGATATATTTTGAGTTAAAGCAAACCTGCTGGCTTCCAGGTTGTCTTCTGGCCACCGCCCTGTTGAAAGAAGTCAGGCTGATGTCAGATGGGCAACTTCGCCGCTAGTGATTCTGCCTGTTAAATTGCCTGCAGCAGGATTGCTAAGGGTAGGTTGACCAGACACCCCCGGTTTCAGGGGACAGTCCCCTGATTGAGGACACTGTACCCGGACCAAGTCTGTCCCTGGTTGTGTCCCCAGATTGGATTTAATAGGGGGCAGGGGCAATTTCAAAGACAATCAGTGCAGAATTAAAATAAAAAAAATTGAATTACACCCCCCCCCGCTCCGCTGTGCCTACTAGCATAGGGGGTTGTATTTTTCCCATTATCTGTGCCCCTTTCTGATGATCATGTGCTGGTCAGAGCGGAGGAAATATTTCTTCAGTTTCGGGCGCATGCCCATTTAGCTTCGCTCGCATGTTCTTCTGCCTTGGCTGAAATCCTGGCCAGCCACCTGCCTATCTCCTTGCCTTCCCTGGCGGAATTATCTTCCTCCGCTCCCCACCCAGTAGTAGCCGGGGCCCGAAGAGTAAGACTTGAGAGGCTGTGAGGCGGACGGCAACGGCGGCGACGGGCAGAGAGCCACTGATTGCTGCCATTACTAGTAAAAAAAATATGTCCCCGGATTTCATTTTAAAAATCTTGGTCACCTTAGCTAAGGGCCCCCTGCTTTTCCATATGGAATGGCCCCCTCTGTAGCTGAAGCAGTGAGATGTCGCTTCCATTGCCAGTAAACAGATTCATCAGCGTTCAGGCCAGTGACAGAGCAACATCTCACCTGACTACAGAGGAGATTCCATAAAGACAGGCAGCCTCTTTAGTGATTCAGCAATTTGTCTCTAGCAGCAGAGTTGCCCATCTGACATATGCCTCTGAACTTCATATTAGCATTCAAGTTCCAGGCCAATGATTCTGAAAGTATACAAGCTGCATGATCAGTATGAAGGCAAGGCGGCTAGCATTCCTCTTAGAAGAGATGAAGGAAATGTACCCTGCATACATCTCTCAATGAGATTTGAAAATGACAGTCACATGTGTAAAGTAAAGATCCTTATCCTTGTGTGTAATCTTTGAAAACTGAACCTAATGTGTAAATAGGGTGATGATGATCTCATATGACTGATGATGGAGGAAAAGAAATGATCATTTAATAATAAAGCTGTACCTGTGTACAGGAAAGGGGCAGGCATAGACCAGCTGTTTATAGTGGTAAGCCCAGCCCTACATATATTACAGAGTGCTTATAGTACGGTTAGTGAGACAAATATAAAACTTTAGACACACATAATGCCATCTGAACGTGCAATGTCTGTACAATCTACCAAACAACCAAATTACTTTGTAATATGAGTATCTACCTTAAATATCTAATCAATTTCTACCCAATAAGACAGGCCCTTGCACTACATAATTACATAATTGTTGGTATATTTGGAAGCAGGGCCAGTGCTACCACTAGGCAAATTAGGCAGCCTCCTAGGGCGCACTGCTGCCTAGGGGTGCCCAGCCATTGGTGTTAATACTCTCTTCTCTTTGCAACAAGCAACTAAGTCTTAGCACCAGCAGGCAGCCGCCGCCGCCGCCGCCGCCGCTACGATCGCACATAATGTCAGAGGCGCAGTGGCGGCGGAGGACTGTGTCTTTGTCCCGCCTCCCAAATGAATGAAAGCAAGCAAACATTAATTGATGGGCGCTGGCAGGGCTTTTTTTCTGGGGGAACTTGGGGGAACTCAGTTCCACCACCTTTGGCGCAGACCCTTTGGTGCCTGCTCACCACAATCACTTGTAAACACAGAAGTCTGGTTTCTGTGTTTACAAGTGACAGCTCTGCACTCTGTGTGTAACCCCCCTGAACTCTGCACTCTGTATGTAGTGCAATTCTGGTATTTAATGCCCCTTTAAGACCCTTCTACTGTTTGTGAAATCTGAACGGGGTCGTGGTTGAGTTCCTGCATCTATTTTCTGAGAAAAAAAGCTCTGGGCGCTGGTGAGACTGCATTGATGTAACCAGCATCTCTGTTGCCCTGTTTGGTAACAACTCTTTGCTCTAAGTACCCTTACAATCTCTCTAGTCCTGCGTCTGTCCAGGTTCTGGGCAATGTATGAAAGGTTGCAGGAGTCAATGGTGGAGGCTATTTGTAATTTTTGGGTGTTACAGTATATGGGGATTCTGCTACTGCCACAACCCTATGGGACACGTTCAAATCCTGGACAGGGGGGGAATATATTTCTCAGATCTCTTCCCTGCAGACTCGGTCCCTAGAGGTGTTAGAAAGGGAGGCTGCTAGATGTAAGACAGCATATATTGACTCTCTAACTGCTAATAATTACTTGACATGGCAAGGGGCCTTGTGGAACCTCTCCCTGTTTAATGGTGAACAAACCCAAAAATCTATGCTCCATTCCCAGCAGAAAATTTTTAAATATGGTAACAAGAATGACAAACTTCTGGCCTGGCTGGCAAGGGGGCAGGCAGCCTCCACGCACATTGCGGGTATTCACGATGCTCAGGGGAGATTGTTGTCCTCTCATTAATTCCAAATGTTTTAAATTCTTTCAGGAAGCTTAAACCTCTAGGGCTCAGTTCTCCCCTTATGAACTACAGGAATACTTGAGGAATATCCCCTTCCCTGCTCTGTCCAATGCCCATAGGTCACAACTTGATGAGGCTATCTCTCTGAAGGACGTTCAGGCTGCGATCGGGGGTCTTCAGAGTGGCAAGATCCTGGGTGCAGATGGCTTGCCTACTGAGTTCTATTCCCAGCATGTAGATCTCCTTGCCCCTAGACTCACAAATCTCTTCTCTGGACTAGCAAAGACGGATGCCTTGCCCAAATTTATGGAGGAGGTAATCATTGTCCTAATCCCCAAGCCCGGTAAGAACCCTAGGGAATGTGCGTCATACAGGCCCACCTTGTTGCTCAATGTGGATGCAAAGATTCTGGCTAAAATACTGGCCACCCGCCTCTCTTTGGTCATATCCACATTGATCCATGTAGACCAGACCGGTTTCATGCCCCCCAAGGGTATGGATATTAATATCAGGCGCCTTCCTTAATTTGTCCCTAACCCATGACAATGTGGGCTCCTGGCTGATCGCCTCCTTAGATGCCGAGAAGGCGCTTGACTCGGTGGAGTGGGAATATCTATGGGGGGTGTTACAACACTTTGGTTTCGGGCCCTAACTTTTTGCGCTGGACACAATTACTTTACCAGGCGCCGAAGGCTAGGGTGTGCAACAATGACTGGCTCTCTGATTCCTTCCCGCTGCCCATTACATAGTCACATAGTTAAATAGTTAGTCAGGTTGAAAAAAGACACAAGTTCATCCAGTTCAACCATAAAAAAAAAAATCATACAATCCCATATACCCAATTCTATACCCACAGTTGATCCAGAGGAAGGCAAAAAACCCCAGCAGGGAAAATAATTCCTTCCTGATCCCCCGAGAGGCAATCAGATTTTCCCTGGATCAACTTTACCTATAAATGTTAGTACCCAGTTATATTATGTACATTTAGGAAAGTATCCAGAACTTTCTTAAAGCAATCTACTGAGCTGGCCATAACAACCTCTGGAGGGAGTCTGTTCCACATTTTTACAGCTCTTACTGTGAAGAAACCTTTCCGTATTTGGAGATGAAATCTTTTTTCCTCTAGATGTAAAGAGTGCCCTCTGTCTTTTGTGTTGAAAAGTGAAAAACTCAACAACAAGTTCATTATATGGACCTCTTATATATTTGTACATGTTGGTCATATCCCCCCTTATTCTCCTCTTCTCAAGAGAGAATAAATTCAGTTCCTCTAATCTTTCCTCATAGCTGAGCCCCTACATGCCTCTTATCAGTTTGGTTGCCCTTCTCTGTACTTTCTCCAGTTCCCCGATATCCTTTTTGAGAACGGGTGCCCAAAACTAAACTGCATATTCCAGATGAGGTCTTACTCTGGGGTACATACCTCTCCTAATACAAGAAAGGACTTTGCTCGCTTTGGAAACCGCAGCTTGGCATTGCATGCCATTATTGAGCTTATGATCAACTATAACCCCCAGATCCTTCTCCACTACAGATCCCCCCAGTTGTACTCCTCCTAGCATGTATGATGTATGCATATTCTTAGCCCCCAAGTGCATAACTTTACATTTATCAACATTAAACCTCATCTGCCACATAGTCGCCCAATTAGACAGAGCATTGAGGTCGGCTTGTAAATTTGAGACATCCTGTAAGGACGTTATTTCACTACATAGTTTGGTGTCATCTGCAAAGACAGAAATGTTACTTTTGATCACAGACCCAATATCATTTATAAATATATTAAAAAGTGAGAGTCTCAACACTGAACCTTGGGGTACACCACTGATAACCTTAGGCCATTCAGAGTAAGAATCATTAACCACAACTCTCTGAATTCTGTCTTTCAGCCAGTTTTCTATCCATTTACAAACCGATATATCTAATCCTGTAGACCTTACCTTACACATGAGCCGTGTGTGGTGAACTGTATCGAACACTTTTGCAAAATCCAAGTATACCACCTCCACTACCACGCCTCTATCCAGGGTTTTACTTACCTCTTCATAAAAGGAAATCAGGTTTGTCTGACAACTTCTGTCTTTCATGAATCCATGCTGTCTGTTGCTTAAATTTATTTATTTTTTTCAGCAAGAACTTGTCTATGTGTTTCTTTTATTAATCTCTCCAGTATCTTTCCAACTATAGGAGTTAAAGCGGGGGTTCACCCTAAAAAAAAATTCTAACATTACATGGAGCCGACCTAGGAGAGCAACAGTATGCTGTTGTTGTTTTTTTGCGTACATACCATTTTAGGGCCATTTTTACCCCCGGCTTCCGGGTAGGTAATCGTGTGGGACTGGCTGTTCCTAATCAGAAGCTGTGATTGATGTGCTTCCAACCGGCGCATACTGCGGGTCACGAGTTGCCGAAAGAAGCCGAAGGTCGGTGCGCAGGCATCATATAGAGCCCCACCGACGTTCGACTTCTTTCGGCAACTCGTAAGCACGTCAATCACAGTAATGTTAGAATTTTTTTTAGGGTGAACCCCCGATTTAAACTAACAGGTCTATAGTTACTTGGTAAAGACTGTGTTCCCTTTTTAAATATAGGCACCACATTGGCCCTGTGCCAATCCAGTGGTACTATTCCCATCATTAATGAGTCCCTAAATATTAGATACAGTGGCTTTGAAATTACAGAACTCAATTCTTTTATGATCCGTGGGTGGGTGCCATCTGGTCCAGGTGCTTTATCCAATCCACCTTTATTCTGTCTAAATATTTCTGGACCATATCACTTTTGAGGCATTGTGGATCATTTGGGGCTGTGTCACTCCCACCCCCATTATGGACATGAGCTCCCCCATGCTCCTTTGTATACACAGAGCTGAAGAAAGTATTTAACCCCTTCCTTACCAGCCCATAGGGGAATCGCGTCATGGCGATCCCCTCGCCGATGAGACTGGACGTTGCACAACGTCCAGTCTTCACGGCGTTCTAGGGCCCGACGGCCGTGATTGCCGCCGGGCACCCGCGATTTCCGGCAATCACGTCAGGAGTGTGGATCTGTGTGTGTAAACACACAGATCCACCTCCTGTCAGCGGTGAGGAGACTGATGTGTGTTCCCAGTACAGAGGAACACACATCGATCTCCTCCCCCTGTGAGTCCCCCTCCCCCTACAGTTAGAACATACTTTAGGACACATTTTAACCCCTTCAGCGCCCCCTAGTGTTAACCCCTTCCCTGCCAGTCACATTTACACAGTAATCAGTGCAGTTTTATAGCACTAATCGTTGTGTAAATGTGAACGGTCCCAAAAATGTGTCAAAAGTGTCCGATATGTCCGCCGCAACGTCACGGTCACAAAAAAAAAAAAACGCAGATCCCCGCCATTACTAGTAAAAAAAATAAAATAAAAATGCCATAAATCTATCACCTATTTTGTAGACGCTATAACTTTTGCGCAGACCAATTAATATACGATTATTGCGGTTTTTTTTTTACCAAAAATACGTAGAATACGTATCGGTCTAAACTGAGGGGAAAAAAAGTTTTTTTTTAAAAAAATATTGTGAGATGTATTAAATAAAAAGGAAAAAATATTGGGCCAGATTCAGGTAGTCCAGAGCATCTTTGCTCTGGAGTAACGCTTCTCATTTGCGTTGCGCTGCAGAAATTTTAGGAGCAAGTGCTGTCATTCACGAAGCACTTGCTCCTAAAGTTGCGGCAGCGCATCGCAAATGAGCCGGCGGAATTCAAATTGGGCGGGTACGGGGCGTGTAGTATGCTAACTAAGCGAGGTTCCCGCCGCCAACGTACTGCGCATGCGTCGAGTGTCAAAACATCCCCGTGCGCATGCTCCAAAATCTGTGAATGAACGTCAATGACGTCACATTCCCATTCATGACCGTTTTACGCAAGCGACGTTTTTTTTTTTTTTTTCCGACGCGATGACGACGCCTATACCTAACATAGGATATTCCAACCCCATGTAGGTATAACTATGCGCCGCGTATCCCGTCCGGAAACGTCGTAACGTCACTGCGTCACGCCGGAATGCGATCGTGAATTGCCGATTTCCGCTCATTAACATATTTTTTGAGCGGAAATCGGCGGGAACGCCCCCGGCGCCATTTTTAAGTTGAAGTAACGATGCGATGGCGAAACTCAGTTACGCTGCTCGCATCGGAGCTTCAACCCGGCGTTTCTGGTTTTCTGGTTACAGAAAACAGAAACGCCGGCTCAAAGTCACAGTTAGGCTGGCGGATCACTGGATCCGCCAGCCTAACTGTTCCTGAATCTGGCCCATTGTGTTTTTTTTTAAATTGTCGCTCTTCTTTTGTTTATAGCGCAAAAAATAAAAACCGCAGAGATGATCAAATACCACCAAACGAAAGCTCTATTTGTGTGGGGAAAAAAACATAATGATTTAATTTGGGTACAGTGTTGCACGACCGCGCAATTGTCATTCAAAGTGCAACAGCGCTGAAAACTAAAAATTGGTCTGGGCAGGAAGGGGGTGAAAATGCCCTGTATGGAAGGGGTTAATAAATTAGCCTACTCTTTGTCCCCAGTCACCCACTCTAGATTATTTTGTAAAGGGCCTACATGCTCAGACTTGACCTTTTTACTATTAATATATTTGAAGAATTTTTGGGGGTTTGTCCTACTATCTTTTGCAATCTGTCATTCATTTTGTATTTTTGCATCCTTTATTTCCTTTTTACATATTCTGTTAAATTCTTTGTAACATTTAAAACGACACTAGTGTTCGTTCATTTTTCTATATTTTAAAAGCTTTTGTTATTGTTTATAGCTTTTTTAACTTTGACCGTGAGCCACATAGGCTTTATTTTTAGCCTTTTAAACTTATTGCCCATGGGAATATACTTTGCAGTGAAGTCCCAAACTGTCTTTTTGAAGAATTCCCATTTCTGTTCTGTGTTTATCGATGCCAATATTCTTTCCCAGTCTAATGCCGCGTACACACGACCGTTTTTCGCAATGTGAACAATGAATTTTTTTTTAATGTCATTAAAAATGATCGTGTGTGGGCTCCAGAGCATTTTTCATGACGTTAAAAATGGGCATTAAAAATTTCGAACATGCTCAAAATTTTTGCGTTGTTTTTAACGTCATTTTTACCGTCGTAAAAAATTATCGTCTGTAGGCTTTAACGACGTGAAAATAATGCGCACGGTCAGAAGCAAGTTATGAGACAGGAGCGCTCGTTCTGGTAAAACTAGCGTTCGTAATGGAGATAGCACATTCATCAAGCTGTAACAGACAGAAAAGCGAGAATCGTCTCTCACCAAACTTTTACGAACTTTTAAGATTGTGTGTAGGCAAGGCAGGCTTAACAATAATCGGGTTGAAAAATGTCGTTTTTTTCTAGACCATTAAAAATGGTCCCGTGTATGTGGCATAAGTCCTGGAGAGTCCTTAAAAATTTGCTCTCTTGAAGTTAAGTGTTTTTATCTTTCCCGTATGAATTCTTTGCTTATAGTTAACATCAAATGAAATCATGTTATGATCACTGCTACCCAGGTGTTCCTTTATCTGAACATTAGTAATAAGCTATGCATGGTTTGAGATTACCAGGTCCAACAGAGCATCAATCCTAGTTGGGGCCTCAATAAACTGGACCATAAAATTGTCCTGTAATAGGCTTTTAAATTTTTGTCCTTTAACTGTCCCAGCAGTGCCATTACTCCGGTCAATTTGTGGGTAGTTAAAATCCCCCATTATTATCACCGTCCCAGCCCTTGCAGCCCTTTCCATCTGTGCAAGGAGCCGAGTCTCCACCTCCTCATTAACATTGGGTGGTCTATAACAAACTCCAATGATTAACTTTAAACTAAGCTTAAGAAGACTTATGGACACTCAATGAAGTTGGATGAGAAACAGTTTCATCTTAAACGGTTTAAAGGGTCACTAAAGGAAAAACATTTTTTTGCTGAAATGACTGTTTACAGGGTATAGAGACATAAAAGTTAACTGATTCCTTTTCAAAATGATTCAAAATAGATAAAAATCAATCATATAATGTGCCTGCAGGTTAGTTTCACTTTTGAACTGGCTTCATGTTTCTCTGAAGTAGAAATAGACACACAGAACAAAAACAAACAAATCCAGGGCAGTGTTTTGTTTTTAAAATGAATCTGATTGGTTCTGGGAAGTTTTAGACACACAGTAATGACAGCTTAGACCACCGTGAGAAAGCTCCCAGTACTGTGGTTATAAGGAAACAGACAAGCAGGAAGTGTGGAGAACAGAGCAGGATTACAGCAACTTCAAAGCAAAAACGAACAATAAGGACATGAAACCAGTACTGCAGTAAGGTAAAGGAAGCTATTTAGCTAAAAAAAATATTTCCTTTAGTGATCCTTTAAGGTTTCATGTACACATAGGGCCAGATTCAGGTAGATGGGAGCATCTTTGCTCTGGAGTAACGCTTCTCATTTACGTTACTCTGACGACCCTTTCAGCGCAAGTACTGTTATTCACATAGCAGTTGCGCGTAAACTTGCGCCAGAGTAACGATAATGCGCTGGCGTAACCCGACGAAAGTGGAAGTGGGTGTGATCACATATAAATGATGGGCGGAGCCCAGCGCAGAGGCTTACGTTCAGCGCATCATCCACGGAGCATGCGCAGTGAGTGCGGCTCCACTCGCCCCCTTGTGCGCATGCTCACAACTTCCGTCTGCACCACTTCACGGGAAACGTCAGCGCAATGCCTTCCGTTGGGCGCTTAAAAGCGCAGGCGGAAACGCCATTCCGGCGCAAAAGTATTTCCGTTTCCCCCCACCCCAGGGAAGATACTTTTGTGCTGTGATGGCTGCTCCTGCTACCCCCAGAGAGAGGAGGAACCTCAACTTTAACGCCCAGGAGGTCTCAGTGATCATCTCCGCTATGGAGACATTTAATCATTTCCTCCATGGCAAAAAAAGCCGTAAGACCAGCCGGGAGAGGAAGCAGGGCATCCTGGACACCATTGCTGGCCGGGTCAATATTTTGGGGTACTCCACCCGGACTGCTGCTGACATCCAAAAAAAAATCAATGATCTGCGGCGCAAGGTCCGTGGCAAGGTGGCCACCATCAGGAGGCATGAGAGGGGCACAGGTGGTGGTCCCCCATGTCCGGTCACCCTGACCGCGGAGGAGGAGGTGGTCTCTCGCTGCCTGGAGAGGGAGCAGGTGGAGGGGGTCCCTGGCTATGACTCCGTGGAGGAAGGCTCCAGGACAGGTAAGTGTTTTTTATCCCCTATTTGATGTGTTGCATTTGGGGGGGGGGGAGGGTACATGTGCCAAGTGTGTGGGACCACCAACATGTGTCTGCTTTGTGTCATCCACAGATGACGGAGCTGGGCCATCATCTGTCGGCGGCCAGTCCACCCCATCCCCCCCACGCCATCCTGTGCACGAGCCCCTGGGTGGTGAAGAGGTGGAGGAGGAGAGTGGCCACACCACACCTGCCGAGGTGGTTGTGGAGGATCCTGCTGTGGCAGAGCAGGACTTTTCCTTAGTGTTGGAGGTCTCCTCCCCTTCTCCTGGGCCGTCTGTCATCCCCTCCCCCATCCTTGGAAGCCCCTCAAGGGCGACTCCATCCCCCGGGGACAACCATCTTCTGGCCCCAGGAAGGCGACCCAGAAGACCAGGGGGGTGTCGGATCTTGTCCAGGGCCAGTTGGCGAGGGATCACGCCAGACAGACCCAACAAATGGGGGACATAGTTGGGCACTTGGAGAAAGTGGCTGACAGCCTGTGCTCCGTTGGCCAGATAAGCAACGCAGTGCAGGATGTGAGTTGCAACTGCGCTGCAGTGGTGACCAGTTTGGGGGAGGTGCAGGGGGATATTAGGCACCTCACTGCAGCCGTCCAGGCCAACACTGCTGCCATCCATGGAAACAGTGCTGCCATCCGGGACCAGGGGAGGCTGAGTCGGCGGGCCCAACACTACCAAGTGACCCGGCAGCTGAGGATGCAGGGCCAGACAAACAATTACCTCGGCCGGATAGCCATGGCCTTGGAGGGCATGCAGGCCACACCTGCCAGGAGTGGCCCACCCGGGGATCAGCCACCTCCAGATGCCCCCCCACCCCCACCCACTCCATCCAGGCAGCTGAGGAGCCAGAGAGGTTCGGCAAGAAGGAGCCCCCGGCATCCCCGATGATTTTGTTATTTTTTTTGGTCTGATTTTTACTCAGGATATGAGATTTTTATTTTATTTTGATTTTTACTCAGGATATGAGATTTTTATTTTATTTTGATTTTTACTCAGGATATGAGATTTTTATTTTATTTTGATTTTTACTCAGGATATGAGATTTTTATTTTATTTAGATTTTTACTCAGGATATGAAATTTTTATTTTATTTTGATTTTTACTCAGGATATGAGATTTTTATTTTATTGATACTGCACACGTTGCAGTGTGAATGGTGTGTGAATGTGAGGGGGTGGCACTCCTGCCAGTAAGGGGTGTCACCCTCGGCCGTGGTGGTGAAGTTAACCCCACGGCTGTATGAATGACGTGTGAAAGGTGTATGAATGGACAGTGACATCATTGGGGCCTTGACGCTGGCGTTGCTGCTCCCAGGTCCTAAATGCTGGACTTGGGCTAATCCAATGCGATGTGCATGTGGTGTGTGTGATCTAGGGACATCAGTGGTGTGCATGCATGCATTGTCTGTGTGATTAATGTTTTGGTTTAGTGTCCAAAGATGCCTACGGCAAGGCCCCTCCTGACTGCTCTTCCATCAGCAGACTGGTTCTCCTCTGGCAGGTGGGGACTGTGTGGGTCGGGGGTCAGGTCATCACGTATGTCAATCTGCAGGCCTTTTCTCATAGCAAAGTTGTGCAGAATGCAACATGCACCGATGATCTGACACACAAAGGTAGGGGAATACAATAGGGTCCCCCCAGACTTATCCAGGCATCGGAAACGGGACTTCAGGAGCCCAAATGTTTGCTCCACCACTGCACAGGTTTTGATGTGTGCTTCATTGTATTTTCTCTCTCCTCTGGTTTGGGGGTTCCGGAAAGAAGTCATGAGATGGGGTCCCAGTGCATATGCAGAGTCACCTGTAAGGTAAAAGACAGGAGGATGTTAGTCATGCATGTACCACTTTTGATGTGCATCACGGGAGGGGATAGTCATGCCTGACTCCCATGTCACTCACCAACCAGCCAGCTGTCCCCATACATGTTCTGTTTGAATTCTGCTGGGATGGGGCTCTGATTGTATATGAAGCTGTCATGGCTGGACCCTGGGTGTTTGGCACGGACGTGCCATATGAGGCGTTGGGCATCGGCTATCACCTGTACGTTGATGGAATGCCAATGCTTCCGATTGCGGTATATGTGCTCTGTGGCACTGGGGGGCTGAAGGGCCACATGTTTGCAATCAATGGCCCCCACAGTGCGTGGGAATCTGCCAATGTCGTAGAAATCTGTCATTGCCTTCAGCCGCAGCTCCTCAGTGGTGGGTCTGATGAACTGGTTGGACATGCGTCTGAGGATTGCAGGGACAACCTGGTGCACACATCTGCTCACGGAGGATTGTGACATCCCAGCCACCACTCCACTTGTACGCTGGAATGATCCACTTGCAAGGAAATGGAGTGTTGCCAGTACCTTCACCAGTGGCTGCACTGCTTGTGAGCGGTGTGTCTTGCTGGTGATGTCATCCTGCAGGGTTGTGGTTAGTTCAAGGATTGCATCAGGGCTGAATCTGAAGAGGCGATACACCTCCTCACCCCCCATGCCAAAGAGGTTCATGCGCGTGCGATATATCCTCTCACGTGCCCGCCTCCTCCGTACCGGGGGACCCAGTACTAGTGCTAGGACCACGATTGACCCTGGCATGTTGGCACACAGAGGTGTTGTCCTTGCAAGTGTGGTTGTTTAGCTAGCTCTTATCGTCGGTAACGCTGCTGTAGCTGCTCTCCTGCTGACCTGTGACCGTCTGGAGTAAAGATAAAGCAGCCTTTTGTAGAAATAACTTTGCGCCGGACGGACGAGATTATGCGCTGACGGGACTCTGGCGCCGGAAAGTTAAGCCGATCGGAAATGGCCCGTTTTCGGCCGCATCTAGTTTGGTGGGTACGGCCACATAGAAACGACGGCGCATCTTCACAGTTACGCGGCGCATATCGAATTACTCCAGCGCAACTCTACCTGAATCTGGCCTATAGCCTATCATGACTGCCGAACACGGGAAAACGCAAAACCTATCCTATACTGAACGCAATTCTTCTGCGTTCAGAAGAGGGAGGTTGAACCTCCCCTAAGGCCCCTTTCACACCGTTATTTTTAGTGACGCTTTACTGCTAATTTCGCTGCGCTATTTGGCCGCTAGTGGTTTTACCCCCAGCTAGTGTCCGGAAAAGGGTTAAAACCCAGAGGCGCTTTGCCGGCGGTATAGCTGCAGTGTCCCATTGCTTTTAATGGGCAGGTGATATTTTTAGCGCAATATCGCCTGCAAACCGCCCAGTGTGAAAGGGGTCTAACTGCAGAGCTTTTTGGGGCTTTTTTTGCCAAAGTTTCTAAACTCAACTCCATTAAGTGTCCATGTACACATAGGCTTTTAGGATCGTTTAGGAGATGCTGCAGTTAGACCCCTTTCACACTGAGGCGGTTTGCAGGCGCTATTGAGCTAAAAAAAAGCACCTGCAAACCGGCCTGAAACAGCGGTGAGCTAGCAGGAAGTGAAAAAAGTCCTGCTAGCCGCATCTAAGAAGCGGTGAAGAAGCGGTGTGTATACCGCTCCTCCACCGCTCCTGCCCATTGAAAGCAATGGGACACCGCTGCTATACAGGCAGAGGCGCTTTGCAGTGATTTTTAACCCTTTTTTCGGTCGCTAGCAGGGGTAAAACTGCCCGGCTAGCAGACGAAAACCGCAGCGAAATTTGCGGTAAAGAGCCGCTAAAAATAACGGTGCTTTACCGCCGCTCCCGCTCGAGTGTGAAAGGGGTCTTAGGTGAGGTTCAACCTCCCTCTCCTGAAAGCAGAAGAATTCAGGATAGGATAGGTTTTGCATTTTCCCGCGGTCATCGGTCATGATAGGCTATGTGTACATGAAACCTTAAACCGTTTAAGATGAAACTGCTTCTCATCCAACTTCATTGAGTGTCTGTAAGTCTTCTTAAAGGGGTTGTAAAGGTACAAGTTTTTTTACCTTAAAGTGGAGTTCCGGCCACAATTTCACTTTTTAAATATAAATACCCCTGTAATACACAAGCTTAATCTATTCTAGTAAAGTTAGTCTGTAAACTAAGGTCCGTTTTGTTAGGTTGTTACAGCATTTAGATACTTTATAAAACAGGAATTGACCGTGGCCATCTTAAGTGTGGGAATCCATGAAGCCAGACTGTATGACTTCCTGGATTTCAGCTTTGCATATCTCGCACATGCTCAGTGCTGCACAAGCAATGTAATATGTTACAGATCAGGTTTCAATAGCAAAATCTCTCCTCCCCTCCTCCTTCCAGGAACCAGGAAATATACGAAATAATTTGTTATGTAGATATATCTGCACCGCACACTACACCGATCACAGCGCACCGCACAATGCACCGATCACAGCGCACCGCACAATGCACCGATCACAGCACACCGCACAACGCACCGATCACAGCACACCGCACAACGCACCGATCACAGCACACCGCACAACGCACCGATCACAGCGCACCGATCACAGCACACCGCACAACGCACCGATCACAGCACACCGCACAACGCACCGATCACAGCACACCGCACAACGCACCGATCACAGCACACCGCACAACGCACCGATCACAGCGCACCGATCACAGCACACCGCACAACGCACCGATCACAGCGCAGCACAACGCACCGATCACAGCACACCGATCACAGCACACCGATCACAGCACAATGCACCGATCACAGCGCACCGATCACAGCGCACCGATCACAGCACAACGCACCGATCACAGTACACCGATCACATCACAGCGCACCGATCACAGCGCACCGATCACAGCACACCGATCACAGCACAGTGCACCGATCACAGCACAGCACAACGCACCGATCACAGCACACCGATCACAGCACACCGCACAATGCACCGATCACAGCACACCGCACAACGCACCGATCACAGCACACCGCACAACGCACCGATCACAGCACACCGCACAACGCACCGATCACAGCGCACCGATCACAGCACACCGCACAACGCACCGATCACAGCGCAGCACAACGCACCGATCACAGCACACCGATCACAGCACACCGATCACAGCGCACCGATCACAGCGCACCGATCACAGCACAACGCACCGATCACAGTACACCGATCACATCACAGCGCACCGATCACAGCACACCGCACAACGCACCGATCACAGCGCAGCACAACGCACCGATCACAGCACACCGATCACAGCACACCGATCACAGCACAATGCACCGATCACAGCGCACCGATCACAGCGCACCGATCACAGCACAACGCACCGATCACAGTACACCGATCACATCACAGCGCACCGATCACAGCGCACCGATCACAGCGCACCGATCACAGCACACCGATCACAGCGCACCGATCACAGCACACCGATCACAGCACAGTGCACCAAACACAGCACAGCACAACGCACCAATCACAGCACACCGATCACAGCACACCGCACAATGCACCGATCACATCGCACCGATCACAGCGCACCGATCACAACGCACCGATCACAGTACACCGCACAGCGCACCGATCACAGCGCACCGATCACAGCACAGCACAGCACACCGATCACAGCGCATCGATCACAGCGCACCGATCACAGCGCACCGATCACAGCACAGCACACCGCACCGATCACAGCACAACATTTAGTAAATATTCCCACATCGCATAGACCCCCCCGCCCAATTGCATCACAATACCAACAAAATTGCATCGCCCCAGCCAGCACATCGCATTGCCCCCGCGAAATCACATCTCCTCCATCGCAGCACCCCCCCCCCCCGCCAAATTGCATCAAATCGCCCCAGCACATCACATCACACTGCCACCAAATCGCATCGCCCCAGCACATTACACAGCCCTTGTACCTCTGGACCCCTTTACATTACACAGCACTCTGGATCCCTTTACATTACACTGCACCCTGCACCTCTGGACCCCCTTTACATTACACTGCACCCTGCATCACTGGACCCCTTTACATTACACAGCACCCTGCACCTTTGGACCCCTTTACATTACACAGCTCTTGTACCTCTGGACTCCTTTACATTACACAGCACCCTGCACCTATGGACCCCTTTACATTACACAGCACCCTGCACCTTTGGACCCCTTTACATTACACAGCACCCTGCACCTTTGGACCCCTTTACATTACACAGCACCCTGCACCTTTGGACCCCTTTACATTACAAAGTACCCTGCACCTTTGGACCCCTTTTACATTACACAGCCCTTGTTTTTCTGGACCCCTTAACATTACACAGCACCCTGCACCTCTGGATCCCTTTACATTACACAGCCCCCCACATCTCTGGACCCCTTTACATTACACAGTACCCTGCACCTCTAGAAGCCTGTATGTTACACAGGCACCCCCCTTAACAGTTCTGGGCCCCCTAATTGTTACTCAGACCCCTCTACAGTGCAGACCCCCTCCCTACAGTGCAGGCCCACCTGCAGTGAAGACCCCGTTACAATACAGACCCCCTCTACAGTGAAGACCCCCCTTACTACAGTACAGACCCCCCTTCCTACAATACAGACCCCCACTACAGTGAAGACCCCCCTTCCTACAATACAGACCCCCGCTACAGTAAAGACCCCCCGTCCTACAATACAGACCCCCCTTCCTACAATAAAGACCCCCCTTCCTACAGTACAGCCCCCCCTTCCTACAATACAGACCCCCACTACAGTGAAGACCCCCCTTCCTACAATACAGACCCCCCTTCCTACAATACAGACCCCCGCTACAGTGAAGACCTCCCTTCCTACAATACAGACCCCCCTTACTACAATACAGACCCCCGCTACTGTGAAACCCCCCCTTCTTACAATACAACCCCCCCCTTGCTACAATACAGACCCCCGCTACAGTGAAGACCCCCCTTCCTACAATACAGACCCCACTTCCTACAATACAGACCCCCGCTACAGTGAAGACCCCCCTACAATACAGACCCCCCCCCTCCTTACAAAACAAACCCCCCCCTTGCTACAATACAGACCCCCCCCATTTAGACCCACAATGTATCAGTCAGAGAGCCCGAGGTAGTGGCTTGGCGGGGGTGGGGGGGACTTAGTGGCTTGGCGGGGGGGGGGGGGGACTTAGTGGCTTGGCGGGGGTGGGGGGGACTTGGTGGCTTGGCGGGGGGGACTTAGTGGCTTGGCGGGGGTGGGGGAGAGTGCAAGCTGCTCCCCTGTCAGTCGGCACATCTGGGACCGGCGCGGCGCAATGATCCTCTTCTCTCATGTCATGTCTCTGATAAGTGTAGGGCAGCGGCCGTCAGCCGAGCAGAGAAGCCGCCTCCCCCCTTCTCCTGCATGCACAGCACTGTATAGACATAAAGGAGAAGGGGGAGGCGGCTTCTCTGCTCGGCTGACGGCTGCTGCCCTACACTTATCAGAGACATGACATGAGAGAAGAGGATCATTGCGCCGCGCCGGTCCCAGATGTGCCGACTGACAGGGGAGCAGCTTGCACTCTCCCCCACCCCCGCCAAGCCACTACCTGCTCCGCTCTGGCACTCGGGCACTGTAGTCTGTGTCAGTCAACGCACAATGTTTAACCCGCGGCGCCTGTGTTTTTTTTTCATTCGCGGGGGGGGGTAATCACGCGATGCTACGCGGCCAGGACCTCCTGGGGTTGATGACAAACATCTCCCAGGAGGCAATGCAGCACTGATTGACGGGGCGATGCCGCTGCGGCCGCGGCCGAGGAAAATAAACTCATCTGCACAGCACAGTGAGTTTTAAAAAAAAAAAAAAAAGACACACCAATTCAATTTAAGGGGGCATTTTAAAAACAAATGCTATAAAGTTGAAAAAGAGGGTGGAGCTCCACTTTAATGCATCCTATGCATTAAGGTAAAAAAACATCTCACAGCACCGGCCCCCCCCGAGCCCCCGTTGTAGTTACCTGACCGTTCGAATCTCCCGGGCGCGTCCACGTCGTCCTCTTCGGTTCCCAGCCTGGCCGTTGATTGGCTAGGCTGGGCGGATTGATAGCAGCGCAGCCATTGGCTAGCGCTGCTGTCAATCAGAGCGGATGACGTGGCGCGCTGGGGGGCGGAGCCGAGTGATACAGCCGCTGGGGGGCGGAGCCGAGCGCCCTCGCATGAAGAGGGAAAGCTTTTGCGAGGAGGAGCCCAGACAGCCGCCGAGGGACCCCAGAAGACAGCTTTCCGGGCCACTCTGTGCAAAACGAACTGCACAGTGGAGGTAAGTATAACATGTTTGTTATTTTTTTTTTTAAAAGCCCTGACTTTAGTGTCCCTTTAAGTGACCCAAAACTGAATAGTTTTCTCCCTATGCTAGAGTCATCATTTAGATATATTGCGATCATATATGCTTTTCTCCAGGAAGAATAAGTTTAATGATTGTAGTCGCTTTTTAGTGGGGCATTTAAAATAGAGCTAAGGGCAAAACTTTTTTTGATAGAGTAAGGAAGGTTATAACCCTTGGAAAAAGGGTGAGATTGCGCAAGTACCAACAAAGCAAAGTCTCTTTTAAAAAGGTGAAAAAAGGGGTTAAAAATATGTCCAATGTTATATACAGGATAGGGGGAAATTGATAATAGTCAAATATGGGTATGATAATAGTTAATATGGGTATACACCGTTGATCGCAACCATAAGAGGAGAAGCACAACTCTGGAAAATACAATAGAAAAAAAGAAAGGTGCGCCAGATTAAGTGCAGTATTTAAAGATGCATTTAATATAATATGACAAACAGCCAAATGGCTACTCACAAAGGGGTGAAGTAATCAGGCATGTTAATGTAATAGGGTCCGGGGTAACTGGATGGTCTGTGGGAAGATGAGCTGTGTCCCAGAGGAGATGACAGGCCACTGGTGGATAGGGCAGCCATGGAATCTCTACAGGTGGTCCTCTGGCTGGTAACCCTGTAAGCTGTGTAATTCCAACAGCGTGTAATTCAAACAGCGTGCGGACTATATATAACCCTTGTCAGTTTTTTTGCCATGTGTGTCCCATAGGAGAGATATCCCTTTACTTCCTGACCTGTTTTCCAGACAGGAAGTGAGAGAAAATCCCTCCAAAGTGAAGAAATCCCTGCTTGTCACCAGAAGTACAGTAGTGTCCCCATAAGAAGATTTCCTCTCTATTATTGGTAATAAGAGTAAACATCACAAATAGAGAGGGTGAATTTTCCTAATGGGCACAGACAGTGAAAAAAAACCTGACATGTGTTCTAATCCCTCTCCACTCTATCCAAAAGCTAAAAAAAAGTTTTGTTTTTATTTATAGTTTAAACATCGCCTAAGGCGACCAAAACGGAAGTGGGAGCAAGTACCTGTCAAAAATGGGTAACTGCTTCCCCTCCTCTCCAAAAGCTCAATTTCACAAACAGGAGCTAGGGTGGAACTTTTGGGTGGAAATCTGCTTTAAAGATAGAGTTAGCAATTAAGGAAACCTCTAAAGAAAGACATATGGTGGTGACCATTGCTAACCTCCCTCTGAAAATGCTAGCTATCTGACTTCAATACATTTAAAGCTGAATTCCAGGAATTCAACTTTGCAAAAACATGCAGGCACATTATGAGTTAAGTCCAATTAGGTAAATGCCACCTCCAGAAGCACACTCAGCAGCTATGCCTGTCCCTCTCCTATGCTGCCCATTCACAGAAGCCTTTGTATTTTGTGAATGCGTTCACACAATACAAAGGCTTATGTGAATGGGCAGAACAAGGCAGGGGTGGGCATAGCATTTCCAGCGACTCTGCTCTTGAAGGAACTGAGGCCGCAGTGAACAGCATTGGAGCTCTGGACTTTATCTTCCTGGAGCACAATAAACCTGTCAAATGTGAATAACAGGCACCTCGTCAGACTTGACGCATGGTATACCTGCAGTTTTTACAAAGTAACTGAATTCTTGGGAATTCCAGAGAACATAAATCCACTTTGTGTGCTCCAAATGCCTTTGCAAAACCAGACCCAAATGACAGGAACAGAGCTTTGGGGGGGACGCAGTATTCCCACCCACTACAGGCTGCTGCAGAAAACTACAGGAGGGGGCGGAGACAAGGCAAATCACCCTACACAAGGAGAGAAAATAGCAGTGACCTATCACAAGTATGGCGTAGGGAGTGCTCTTTCAGCACGGTAAGTAGTTTACACAGGACCGCATATATGATGAGGCCAGCATCAAGTGGTTCAATATTCAGCCTGTGAAATATCTGAATTTGGCTTGATTTCAACCTCTTGTGAATCAGCAGTACTCAGACTGGGAGAGACAGGAGGAGCACTTGGGGTCAATCGTCTGCCCTACATGCACATGTGCTAATGAAGAACATGCTGGCAGAAGCAGAGTGATAACATCTTTAACCTTCTGCTTCTTCAGATGACCAATCATAGGCTGTGGATAGGGAGGTGACCCAGCTGTGTTGTTTAACTGCAGCAAAGAAAAGTCAGGTCACTAGACTGTCTGTGCTCTCTGAAAGGCCTGTGTAAATCTCAGGACTGGGTGGACAGAAATACAAATCCTTTCTGCAGGTAAAACTGTACTTCATATACAGTATATTTACATGGCCTATTTAAAGCATTTATTAGCCCCCCAACAAATATATTGATCCTGTTTCTTTAAAGCATGTTATACAGCACAGTGCTTGTGCTGTGTAATTGGACCTCCTGTAACACCTAAAATACCTAACTGACCCTGCCAGTTTCTGACCCCCCACCGTACACTGACCATGATAAGCAGAGCTTCTGAGCCCCTGACACCGCGGTCAGTGTACGTGCCTCCATCATCCACAGCCCTGCTCTCCCGTGTCTGTGTCTCCTCTGTCCTCCTTCTCCCTCCCCTCCCTGCCTGTCAGCTCCCCGATCCTCCCCTGCTCTAAAAATAATAGTTTTGTTCTTCTATACTACCCTCTGATAAATAACACTAAGCTCCTCAGTGCATGTCATTTCTAAAAATATGCGGTATAATAACTTAGTTCAAATCACCGTTCGGTGCTGACGTGACTGCCCGCCGGTCTCCTCGTCTCAACTAACGTCAGCAGGAGTTTCCCAGCACCTCCACCTGCAGCTATCTGTCATGGAAGACGATCCAGCAGTTTTGCCATCAATGTCAAAAACAGGGAAATTCAGTCCCGACGTGTGCGCGGCGGTGTGCGTGGCGTGCGCGGCTGGAGCGCGCATGCGCGCTAATAGCGTTTTGGCGCCCAGTGAAGCTATGTAAACAGTCTGGCCCCTCACCATCTTGCTGTCCAGTCTACAGCGTATCCCTGGAGAATCTGCACCTGTTACCTGTTTACTTCCTGTCTACCTGAACTGGCTTCCTCTAACCACGTCTGTCTGCAACCTGCCCCTAACTATGTTTGACCACCGCTTCTGCCTGACCCTCTGATCTCTGCCTGCTTGTGTACCAACCCGGCCTGGACTTTGACCTCCCTTTGGAACTTACTCTGGCTCCTAATCCGCACGCCTGTGCTCAATCCGATCTGTGCCACCTGCTTGATGCCTGTTCCGCAAGTGCCATCCATCCGTTCCGGCTTGCTGTTGGAATCCTGCCAGGACCACTGCACATCTTCCCGAGGTCACCATCAGGCGCTTGTGCCCCTCTAGACTTGTGACCCTCTGTCTGCTCTACCAGGGGCTCCTGAGTCAGAGGCTTACAAGAAGCCGCTCCCTGCACATTGGGCTCCACCATCAGGTACGTGACACTATCGCATCAAGAGAGGAGACCAGCAGGTAGTCACGTCAGCGCTGAACAGCGCTCTGAAGTAAACTATTATACCGCATATTTTTATAAATTACATCCACTGGGGAGCTTAGGCTGCTTTCACACTGAGGCACTATTGCGCTAAAAATAACGCCGGCAAAGAGCTGTTCTTTTATATCCAGTGTGAAAGTCTGAGGGCTTTTACACTGAAGCATTGCGCTAGCAGGACTGTAAAAAAAAGTCCTGCCAGCCGCATCTTTGAGGTGCTGTAGGAGCGGTAAATATATCGCTCCTACAGCGCCTCTGCCCATTGAAATCAATGAGGCAGCGCCTCCAAAACGCCCGCAAAGCGACATTTTTGCGTGCGGGTTTAATCCTTCTTCGGCCGCTAGCGGGGGTTAAAATCATGGCAAAAACTACGGTAAAGCGCCGCTAAAAATAGCGGCACTTTAGCGCTGACGCACCCAGCGCTTCAGTGTGAAAGTAGCCTCCGTGTTATATATCAGAGGGAACAATAGAAGAAAATGTTTTACCTTAACAAACACTTTAACTCTGTTTCTGGAATGCATCTTTTAATGACTACAGCATTTTTTCACTGCTGTGAGTATAGCTTAATGCTCTAAGATGCTGCCCATAAATCATTTATTTAGTGAGCCATATTGGTGGTAACTTTTCAGAGAGTGGTATAACAACAGCTAACAGGCTTTTAGGAGGTGATACTGACTTTTGTCCTGGTGCCTTTTTTTATTTTTATGCCAAATGACAATTTTTACATTGTGGAACCATGCTGAAACGGTGAGTCAAGCATTTGGTTGACAATTGTGGTGTGGCCCTATTGATCTCAATAGGTGAATTTGATAGGCAGTGCCAT
This sequence comes from Rana kukunoris, assembly GCA_029574335.1. Lineage (NCBI taxonomy): Eukaryota > Metazoa > Chordata > Amphibia > Anura > Ranidae > Rana > Rana kukunoris. Next base: position 82,049 of record JAJQKJ010002665.1, read on the forward strand.
CTGTTAAACTCTGCAGTGGCAGTTGTGGTGAAGCCCGATTGATCTCAATAGGTGAGTTTGGCAGGCATTGCCGTCTGTCAAACTCTGCAGCCCGAGTTAAAATTGCAGCGGCCATGAAGCAAATTATCGTGGCTGTGGCATGAGTACAGTCCTGTCAGGCTGTAATGTTAAAAATCAGGTCGGCGGCCGATGGGGAAAAAAACACAGCTCGACTTCCTGTTTTTACTGGCCACCACTGTGAAGGAGCTCTTAAAGTGTTACTCAACCCACAACAGTAAAATCAGTGTGTATGCTTGCTATACTTACTTTTGAGCCTAAGGGGTTAATCCTTTGCATTGTGTAAAAAGTCTGTTCAATCCTGTCTCCTCTGATCCTCCCCTTCTTCCACTGTCCCCAATCCATCTCCTGATACAACAGAGCCTTGGAGGCACTCTGCACATGCTCAGTTTGGTGTGTATTACTAGAGAGTTTATTTTTTTCTTGAGAGAGTGCATGTGATCAGTACTGACCAGACAGAGGGTCAGGGGTCTTGCAGCCTCATAGAACAATCAGGGTGAATGAAAACTCCTCCTTCAAGCTTTAAAGGAGTTGTAATGTCAGAAGTTTTTTTTATCTTTATCAGGGGCAGACTGACCCGAGGGCCCCATGCCACTAGGTTGCCCCATCAGGGTTGCCAGCCTCAGTAAAACCAGGGACAGTATGTAAAAATCATTTTTTTTTTAAATCCCAAGATTATAGCTGCCCCGCCTCTCCCTTACTTTTTCAGTATGTATACTGTGTGTGTGTGTGTGTGTATATTGTGTGTCTGTGTGTATGTATACTGTGTGGCCCTACAATCTATTGCCTGGGGGCCCCATAATCTCCTATATTCTGGGGGCCCCATAATCTCTTATCGTCCGGGGGCCCCATGAGTTGTCAGTCCGCCGCTGATCTTTATACATTCTATGCATTAAGATAAAAATAAAAACACTTCTGTGTGCAGCAGCCCCCTAACACTTATCTGAGCCCCCTCTCTGTCCAGTGCTGTCCACGAGTGTCTCAGCTGTCAGAGTCTCTCCCTCTTGATTGGCTGAGACACAGCAGTGGCGCCATTGGCTCCCGGTGCTGTCAATCAAAGTCAGATAGCGGCAACACGGGTGCTTTTAACCCTTTGTTCAGCCGCTAGCAAGGGTTTATAAGTGTCCCGCTAGCAGCTGAAAAGCGCAGAAAAAACTACACTAAAGCGCCGCTAAAACTAGAGGCACTCTACAGATAACGCAGGGTGGCCCCAATGTGAAAGGGGTCTTTTAGTCACAAGACTGCTCTAACTGCTGATGAGAAAAGGTATTTAGCAGTTTACATTTAATAAAATAATTGCATTTCCATGTTCTGTGTACTGTGGGAGACCAGATATAGAAAATGCAGGCTCCTGGGTTTTGTAACACTTTAAAGCTGAAGTGTAGATATGCATATTTTAACATACCAAGCTGGACCAATGTACGTATCTGTGTGCCATATCTGGGTGATCCTAGAAATCACCGTAGTAGGCACAGTTACCACAGTGATCTTCTTTAGCTTACTAAGCGCAAGTGAAGGTCCCTTCTCAGCCCCATTCATCAAACGCTTTCTATTTTCTCATTAGATGCAAAGTGTTCCCTGATTGGACGGGGTAGAGATTGTCAACACCACCACCCTGCCTTGTCAGCTCATCCAATCAGAGAATGCTTTGCACTTACTGAGAAAATGCAAAGTATTCCCTGATAGGATAAGGTGGAGGTTGTAACGCTACCACCCTACCTTGTCACCTGATCCAATCAGAGAATGCTTTGCACTTACTGAGAAAATGCAGTGTTCCCTGTTTTGGATGAGGTGGAGGTTGTAACGCTACCACCCTACCTTGTCGCCTGATCCAATTAGAGAATGCTTTGCATGCACTCACTGAGAAAAAGCAGTGTTCTCTGAATGGTGCTGGTGCAGAGCGAGCGAGCGACCTCCTGTGTTCACAATCTAACGGTTTGCTACAGGGGGATCCCAGAGGTCCATCACATACATATTTACATTGGTCCGAGCTGTAATAATTTCCACACCTGGAATGCAGATTTAAGTTTTGTGTGTGTCTGATCTCAGGCTGTGTGCACCTAAAAGCTGACCAGGGTGTCCTCACAACTATTGATAGATGTGCAGCAAGCTCCAAAGACTTGCAGATCTAAAAGGATGCAGGGGATGCCGTGTTTGTAAGAACACCGGTACGAATGAGGCGGAGAACAGGCGGGGCCAACCTGCAAGCTGAGCAGCTCTTTTATTCAATCCCTATCAAGCTTTATTGTGAACTGACAAATCTATTTGCCTTCTGCAGATTTTAATTCGCACGTATGATGTGTTAGTGGAAGCAAGAAGCCTTTTCCTTCTTCTAGTATATCTCTCCATGGTGTTGTAGAAGCCCTGTCTGGGCTGTGAGATGTACCCAGCACCAGCATGCTGCTCTCTCAGTCTATGCCCCCATTCTATTGTCTCTTCTTTCCCATCCACACACTGCATCCAAGCAGCATCTGCTGCCTGATCAGAGACAAATGCTTCACAAATCATTCATTTATTATTGGCTTCCAAAACAATAATCATTATATGTGTGTTAGTAGAGTTCCATAGTAGTCTAATGGGCTTCCTAGCCATTGTCTCTACCCTTATTGCTAAATATTGTACTGTATATACAGCAGATATATATATATATATATATATATATATATATATATATATATATATATATATATATATATATATATATATATACATACATACAGCTGTTAATAAATGCAAAGTCCAATGCAAAGTCCAATCAAAACGTATTGTGTTTTTTTTTTGTTTTTTTGGATAGTATTGGGGAAGAGTTAAAGCAGAGCTCCTGGCATTTTTTCCCCTCCATGCATTGGGGCTGTACCTGCACTGCACAGGTTAATTGCTCATCTTTGTCTAGGACAGGGATCTCCAACCTACGGCCCTTCAGGTGTTACGTAAATACATGTCCCATTAAGCATTGTAAAACGCTGACATTCACAGACATGACTAGGCACGATAGGATTTGTAGTTCCTGAACAACTGGAGGACCATAGTTTGGAGACCCCGCTCTAATAGATTGGAGAGCGGAGATATACTCACCTAATCCTCCCAGGTCCTTGCCGCTCCTGCCCCCATTGCGATCTAACTGGTCTCATGCGGTGGACTGTTCCTGACATCATCACAGCCATAGACCTGCTCTGGATGAAGGCGTCAGGAACAGTCCACCACTGGATCGTGGGGAGCGTTGTTTGTCGCTGAAGCAGAGGATCAGGTGAGTATATGCTTTTTATTCGCCCCTTGACGAAACGAGCAGTTAACCCATGCAGTATGGACACAGCCCCACTGCATTGGAGAAAAAACTTGCCCTGAATTCAGCTTTAAAGTTGTTGTAAAGCATTCAGGTTTTTCACATCAAAGTAGATGTAAACCAGGGGTCTTAAACTGGTGGCCCTCCAGCTGTTGCAAAACTACAAGTCCCATCATGCCTCTGCCTGTGGAAGTCATGCTTGTAACTGTCAGCCTTGCAATGCCTTGTGGGACTTGTAGTTCTGCAACAGCTGGAGGGCTGCCAGTTTGAGACTCCTGATGTAAACCCTCACATATGCCCAGTGAAGTGAACAGCCTTGGATGATACACAGCGATGAAACAAATCTCCCTACATAAGTTTTACATGTGTATATCTTCAGCGCGCTATATTCTTTAGGAAGTGCACATCGTGTTTACATTTTTTCTTCCTGTCCCATGAGGGGGAGAGGAGTCTTGGCATACAATGTGTGACAGCTGATTGAAGGAAAGGCACACACCCCCACTCCACATAGGCATAGGATAAAAGAAACATGTTGAACTGTGCTGTGATTAGACAAGCTCTCTGCTAATCTATTTATAGAACCCTCCCCAACACTAATTTCTAGCTGCTTTTATCTCCGGTGTCTGAGAACTTGTCTGAATTTATCATGCTGATAACAGAGGAAAGGAGCACCAGAAAGACACAGTACTCAGAGCTTTGGAGAGAGAGATGAAAAAACACTGCAGGAATATGTGCCTAGGTCAAATTTAATTAATCGGTTTGCATCCACTTTTACACATTCTATACATTAAGGTGAAGAAAAACTTCTGTGCTACAGCTCCCCCCCCCCTTTTTTCTCACCTGAGCCCAATCTGATCCATTGATGTGCACGAGTGTAGCATCTCCAGCCACTGTTGTTGTAATTGGACAGATTGATAGCAGCATGAGGCATTGGCTATGAATCAAAAGCTGTGATACTGGGGTGGGACCAAGTCCTGCTGTCTGTGTCAATGGACCCAGCAGTGGGAACCACCACACAGGTGCCCCCATGGAAAACAGCTTTCTGCGGGGCCACCCGATAAAGAGCATCGGGGCTGCTCTGTGCAAAACCATTACACAGAGCAGGTAAGTGTAGGCATGTTTGTTATTTTTATTTTTTTTAAAACGGAAGGTTTACTAACATTTTAAAGCCACTTTATACTATATTAGTATAGTTGTCTATGTCCCTATTTAGGAGGTTCCCCTAAATTCATGTGGTGTCCCAATGCACATGTTCCTGAAAATAGAGTGAGTGGTTGCTGTAGTGATCACAGACTGAGGACTGGAGAGACTTTAAGGCAAGAAATATATCAATGGTGAAACAAAAAGTGCAGCGCAAATAAGTTGTGATCGATATAAATAGACCCAACAATAAATATACAAATACGTATGTGCAAATATATGGGAGTAAAGTCCAAATAAAATCAAAATCTCAAAGTAATGAGGATAGGTGAATTACTCCGACGAGTGAATGCATTCACAGTTCAATATGAAAGTGGTGGGTGGGTGTGACCACATAAAAAGTATAGTTGTCTGAAGATAACATCCAAAGCATCAAGTTGAATAAGCAAACGAAAATGGGTACTCTTACCGACAGATGTGGACTCAACTGTTACTACTAACAGCAAGTCTGAAAGGCGTAATGGTCTGAGCAGACCTGGATCTCTGCACGAACGGTCACTCCGGGCTGCGATGGCTGTATCAATCCAACGAGACGAATACCTCCAGTACCAGTCTTTCTATTCAAACTATCCGACCAATCTCTGCTGCATCATTTTCAAGTCCTCATTTGCATGGTTAAGGAGGAGCTGAGTGAGGACTGCATATACTTTACAATTTACCAATAGGAAAGAGGTTGTTGGGGGCGGGATGTTCCAAATTCTGTATAAAAGTGTTCTGTGTACTTTCAATAAAATAGTCCTGTATGAACATACATACAGCCTGCCTGGTGTGTTTTCTTTTATTGGTTCCGAGCGGCACATAGCTGTAGTTCAGATCCCGGAACCTTGGATGACTGAAACATCAGACGTTGCAATTGGCAATCTGATCCAATAGAAGCAGAGGAGTGTCGGGAGAGCAGAATCGAGCGAGCAAGGGTCTCGTCACAGGTGGGACTTACAATGCAGGTCATATAGGGTACCCCAATGGGTAGGTAAAAAAAAAGGATGAACTTAAAAATGGAAAAGAAAAAGAGTGCTCCAAATGGTGCAGGTCAAATTAAACCATGACAGGTTTTATTTGGAGTAAAAAGTCATAAAATCACGTGAATGTATAATAAAAGCAGTATGGGGTGCTGAAATAGCAAAATCTGACGCGTTTCGGCTAAGAAATATATCAATAGCACACCAAAGAACTCCATAAAAGGGTCCAACACGTTACTTAATGATCATATCACAGCAGAAGATAGGTCACATGCTTGATGAAGGGATCCAGTGTGGTTCGGAAATGTCGTTAATGTCTGCTGTGCTGTGATTATTCAATAAAGCATTGGACTCTTTTATGGAGTTCCCTGGTGTGCTGGTGCTGGTGACATATCTCATACATTGGTGACAGAACAGGAAGCATGGTGAAGTCTCCGTGAAGCCTAGTACACTTGATGAGAAAGCCATAAAAAAAATACATATTTCCAAGCTATCGTACAATAATCTGATCGTTAGTACACAGCTTTCGAGAGCCGATCACAACAGTTCATTCAAAATTATTCAAAGGGACAAACATGAACAATTTTCTCATATGATACCAGATCATACAATTTTTTGTTTAATCAGTACAGTATTTGTCCGAAAATACAATACAAATAGAACACATTACATCACTTCCGAAGTTGTATTCTGTTGTAAGAGAATTTTCGTGAATTTCGTAAATTCGTACATTTCCCATGCAAAAAAACAAAAACAAAAATAAAAATGTGTGCGATATTCTCATGTGTGTACCAGGCTTTAAGCTTACCACATCCATTGCAATCTGATTGTACAATCTCCTTTAGATCATCGACAGCTATGTAGGGTAAAAACCTGCCTGATTGGATACAAATTATTTTCATAGCTTGGGTAGGTCTTTATATTACATAGTTTTGGAAAATCTTGAAACTGAACTCCAGGTATGATTTTACATTGGTCCAGCTTAGATCAATGTAAATATGCATGTCTCATAGTTCAGAAATCACTGAGGAAGCTAACAATCACTGTTGTAGTCGGTGCTACTACACTACAGTGTTAGCAAAGTTCCTCTGGGTCACATGTTGAGTATAGTAACCATACAGGCTGATTGCTTGGCACTGCAGCAAATTAGAGAACGCCTTGTATTTTTTTCAAGGCATTCTCTGATTGGATAAGTTGTAGATTGAAATGTTATTACCCAGCCACTCACCTTGTCCAATCAGAGAATGCTTATATACTATTTAAAAAAAAAATACAAGCCATTTTGTGCGTGGGGGAAGAGCCAACGAGCGATCCATTGTGGTTAGAATGCAAAAGAGAAGCTGCTCGGCAAAGCATCTGGAAGATCGCTGCTATGACGGTAGGAGCCACAGCAACTAGTGTTTCCAGATTCTCAAGCAATCGCCAGGTATGAGATGTGCATATTTACAGTGGTCCAAGCTGCACCAACTTAACTGTGCAATAAAAATCATATCTAGAGTTCAGTTTTTTTAACCCTTATTTTTTTTTTCTGTAAACCCTTAATTTAAAAAAAAAAATAACAATTATGTTATAATTACCTGCTCTGTGCCATGATTTGGCAGAGAGCAGCCCTGATCGTCTGCTTCTTGGGTCCCCTACCGACGCTCCTGGCTCCCCCCCCAACTAGTGCCCATCGGAGCTGACTACTGAGCTGGCTCTGTGTATCCAGAGACTCACATAGTGCTCCACCCGCCACTCCCTCCTCACTGACTGTGATTGACAGCAGAAATCTCTAAGCCTATGGGAAAGGAAAGAACCTCTGCTCTTGTGCACATCACTGTTAGTATTGGGGGGGGGGGGGGGCTGGCGGTGGATCTACACATAGAATGCAATAAGGTGAAAAAACCTTCAGCCCTTATGTCAGGGAACTCCTGTAAGACGTTTTGCACACAGACGTGAGCAAGCGCATAACCTTTGCCATAGAACAGAGCTCGCAATTGTGGGCACGTATGCGCACAGATACGAGCACGCGCGCGCACGTACAAGCCTAATCCCGTTTGGCGCCAGACAGCCTATTTAAAGGGAGTCCGGGCTCTTGTGCTTTGCTGACTGATCTTCAGCTGTGTTCCTGAATTGTGCCCTGATCCTGTGTGTCTTCCCAGTATTCTGACCCGGCTTGCTCTTAACCTTGGCTCTGTGTTCTGTTCCTGTACTGATGCCCATCCCTGACCCGGCTTCGTTCCTGACTCTGGCTCTGTCTATGCTTTGGTACCTCACTGTCCGCTTGCTGACAAACTTGGCTATCCCTGAGACCTTGCTCCTGTCCATGTTCCTGGTTGCTGTTAACCCTTGGTTACCTGCCTGGCTGTTACCTGTTCCTGCACAGCTCATCATAGTCTGCTCCAGGCTGCTGAACCCTGCCAAGCTGTTCTCCCGGGACCTCCTGCTCCAGGCACTCGTGTCCCTCTTGTCCTTCGACTTCCTCTGTCTCACCTTCAGCGGAGCCAGGACAGGAGATATAAGAGAGGCCTACCTCATCAAATCAGTCTCCCACCTGATCCCTGACACCTTAGAACCACTTTAAGTTCATGCTCAACAGCAACATAATAATTATAATTTAATGTAGGGCACGCTAATGTGGGCGCTCCAAAAAGTTCTGCTCCTGCACTTGGAAACTTAAATGAAATCTTTTAAAACTTCAGTTTTTTAAAAAATAAATCATTTTTAACCGCATGTATATTTACGTCGGCAGAATGGCACCGACAGTCACATCAACGTATATACAGTATATGTTGGTGCCTTGGGGGGGTTCGGGGGTCTGATCAGTCCCCCCCCCCGTACATGCGGCGGTCCGCGCGGCTGTAGGAGCGATCCTACAAGAGGGGGCGCCTATTCGTTTTTGTCCGCCCCCTCACGATCTCTCCCAGCCAATGCACGCGCCCGCCCTGTCACTTCCTCCTCCTGTGTAAACACAGGAAGGAGGAAGCGATGTGATCTCTCCCTCTGCGTTTTTTTCAACCACCGATGAGGAGAGATCACATCACAAGTAAGTCTGCACTAACACTACACATAGTCACATTTAACCCCCCCGATCGCCCTCCCCCTGTCACAGTGTCACTGAATGCAGTAATCATACATGTATGATTACTGTATTTAGTGTCAGTGTGACAGTCAGTTAGTGCTAGGTCCTGGGTAGCCCCCGTACCCCCCCTAATAAAGTTTTAACCCCTTTATCACGGCCCTAGTTAACCCTTTCACTCCCTATTGCCAGCATCACTAAGCGATCATTTTTCTGATCGCTGTATTAGTGTCGCTGTTCCCGCTAGGTAGCAATTTTTTTTTTTTATTGCGATTTTTTTTTTACTAAAGACATGTGGCTAAATACATTTTGGCCTAATTGTTTGACTAAAATTTAGTTTATTGATTTTTCTTATAACAAAAAGTAAAAAATATTGATTTTTTTTTCAAAAATGTCGCTCTATTTTTGTATATAGCGCAAAAAATAAAAATCGCAGAGGCGATCAAATAACACCAAAAGAAAGCTCTATTTGTGGGAAAAAAAGGACGTGAATTTTGTTTGGGAGCCACGTCGCACGACCGCGCAATTGTTTGTTAAAGCGACACAGTGCCGAATCGCAAAAAACCCCTTGGGTCATTTGGCAGCATATTGGTCCGGGTCTTAAGTGGTTAATGAATGTGCTATAAATGTCCAGTCATAGGGCCTCTAGGAACTAACACGTCTTCCACATTTATTCTACTGGGCTTTCCTACGGTATACTTTCCCAACTCAGAGCTGCAACTACTCTTCTGTTCAGCTCTTACTCATTTACCATAAAGCACTTGCACTATGGATGACTATGGCTAGTGATGAGCTGAATAAATAGTAGTTCCCCTGCCTTGCTAGGTAAGTATAAAACAAAGGCTGATTGCATTAGTATGCATTGGTGGGGGAGCAAGAGTCCCCTGCACACGCAGAGGCTGGTCACTTTTGCGACTGAGGCCGTGTACACACGGCAGGGAACCTTGACGGGCAGAACACATCGTTCCGCCCGTCGAGGTTCCCTGCCGGCCGTCGAAATCGGCGACCCACCCGTTGGGAATAGCAACCAGCCATTCTTCCAGGCGGGCCGTCGAGCAAATAGAGAGCGTGCTCTCTATTTCTGCTCGACGGGCTTCCCGACGGGAAGCTCGCCGAGAGTGTACACACGGCTGAGGTCCTCGCTGGAATGCAGCTTCCAGCGAGGTTCTCGCTGGTTTCCAACGAGAACCTCGGTCGTGTGTACACGGCCTCAAGCATTACTATACCTACACCTCCAGCTTCATGTCTGGACCACAGGTGACGAACTGATGGGGCAGACATAATACCATATTATCTTAGTAGTTTATTTCAGAATTTTTTTAGAACTGTGCTATTTTAAAGCTTAACAGTAGTATCTTATAGTATGAGGTTTTTGATTTGCATGTTACATTTTAAATACATTTATTAATACTTAGCTAACTAGCTTACATGGCTTATGACAATGGAAATTCAATTGTTCAGGACTCCATGTCCCCACTATAATAAAAACCAATTACATTGGTAATGAATAGACATTTGTCAAGTGGATTTATTCCAAAAGCATATTCATTTTAAAACTTATTGTAAAAATCATTCATTCAGTATAAAAATCACGGAAGACAAGAACATTGAAGGCACACTTCAGACAAAATGAAAAATAAAGTAGTGAGAGGCATGCAGGAAACTTAGTCTTTGTTAGCCTGGGCTCCAGGTTTTCATGCAGGAGTTAATGTAATACCCTAGTCCAACTTTTTGCTTTATAAAAAAATGTACAGGTTTCTATTTTACGTATTTGATAACATGCTTAAACTAAAGGGAAAACTTTTTCCTGGTGCCCCTGTAGCAGCATGCATGTGGTAGTAGTCCCGCCTACTTCTGCCCACAGGACCAGTGCATAGCTATAAAAACTTAACACCCACACAACAGCCCATTTCCCGTTTTTGTCCTCACAAACTCACGGCCAGTATGAAGAGAAGAAACCCTTACCTGACACATTTGGTGGTTTTTCCGCGCAGGTTCAGCTTCTCCTGTAGAGCAGTTCCTGACCTTGGGACAGTAAATGTTCCGATAAGGCAGGGAACCCCTTCTATGGATCTTTTAGAAAATCAGGTGCTAACTAGACCCACGTACAGCAGTGCGGCCAGGGCTATGTTCCTCAGAAGTGCTGAACAAGGCCCAAAGCAAGATTCCATGGTTGGATGTGGTTGGTATGGAAAGTTTCTCTCAGCCTTTACTTTCCTCGTGTTTTTCAAGATGGACCCTGTACTGATGCTCCGATTTCTAGCTCCATCATGTTAAGTGAACTCAGCAGACCATCAACCAACTCCATGGTCTAGGGTTCAGGTTCCATCCTGTCCTGAAAAGATGCACTCTACTAGGTCCTGAACTGCCACCTAGGTTTCTATCCTCACTTTTCCTGTGCTCTACGAGGCGCTTGAGGTGATTGTACCAGGATTAGTGCATTTGGGCGTTTTTCCATCTGCACTGGTATTTTTGGGGTGTGCTTTCAGGGCATTTTCCCATGAGTGGGGTGCGCTCTGGGGATATGTCCTGGGAATTTAAATGTTGGCGCGGGTGGGGCAGGTAGGGAGGGAATAGCGGATGATACTCAGTTGTTTTTTCTACCAGGTGGACATTCACTCTTATTTAAAGCCAGCTTCTGGATTAAGAATTTTTAGGGAGGCTTTTCGAGCTGCAGGCAGTTCACAACTTTGCTGTTGTCATGGCATCAAGAGCCTGTGGGCATTTGTTTGCATATGCCATAGTGGGATTGATTTTACTGACTGGGTGAAGTACTTCTTCAACACCTTCAGATTAATTATAGCACACTTGCAAACAGTCATTAGCTAGCCATAACAGCTATCCCTAGTTCCTTAGAAACCAACAATGCGCATTGGAGTCTTCTGCCAATCGTATTGGGGTTCCTAAAGTTAATTCCAATGCCTCGTACACACATCCAGTTTTCCTGTCTGAAAAACTGTCATGACAGCTTTTGGCCGGGAAAACTGTCCGTGTGTATGTTCTATGGCAACCGCCGTAAATCGTGGCAGGAAAAATGAGAACATGTCTTTTTCTCAGCAGTTTCCCTATGCGAAACACTGTGATGGAGCATACACACGGCAGGGATTCCCGGCCAAAGCTCTCACCGCAGTATTGCAGACGGTAAAACCTCTGGTGTGTACACAGGGAAAGTGACCGAGCAGGTTCTTGGTCCCCCCCCCCCCCCCGGGTTTTCCGGCAGACTTTTTACCTCTGGGAATTTCTATTGTGTTTACGGGGCATAAGGCACGAAAGTAATTGCTGTACATTCCTCCAGAGGCATCTGGACATCGTGGGCACCTTATGCAAGTAATGTCAGCCAACATGGCAGGCAGGAGAGCCAATCAGGTTCTATTATGGTACATTCTTTCAGCACTACTGATGGGCACTACCGATGGGCTTAGTAGTCCTTACTACACCTTATTTTGTCAGGAAGTAGCTAATTCACTTTGAAGTATGATAGGATTTGTGGAAGCTTCCCACCCTGGTAGCTAGTTATTGATCTACTGCATGTATGCTGCCATGAAGGCACCAGGAAAACAGAAAATTGTATCATACTTACCGTATTTTCCTTTCCTGGGCTGTTGTGTGGGTGTTAACTTGTTATAGCTTTTCACTGGTTCTGTCTGCAGAAGTAGGCAGGGTTACAACCACATGTATTCTGCCATGGATAGGCACCAAGAAAGGAAAATTATGGTAAGTATAATTACATTTTTAATTATTTTTTTTGCACCCAGTGGAGATGGATTAGAACACCTGTAATGTTTGAGTGCTGTCTGTACCCCCTTTAAGGAGATTCACTCTCTCTTTTTTTTTTTTTTTTAATTGTTTATTTATTCAAAACAGGAGGCCGGTCCACAAGGAACGCAGCAATAACAGTACAGCAGGTACAATATAACAAATGTCGTCATTCGTAGTACATATGCAACAGGATAAAACAGTCAGATGTAGGCCGGAGCCGTGAGGTAGCAAAGTGTGGGCAGCCCGTGGGCAGGAGCGAGAACACCGACACCGGAGGGCAAATTGCCGTCCGTATCGCGCTCCCACCTCCACCACAGACCGCCTTTCAGATCTACCCAGCGCATGCGTGGTTCGACCTTAGCCAAGGTATTATGGGTTCACGGACTCAGCCTCCTTCATTTTCCGTTTTCTCAGTTAGAGTAAGAGAGAGAATAGTAGATAGCTAGGTATTGCTCAGTGAGCAATAGAGGGGGAGAGTAGGAGAGAAAGTGGTACAGAAGAGGAGGGGGAAGGGAAGGGGAAGGGAAGGGGAAGGGAAGGGGTGAAGTACTCGGGCATGGACCTCCCTGATCAGTTCGTCATGGATAGAAGGGGACGGGTATCGTTAAAACCAGTCGTATTTGGTCAGTCAGGACCCCCTGAGGGCCTGGCCTTCCTCTGAGTATTTGAACATTGTCCACATTTGCCAGGTCTGGGAGTAGAGTTCATTCCTGTCTTGTTTAGACAGGACCAGGTCTTCCATGCAGCCGATCTTGTCAACCCTCCGCAGCCACATGGCAATTGTCGGGGGGGTGTGGATATTTCCAGCACAGCGGGACACATGCCTTGGCTGCGTCTAGCAGATGTCGGACAATCTACTTTTTATATACCCTTGCGGGGGTCCCCGTAGCATGCAGGAGGAAGTACGCCGGGTTGTCAGGGACTATTCGGTCCGTAAATTTTTGTGTGATTCGTCTTACTTCTGCCCAGTACGGTCGGATGCGTGGACATGACCAGAAGACGTGTAGCAAAGTGCCCCTGTCTGTCTGGCATCTCCAGCAGGTGTCTGGGGTTGTTGGGAACAGTTTATTCAGTATGGCCGGTGTCCTGTACCACCGCGTCAGTAATTTATAGTTGGTTTCCTGGATCCTGGCAAAGATCGACGACTTGTGTGTAAATTTAAGGATATGTTGTCTCTCACTAGTCGAGAACCGATGGTTCAGGTCTCGTTCCCATTTATCTAGGCTCGGAATTTGGTATCCCTCTGGGGGTGTAATCAGCAAGGTGTGGAGAAGCGACAGAGCGTGTGGCAATGTTTCTGATTCCTGACAGATCTCCTCTAAGGGCGTGGGGCAGTGGTCAGTCGGGGGGGGAGTCATGGTTCTAAGGAAATGGCTGATTTGACCTGCTCTGAAAACATCTAGCCGTCCATTAGTTCAGTTAGCGTTCTCCATCTACCCGACTCGCTGAAATGGGAGGCCTGGAAATAGCCCGACTCACGTAGGGTGGCGAATTTAAGGTCCCTAAGTCCGGGTTCGAATCGGGGGTTGCCCAGAATCGGGCGAAGCGGTGAGGTGTCTGAGGACAAGCGGGACCGTTCCAGTAGTGTACTACAGGTCTTGATGGTGTTGCCTATAAAGGGGTGATGGTGTACGTCCTTTTGTTGTAGGGCGTGGCACCATGGGGCTCGTTGCAATAGAACCGTGCATTGCGCCTGCTCTAAACGCGGCCATAGTTTGGTCGTCCCGTGTCTGCACCAGTCGATCAGTCAATAAAGCTGTGACGCCTGGTAGTATGTTCTTATGTCCGGTAGGACTAGGCCTCCGTGCTGTTTAGGCAGGGAGAGAACCCTCTTGTGTAGTCTGGGATGTTTCCCTGCCCACAGGAATGTCCCGAGTGTGGACTGTGTTTGCCTAAAATAGCTCATTGGAATATGTATGGGTAGGGCTTGCATCAAGTAAATAAATTTGGGCAGGATGCACATCTTCAAAATACTACATCTGCCGAGCCAGGAGTGGAGGCCAGTGATCCAGCGGCTCAGTAATTGTTGGACTGTCTTCAGTAGGGGAGGGAAGTTAAGTTTGAACACATCGGAAAGTCTCGGGGGGATACGTGTACCCAGGTACGTCAGGGTGGTGTCTGTCCATTTTAATTTAAAACTTTGCTTAAGGCGGGTCAGCAGAGGTTGAGGGACCCCCACCCCCATCGCCTCTGATTTCGTCAGATTGATTTTTAAATTGGATAGTCTGCCGTATGTGTCAAATTCGTGCATCAGGTTTGGCAGGGAGGAAGCCGGGTCGGTCAGGGAGAATAACATGTCGTCGGCGTAAGCCGAGACTTTGTATTGGCTATTCCCGACCATCACCCCAGTTATGTCAGAGTTCTGTCGCACGTGCCGTAGGAAGGGTTCTAGGGATAAAGCAAACAAAAGGGGTGATAGCGGGCATCCCTGTCTAGTCCCGTTAGTGATCGGGAACGGGTCTGAGAGGGTACTATTCGCCCGGACCCTGGCTGATGGGTCAGTGTAAGCCGTTTTTATCCATCGCAGCATTTTCTGACCTACTCCTACATGGCTCAAGGTGTCGAACATGAACTGCCAACTCACACGATCAAACGCCTTTTCGGCGTCTGTCCCTATGAGGACACAGGGTGTCTTTGTCTTGCTGGCCACATGAAGTAAGTTCAGTACTTTCGTCGTATTGTCCCTGGCCTCTCTGGTTGGGATAAAACCCACTTGGTCAAGGTGTATGAGACCAGGGAGATACTTCTGAAATCTAGTGGCAATCACCTTAGTAAATAGTTTGATGTCGGTATTTAGCAGCGATATAGGTCGATAGCTACCGCATTGACCCGGGTCCTTACCCTCTTTATGTATTACAGCTATTTGTGCCTGCAAGGTGGATACGTGGAATGTGCCCTCTGTGCCCAGGGTGTTGAACAGGTCCGTTAGGTGGCTTCCCAGGGACGGGAGTAAAGTCTTATAGTATGTGGTGGTGAGGCCGTCTGGGCCAGGTGCTTTGCCGTTTTTAGAGGATTTTAGTGCCGCCTGGAGTTCCGATACGGTGATAGGCTCCTCCATCAGCTCCCTCGCTTCCGACGACAGGGTCGGCATAAGCGAATCTGTCATGGACAGTCCGGTCCACTAGTGGGCACATTGGCGCGCATTCGCGATAACGGCGCGCGCCTTCGCGATAGCGGCGCGCGCATTCGCGGCACCATAGCGTGCACGGGAGCGCGCACTAGCGGCGGCGGCGCGCGTGCACGTGGAGACGACGTTTTGGCGCCAAATCTGGCTTTAAAAGAATCCTGATCCCTGTGCTTCTTGCTGTCCTGTCTATAGCGTTTCTGTGAGACACCAGCATCTGTGAACCTGATTGAATCTGATCCTGACCACCTGGCTTGTACCTGTTGACCCGTCTACTGCCTGCCCTGACTTCGGCTTGTCTGACTTCCCCTTTGGCTAACCCGCTGTACCTCCGCTGCCCGCCTGTTGAACGACCCGGACTGAACCTGACCACGCCTGTGCCAACGCTGTCTCCTACTGAACCCTTATCCCGCTCGGGGGCTTACCTGCAAAGACTTGTTCCTGTCGGTACTACAGGACACCTCCCCCGCTTCTGCTGTACTTCTGTTTCCATCTGCCCGACAGTGAGCTTGGATCTTCTACCTGCACCAGCCTGTAATCTGACTCCAAGGAACTACCGACTCAGCTCACGGGCCCGCACTCGCCAGCATCAGGCGCTTGTGCGACTCTGTAGTCCCGATCCTCCTGTCTGCACTATCAGGGGTCCCGGGATCAGAGGAGCAAGGGCTGCCGCACCCTGCACGCCGGGCTCGCACCATCAGGTACGTGACAGTACAGGACAGCCATGACCGAGCCCACGCAGGGAGCGGATCCAATGCAGGAACTATGCCGGCACCTTGACGGTCTGACCCAAGCAGTCCGAACCTTACAAGAGGGTTACACCTGACTGGAGACCCGAGTTCAGGCCTTGTCCGCTCCAGCTGCTACCTCCGCCACAACAGGCACTTCTTCTTCACCTGCCGTAATCATGCTACCACCTGAACCTAAGGTTCCCATGCCAGAACGTTTCACTGGGGAACGAAACAAATATCGAGCGTTCCAGAATGCCTGTGAACTTTATTTCGCACTCCAGCCACGGACTTTCTCCCTGGAGGCCACCAAAGTGGGATTTGTCATTTCCCTTCTGTCTGGAGAACCACAAGCTTGGGCCCACCGCCTGTTGGAGCAGAAAGATGTGTCCCTTGACAACTTGAACACCTTTTTCCAGGCCATGTCCCTACTGTACGAGGACCCTCACCAAACGGCCACAGCAGAAGCAGCCTTACATGCCCTCCAACAGGGGCGCAGACCAGCGGAGGACTATGTGTCCGAATTCCGAAGATGGAGTTCGGATACGAATTGGAATGACGCGGCCCTTTGCTACCAGTTCCGCCTGGGACTTTCGGAACCGTTGAAAGATGAACTTGCTAGGGTGGGTGTTCCTGGAACTCTGGATGCCCTGATCAACTTAACTATCCAAATCGACAGGCGCCTAAGAGAGCGTAGGACTGAAAGGGCCACCGGTCCGTCTCGTCCCACCTGGATGATGCCGCGGGTACCTCCCTACCCAAGCCCAACTCCGCAGGCTCCCACGCCTCCGCAGCCTCATGACCTTGCTGAACCTATGCAACTAGGACTTCTTCGCCCTACTCTGACACCCGAAGAACGCCAGCGACGCCGGCTCAACAATCTGTGCCTGTATTGCGGGGGTTCCGGACACTATGTGAGGACTTGCCCTGTAAAGATCCGTAAGTGCCTGTCCATGTCTACTGCTTATGCACCTATTGGACCATCCAACCCTACTCACCTGGCTATTTCCGTTCTCTTTCAGCTTCCAGAGGGGAACATCCAGGCCAGCGCTATCCTTGATTCAGGAGCATGTAGCTGTTTCTTGGACCGGAATTTCGCCATCAGACACCAGATCCCTCTTCGCTCCAGAGCCTCGGGACTTTCAGTATACTTAGCGGACGGATCAATCTTGAAATCTGGACCGGTCACCCAAGAAACCCAGCCACTGGCCACAACTATTTCCGGAACCCACCACGAACTGCTATGCCTAGATGTGATTGATTCCCCGCTGTTCCCCATCATTCTGGGCATGCCATGGCTTCGCGCCCACAACCCTCAAATCAACTGGGTTACAGGGGCAATTCACTTCAACTCTCTTTATTGCCTGGAACATTGTCTGCAAGTGTCACCATCAGCCCCCTCCTTGCTCTGCATGGATTCTGATGCAGAGGCCCGTCGAGTTGTCCCAGAACCTTACCATGACTTTCTAGACGTGTTCAGCAAAAAGGGAGCTGAAACCCTTCCGCCACACAGGGCCTATGATTGCCCCATCGAACTCCTCCCGGGAGCAGAGGTCCCTTTCGGCAGGATCTTCCCTCTAACAGAGCTCGAACTGGAAGCCCTAAAGACTTATTTAGACGACAGTCTCCGGAAGGGGTTTATCCGCCCGTCCACTTCACCTGCAGGAGCAGGTATCTTCTTTGTTCAAAAAAAGGACCTCTCTCTCCGCCCATGTGTGGACTATCGGGAACTTAATAAAGTGACCATTAAAAATCGGTACCCGCTTCCCTTGGTACCCGAATTGTTCCAACGCCTAGGATCCGCAGTAATTTTCACCAAACTAGATCTTCGTGGAGCTTATAACCTTGTGCGTATCAAAGACGGAGACGAGTGGAAAACCGCTTTTCGCACACGCTTCGGGCACTTCGAATATCTGGTCATGCCCTTTGGTCTCTGTAACGCCCCGGCAACTTTCCAGCACTTTGTAAACGATATCTTCAGGGATTATCTAGATCTTTTTGTTATCGTTTACTTAGATGACATTCTTATCTTCTCTTCTTCTTTGGAAAGACACCGGGAGCACGTCAAGAAGGTGCTCAGACGGCTTCGAGTTCATGGTCTCTATGCTAAACCGGAGAAGTGTGAATTCGAGCAGTCCAGCATACAATTTCTGGGACTCATAATTTCAGTAAAAGGCATTCAGATGGATCCCCAGAAGGTTTCCGCAATCCTTGACTGGCCAGCACCCACTGACAAAAAGGGCATTCAGCGCTTCGTTGGTTTCGCTAACTTTTATAGGAAGTTTATCAAGGGCTTCTCTACCATAATCTCCCCGATCACCAACCTCACTAAACAGACTGTCTGATTCCGTTGGTCACCAGAAGCCCAATCGGCCTTTGAAACCCTTAAAGGACTGTTCACCTCCGCATCTGTCCTCAGACATCCCGATGCAAGTTTGCCTTACATTTTAGAAGTCGACGCTTCCGAAACAGCGGTAGGGGCAGTTCTTTCACAAAGACAGGGCCCTAAGGCTCTCTTGCACCCTGTTGCTTTTTTTTCTCGCAAGCTATCTGACCCAGAAAGAAATTACGACGTAGGGGACCGAGAACTATTAGCCATCAAGGCCGCCTTGGAAGAATGGCGATACCTCTTGGAAGGTGCAATGCACCCAATCTTGATCTTTACCGACCATAAGAATCTCGAGTATCTGAAGGCTGCCAAGAGATTGAAGCCACGCCAGGCCAGGTGGGCACTATTCTTTTCTAGATTTTCGTTCCATATCACGTACAGGCCGGGATCGAAAAACACCAAACCTGATGCCCTCTCACGCATGCACGGAGACTCGGAAACCCACGCCCCACCGGATACCATCCTGTCAGCAGGAAATTTTTTGTTACTACAAGAAGACTTACTAACCCAAATTAGACAAGCCTCGTCCGGAAACACCTCCTTACCCGATCCGGACCTACAATTCAAAGACGGCCTACTGTGGCACCAAGACAGAATCTTCGTGCCAGAAGGTCTACGGGTCAAGGTTTTGAGTTCGTGCCACGATCATGAGTTGGCAGGTCATTTTGGTGTGCACAAGACATCCGAACTCCTACAACGCATGTTCTGGTGGCCCCAACTCTCTAATGATTGCAGGAAATATGTGGAGTCCTGCATTACCTGTATTCGGAACAAAGGAGGCAACTCAAGAGCCTGGGGGTTGCTTAAACCATTGCCAGTACCAGAGAAGCCATGGAGAATGATATCCATGGACTTCATCGTGGAGCTCCCTCCTTCTGAGTGCTTTACCACTATCTTTGTGGTAGTGGACAGACTAACAAAGATGGCACACTTTCTACCTATGAAAGGCACACCCTCGGCCCCGGAAACGGCCAAGGTATTTATCAAAGAGATCGTAAGGCTCCATGGCATCCCGGCAAATATTGTGTCTGATCGTGGAGTACAGTTTACTTCCAGATTCTGGAGGGCTCTCTGTGGATCCCTCAAGATCGGCCTGTCTTTCTCGTCGGCTTATCACCCGCAGTCCAACGGCCAGACTGAGAGAACAAATCAGACTCTGGAGCAGTACCTGCGTTGTTTTTCCTCCTTCTCTCAAGAAAACTGGGTATCCCTACTGCCGTTGGCTGAATTTGCTTACAATAACTCTGTCCATTCTGCCACCAAACAATCTCCGTTTTATGCGAATTATGGCTTCCACCCGCTGTTCATGTCCAACTCCGTCCCAGAGTGTTCAGTACCTGCCGCCCAGGAAACGTTACATTTCTTCAATACAAACAATAAAATCTTACAGGAGACAATGACCAAAACTCAACAATACAACAAAGAAGTGTTTGACAAAAAGAGGAGAGGAGAACTTAATTTAGAACCTGGAGACCTAGTGTGGCTGTCCACCACGAACCTGAAACTTGCTTGCCCATCCAAGAAACTGGGTCCCAGATTCACAGGTCCCTTCCCAGTCAAAAGAAAAATTAATAACGTGGCCTACGAACTGGAACTGCCCGAAACATTCCGCATTCACCCGGTCTTCCATGTAGCCCTCCTCAAACCTGACGTTTCGGACCCATTTCCTGACCGGAACACTGGTCCCCCCAAACCAGTACTAGTAGACGGAGAGGAGGAGTTCGAGGTCGAGTCCATCCTGGACTGCAGAAAGAGGCGCAACCAGGTTCAATATCTAGTGAAATGGAAAGGCTATGGGCCTGAAGACAATTCGTGGGAACCAGAGTGTAATATACATGCGAAAAAGCTGATCCAGTCCTTTAAAAGTGCCCACCCACTCAAGCTGGCCCAGTTGGGCATCCGGAGGCTGCCCCTTGGGGGGGGGCAATGTCATGGACAGTCCGGTCCACTAGTGGGCACATTGGCGCGCATTCGCGATAACGGCGCGCGCCTTCGCGATAGCGGCGCGCGCATTCGCGGCACCATAGCGTGCACGGGAGCGCGCACTAGCGGCGGCGGCGCGCGTGCACGTGGAGACGACGTTTTGGCGCCAAATCTGGCTTTAAAAGAATCCTGATCCCTGTGCTTCTTGCTGTCCTGTCTATAGCGTTTCTGTGAGACACCAGCATCTGTGAACCTGATTGAATCTGATCCTGACCACCTGGCTTGTACCTGTTGACCCGTCTACTGCCTGCCCTGACTTCGGCTTGTCTGACTTCCCCTTTGGCTAACCCGCTGTACCTCCGCTGCCCGCCTGTTGAACGACCCGGACTGAACCTGACCACGCCTGTGCCAACGCTGTCTCCTACTGAACCCTTATCCCGCTCGGGGGCTTACCTGCAAAGACTTGTTCCTGTCGGTACTACAGGACACCTCCCCCGCTTCTGCTGTACTTCTGTTTCCATCTGCCCGACAGTGAGCTTGGATCTTCTACCTGCACCAGCCTGTAATCTGACTCCAAGGAACTACCGACTCAGCTCACGGGCCCGCACTCGCCAGCATCAGGCGCTTGTGCGACTCTGTAGTCCCGATCCTCCTGTCTGCACTATCAGGGGTCCGGGATCAGAGGAGCAAGGGCTGCCGCACCCTGCACGCCGGGCTCGCACCATCAGGTACGTGACAGAATCCTTTAAGTAGTTGGACGTCTGGTCTGGGTCTAGGGGCGGGGACGGGGGAGGAGGATTGTACAAAGCGGTGTAGAAGTGTTTGAATTCCTGAGAGATCTGCTGGGGGATAGATACCTTGCGTCCCTCCCGAGAGATTACGTGTGGTATGTATGTTGCTAGGTTTTGTGCTTGGATCGTCCGAGCTAGCATCTTCCCGCATTTGTTGCCCGATTCATACACGGCCCGTCTGCAGATTTGCATTGCTGCTTTAGCCTTGTATTGTAGTAGTTTCGTGATCTGTCTGCGAGTGTTGTTCAGGTCAGAACCTATCTGTAGCGTCTGGGCTTGTTTATGTTGCGATTCCAGTGTCTGCAACTTAGCGAGTAGCGCTGTAAGTCGCTCGGTTCTCAGTTTCTTTAGGCGGGCCCCATGTTTAATGAGAATCCCTCTCACCACCG
Source organism: Rana kukunoris (assembly GCA_029574335.1). NCBI lineage: Eukaryota > Metazoa > Chordata > Amphibia > Anura > Ranidae > Rana > Rana kukunoris. The sequence continues at coordinate 103,709 of JAJQKJ010002665.1, forward strand.
CTTTGTGGGCCTCCCATACAACCCCTACGTCACTACCCTGGGTGTTGTTGGTTTCGAAATAGTGGCCTAGTTCTCGCACTACTTCTGTCATGGTGTCTGAGTCTTGTAGTAGACTCTCGTTAAGTCGCTATGTTTTCCTCTGCGTTGACTGGTTATCCGTCAGGGCATAAATTAGTGTAACTGGGGCGTGATCAGACCACGTAATTGAGCCAATCGAGACGTCCTTAACCGCCGAGAGGTGTCTGTGGGGTATTAGAAAGTAATCTATCCGCGAGTAGGATGAGTGTGGTTTGGAGTAGAAGGTGTAGTCCCTCTCTCCAGGGTGTAAGAGGCGCCAGATGTCAATCAGTTGGGCCGAGTGTAGTGCTTTGTGAATGCGTTTGCGCGAGTCCCGCGATGTGGAGGATAGCCCCGTCGAGGTGTCTTCTGACGGGATCAACGGCATATTAAAGTCGCCCCCTACCACTAGGTGGCCTTCCGCGAAGCGTAATAGTTGACCCAATTGTCTGGACAGAAAACTGTCTTGGTGGGCGTTTGGGGCGTAGAGATTTGCTATGGTAATTTGAGACTGGCCTATGCGGCCTTTCAGGAACAGAGAGCGACCCTCCGTGTCCAGTTTAGTGCCCTTGTGAGTCCAAGGGAGCCTGGCGGAGATAAGTATTGTAACTCCTCTAGATTTTGCTGCTGCATAGGTTGAATGGTACACCGTAGGGTAATATCTATTTTTCAGCAGAGGCAAATTGTTGTCTTTGAAGTGTGTCTCCTGCAGCAACACTACATCCGCCCCTAGGCGGCGCATATCATGCAGGAGCATCCTTCGTTTTTCTGGGACGTTTAACCCTTTAACGTTTAGTGAAATAACAGTCAGGCGGTCCATGCCCGCACGTACAGAGGGGAGGCCCTCTGGTGACTACAAGGAGGCGGGGTTTGGGGAGAGAGGACAAGCCTCTTGATAAAGGGATCAGGGAAGGACTGAAGTAAGGAGGGGTGAGAGAGAAGGGAGAGAGAAGGGAATTAGAGAGTTAGAGTAGGAGGTCAGCACTAGAGCGTGTGACCCAGTAAGAGAAAGCTAAATTAGCCCGAATGGCTAAGGCGCTCTCCGGTATTAATCCGGGAACTGAGCGCAGTCCTAAGTGGGTGGGTGGGTAGACAGGACCAGCGAAGCGAGCTCCCGGGACCCCGCCCCCCCCCCCCCCGGCTATTAATGTTGGTGGGACCCAAGTTGGCATTACAATCAAAACAAGAGGGCTTCCAAAATACAGGAAAAAATTGTAGCGTAAAAGGAACATAAAGAACAAACCATATATAACATACAATACGATAAAGGTAGCTGGCACACCACCACAGTACACAGCAATACAGGCCTGCATTTCTCAGAATGCTCTGAGCATCCATAAGGTTTCTGCTAGACCTTTTTTATGTGTGGTGTTATGCACAGCTAGCTTCAGTTAGTGCAAATAGAGGTTATACCACACCCCCCCTCTCCCTCCCCTTCCCGATCAAGCCCTCTGTCCTCCCAGCAATCCCCATTCACCAGTGTTAAGGTAGTCTAGTGGTCTTCCTTCATCAAGCAGTGCCTCCTCCCCCGTGTGCTCCGGGTCATTCGCACACACATTACAGGCCTCAGAAGGCGTCTTGCATTGCTGATCCCCCTACCCTGTCCTAGTAATTCTCCACCCCTACTCATCCGAGCCGTGAGCGGGTCTCCCCAGCCGTAGCAAGTGTCGCACACTGCTTGGGATTCTGCCTCCTCAGTCCCCCACTGCCTCCAGGCGGTGCCTCTACATTGATGGGAGTCCTCCGCGCCTGTAGGTAAGGGGTGAAGCGGTGGAGCACCAAACAATATGTTCGGGCGCGTCTCAACAGGAGGTATGTATCCCGGTGGTGAGCATATGCTGTCAATGTATTTGAGGACTGAGACGATATGGGCTGGGATACAGAACTGAGAGGTTGCCATCCCCCACCCCCCGCACAACATGGAACAACTGGTGTGGGCTCCTGGTGGGGGCACGGATAATCTATGGGGTGGTGACAAGCGTTCTCTGAGCATATGGCTAGCGTATGGAGGGGGTGAAGGGTAGTGGGACTCGAGACAGCATAAAAAGGGGGCCGCGGGGGAGCTGGTTTCAGCCGCACAGTGGGTGTGTTACATAGTCACGGGCATACCGGGAGATGAGGTGTGTGGCAGGCTGCGGCCCAGGGCCTACTCACGGTACTCCTGCAATGCTTCACCCGATGGTGCCCGCTGCCTCCTTCTGCCTTGGCGTCGCTGGCGTGGTTGTACAGGGATTCTGTAGTTGGAAGGCCCCGATCTTCTCAGTGTGCGTGGCAAGATCTGCAGCCAGTCCGGGATCGGTAACGGTTCTGCTCCCAAGAATCGGAACAAGCCAGGTAGGTCCGACGGGGTCAGCAAAGTAAAGGCCTCGCCGTCTTTCCTGAAGGTCACCGACAAGGGGTATCCCCATCTGTAGGTGAATCCGAGCTCTCTTGCCAGGTCCAGAACAGGTTTTAGCATTGCTCTGCGGCGGAGCGTCGCTCTGGAAAGGTCTGGTAGGATCGTGACCCGCTCGCCGTCCACCATAGTCGCATCATGTTCCCATGCCTTCCGTACAATGCGTTCCTTCTGGGCGTACCTCAGCAGCCTGCAGATCACGTCCCAGGGTCTGTCCTGTTCCACAGCCCTGGGGCCTAGGGCGCGGTGGGCCCTATCGATCTCAACTTCCTCTAGTGGCTCCCCCAATACCTCGCGGAACAGTTCCTCCAGTTTGCGCACCAGGCTCTCAGGATCCACCGCTTCTGGTATACCCCGGATCCGCAAATTGTTGCGTCTGCTCCGGTCTTCCACGTCTTCCAGGTGGAGCTGCAGTGCTACGGCCGTCTCTCTATGTTGGTCCCGCGCTCTCTCCAGGTCCGACACCCGTCGTTCCATCGCCGTCAGCGAGGTCTCCCCCGACGACACTCTGTCAGCCAGGGAGGATACTTCGGCTCTTACCTCCTGAAAATCGCGGCGGTGGGTCTCCTCTAGCTTCAGGATCAGCGCCTCAATGTCCGAGCGCGTGGGGAGAGCTTGTAGGAGGGCCCGAATCTCTCGGTCCGTCGAGGAGCCTCCTGGAGAGGAGGTCGGGGACTCCATGTTTCCGGTCGGCAGGGTTCGGTGTCGCCAGGAGTTCGGATGGTAAGTCTGGGTCTTCTGGTGGGGAGGTCCGATCGCTCTTCCGTGGTGTTTCAGCCGGGCCCCCCAGGCCCGGGGCTCCTCGTGGTACCGTCGCGCGTTCTCCCGGTGATTTCTGCTGGTGGTACTTGAAGTAGCGGTGTAAATCACCCGTCGGCGTGTTGGATCTGGTCACCCGGGTGGTAGCCTTAATGCCACGCTTTTTGGCTGATTGCATGCCGAATTTGCTGTAATTTTAGCCGTTGTAAGGGAGGTCAAGGCCGGGAGCTCAAGAAAAAAGCAGCCTCACACAGCCATGTCCAGGCCACGCCCCTCACTCTCTCTTTTTATCTTGTTTACCATTATCATTGAGAGTGAAAGTAAAAGAAGATCACAAATTTGGTGTTGTCCCCAGAACAGGAATAGAGGGGAAAACTTCCAATGGGGACCCTAGTTCCAATGACCTGGGGTCCTCCTTCCTGTTTTGGCTATATGACAGGAAGTAAAGAGAAATCTTCCCAATGGGACACAGATGGCTAAAAATAAACTGACAAAGGCTACGACCCTCCCAAACTATCGAAAATGGGAAAAAAAAAGTTTTGCCTATAGTTCTACTTTAACCACTTCTTGCCCGCCCACAGTAGTTTTACTGTGGGCGGCTAGCAGCTATAGGCCAGTAGTTGAACCTTTTATTGTAGTCATGTGCACTGCTCAATGCACACTACAAATCCCACAATCCATAGTCCATGACGGAAACAAGCAAGAGAGGCTGGCTATGTTCCTACATACAGTGGCCCCATGGAGAACGAAAGTAGGCACCCTTTGACACATGTCTAAAAAAATACCACCCGATTTAATGACTTATGGTATATACAGTATGTATCTCCTAACTTTTCAAAAGAAGTGTTGTTCACAAAGATTAACTCTTATAATAAACTAAGCTTTAATTACATTGTGCGATTTCCATTGACATCTGTTCAGAAACTTGCAAAGATGTCTGTGAAATCGCTGCCGAAATCGGGACTGACAGCTTCATTCCCGCAGCTCAGTTTGGACCTGGGCTAAATATCACTTTTGTCTGCTGCTTCATTCCTCTGCTATCAGCATTAGTTACTTCTGACAAGTTTTCCTGATGCCAAGAAAAAACTGGTGACAGGGTAGGGATCGCCAGCTGATTGACAGTCCCAGCTCTGTTCCCGTGTGCTGTGTGAAAGAAGGTGTGTTCTTTCCCTCCAATCAGCTCTCAGAGCTCTCTTTACTGAGCTTTGCAGAATGTAACTTCAGCTTTCCGTCCCCTTTATTCTGAACTCTCAGACAAGCTTTAAAATTCAGCACTTCGAAAATATGTAGAGAAGTGAGAGCTGCAGATAGACAGATACAACTTATGTAGGGTGATTTGTTTCATCTCTGTGTATCACCTGAGGCCAATGACTTCACTGGGTATATGTGAGGGTTTACATCCACTTTAATGTATTACTGTACTACAGTCAGGCTGCATATATAGTAATAAATAACTTATCATTTAAAAATACCTTGTGCTGACAACAGTAGTAAAGTAAGATACCACAAACTAAATGCTGTTTTATTCAATATCCCTCTACCTCCCTGAGCAGCACCGGGGAACATGTTGGGGAGCTGCATATTTCAGTCTGTATATGCAGTAAAGCATGCTTGTTATACTCACTGCGGAACCTAAGGGGTTAATCCTCTGCATTGTGTAAAAAGGCTGTTTGATCCTGTCTTCTCCGACCCCCTTCTTCTTGCACAATCCATCTCCTGATAGTACAGAGCCTCTGGAGTCACTGTGCACATGCTCCATTTTCTTTATATTTTTTTTCTTGGGAGGGTGCATGTAATTAGCATAGGGCCAATCAGCACTGTCCAGACAGAGGGTCAGGGGTCCTGCAACCTCATAAGACAGTCAGCAGAATGAAAACTCCTCCTGCAAGCTTTAACCAGTGCTCAGCTGGACACTGATAGAAGTCCCAAGACTACTATATACTGCTGATGAGAAAAAGTATTTAGCAGTAGGGATGAGCTTCGAGTTCGAGTCAAACTCATGTTCGACTCAAACATTGCCTGTTCGCCTGTTCGGCGAACAACGAACAATTAGGGGTGTTCGCGGCAAATTCAAAAAGCCTCGGAACACCCTGTTAAAGTCTATCAGGGAAATCTAAAGTGCTAATTTTAAAGGCTAATATGCAAGTTATTGTCCTAAAAAGTGTTTGGGGACCTGGGTCCTGTCTCAGGGGACATGTATCAATGCAAAAAAAGTTTTAAAAAACTGCAGTTTTTTCAGGAGCAGTGAATTTAATATTGCAATAAAAGTGTAATATTACTTTAACCACTTAAGACCCGGACCAATATGCTGCCAAATGACCCAAGGGGTTTTTGCGATTCGGCACTGCGTCGCTTTAACAGACAATTGCGCAGTCGTGCGACGTGGCTCCCAAACAAAATTTGCGTCCTTTTCTTCCCACAAATAGAGCTTTCTTTTGGTGGTATTTGATCGCCTCTGCGATTTTTATTTTTTGCGCTATATACAAAAATAGAGCGACATTTTTGAAAAAAAAAAACAATATTTTTTACTTTTTGTTATAAGAAAAATCAATAAACTAAATTTTAGTCAAACATTTAGGCCAAAATTTATTTAGCCACATGTCTTTAGTAAAAAAAAATCGCAAAAAAAAAAAAATTAGCTACCTAGCGGGAACAGCGACACTAATACAGCGATCAGAAAAATGATCGCTTAGTGATGCTGGCAATAGGGAGTGAAAGGGTTAACTAGGGCGGTGATCAAGGGGTTAAAACTTTATTAGGGGGGGTACGGGGGCTACCCAGGACCTAACACTAACTGACTGTCACACTGCCTGTCACACTGACACTAAATACAGTAATCATACATGTATGATTACTGCATTCAGTGACACTGTGACAGGGGGGGGGGCGATCGGGGGGGTTTAAATGTGCCTATATGTAGTGTGTGTAAGTGTAGTGTTAGTGCAGACTTACTTGTGTTGTGATCTCTCCTCAGCGGTGGTTGAAAAAAACACAGAGGGAGAGATCACATCGCTTCCTCCTTCCTGTGTTTACACAGGAGGAGGAAGTGACAGGGCAGGGGGCGCGCTCATTGGCTGAGAGCGATCCGGAGGGAGCGGACAAAAATGAATAGCCGCCCCCTCATCCCGGATCGCTCGTACAGCCGCCGCATGTACCGGGGGGGTCCCGATCCACCTCAAGGCACCAACGTATATATACGTTGATGTGCCTGTCGGTGCCATTGTGCCGACGTAAATGTACATGCGGCGGTCCTTAAGTGGTTAATGTTCGTACCTAGGGGGGTGTAAAGTCAGCATGTAAAAAAGCGCATGTTTCCCGTATACATAGAACTGTCCCTGCACAAAGTGTCATTTCTGAAAGAAACAGAGGTCTGGTATGGATATTTGGGGGAACCCCAAGTTATTATTTTTTTTAAATTGACGGCAGGGTTGTGGATTTTAAGGGGAACTCCACCCCAAATTTAAAAAAAAAATGTTGTGGAGTTCACCCAAAATTCCACACCAGACCCTTATCCGAGCACGTTAACCTGGCCGGCTGCAGAAAAGAGGGGGGGACGCGGCAGAGCTTTGACATTACTTATATAGGGGAGGCGGGGCCATCCGTCACGTGACCCCGCCCCCTCTGACGCAAGGGGAAAGACCAGGCTTTCCCAGTGACGTAGCCGAGGGTGCGTCAGAGGGGGTGGGGTCACGTGACGGGTGGCCCGCCTCCCCTATATAAGAAATGTCAAAGCTCCGCCGTGTCATTCCGCTGGGCTGTGTCCAGCGGAGAGAGAAGCTCGCCTGCTGTCCTCTGGATGGATGGATTTCTCATCGCTGGACCGGACTGCTGATTACCCGTCGCTGGAGAGATCACCCGTCGCTAGATAGAAGACAACGTTGGAGCAGAGAGCCGCATCGAGAGTGGATTACCACCGCTGGATTTTGTTTATTTTTTATTAATAAAGGAATTTTTTCTACAGTGTCTGTGTGTTTTTTTTAAAAAACTATTTACACTTCCTTCGTGAAATGGTAGGGGTGCAGTGGTACAGGGGTACCCCATTACCAATTCACAGGAGTAGGATCTGGGGGTCCCCTTTGTTAAAGGGGTCTTCCAGATTCTGATAAGCCCCCCGCCCGCAGACCCCCACAACCATTGGCCAGGGTTGTGGGGATGAGGCCCTTGTCCCCATCAACATGGGGACATCCTTCCCATGTTGAGGGCATGTGGCCTGGTGCGGTTCAGGAGAGGGGGGGCCGCACTCTGTGCCCCCCTCTTTTCTGCGGCCGGCCAGGTTAACGTGCTTGGAAAAGGGTCTGGTGTGGATGTTTGGGGGAACTCCACGCCATTTTTTTTTAAATTTGGGGTGGAGTTCCCCTTAAAATCCACACCAGACCTGATGGGTCTGGTATGGATATTTGGGGGGAACCCCACGTCATTGACGGCGGGGTTTCCCTTAATATCCATATCAGACCTGAAGGGCCTGTTAATGGAATTTGGGGGGACCCCCACGCTTTATTTTTATTTTTTATGAATGCCAGAGCCGACAATTCATTATAGCTGCAAAGCTGGTATTAAATGACTTTTTTTCTTTCAGAAATGACACTTTGTGCAGGGACAGTTCTATGTATACGGGAAACATGCGCTTTTTCACATGCTGACTTTACACCCCCCTAGGTACAAAATTTAAAATAATATTACACTTTTATTGTTTCACTTTTAGCATTATTAAATTCACTGCTCCCGAAAAAACTGCAGTTTTTAAAACTTTTTTTGCATTGATACATGTCCCCTGGGACAGGACCCAGGTCCCCAAACACTTTTTAGGACAATAACTTGCATATTAGCCTTTAAAATTAGCACTTTAGATTTCAAATGTTTGAGTCCCATAGACTAACGGGGTTCTAAAGTTCACACGAACATTTGGTGTGTTCGCAAGTTCTGGTGCGAACCGAACAGGGGGGTGTTCGGCTCATCCCTGTTTAGCAGTTGTGTACTTTGTGAGACCAGATATAGTAAATGCAGGTTCCAGGGTCTAGTAACACTTTAATGCTCATTAGGGTTGTATCGGTGCAGATACTAAGCATTTTTACGAGCATCAGTAGTCATGCAAATGCTCCGATACCTGAAACTGAAACTGATACTTTCAGGCTCGGTTCTTTTAGCTGTCAGTGGAGTTCCCCAGTTGACAGCTGAAGTGTAAACTAATGCCGCGTACACACGATCACTTTTTGCGATGAAAAAAAACGAAGTTTTTTAAAACGTCATTGATCGTGTGTGGGCAAAACGTCTTTTTTTGTCTTCAAAAAAACGACCCAAAAAAAATTCCAACATGCTTGAATTTTTTGTGTCGTTTTTCAAAACGTTGTTTTTTGTGTCATAAAAAGTGATGGTGTGTGGGCAAAACAATGTTGAAAACAACGTTTTTAAACCCGCGCATGCTCAGAAGCAAGTTATGAGACGGAGCTTCAATGGAAAAGAGTGCCGTCGAACGTGGTGTACATCACCACGCTTTGCTAGAGCTTTGTAGAAAAACGATGGTGTGTACGCAACGTCGTTTTGGAAAATGAAGTTTGAAAAACTTCGTTTTTTTTCATGATTGAAAACGTCATTTTTTTTCATCGCAAAAAACGACCGTGTGTACGCGGCATAAGTCCTGACAATTGGAGCTGTCAAAAAGAAAAAAGCAGCCGGCAATGTTTATAAACAGCATTTTATTCACATTCACATTTTATTCAACATTCACATTTTATAAACTATTAATAATTTGTTTGTTTGCTTTGTTCGCTAATATTTGTACACCTTTAACATATATTTACACGTTTCACATTGAAAAAAGCACACAATTAAAAAACATGTATTTCAATTGTAAATAACTTTTTAATGCTTCGTACTATTGCTGACAGGTGAAGTGTACACAAAACAGTTGCGGTAGGTATCAGTAATTGGTATCGGCGAGTACTAAAAAAAAAAGTATCGGTACTCGTACCCATTGTAAAAAGATTGGTATCGGTGCATCCCCAATGATCATCATAAACCACGAGGAGAGCAGAGTTGCCCTGCCGAGCTTCGTACACATGACTGGCAGGAGAGCTTTTGACTGGGAATCCCGGCTGTGTGTACAGTATGTTCCCTAGCAGTTTTCCTGACAGGAAAACTGCCTGGGAAAAATAGTGAACCTGCTCTCTATTTTCCTGTCGGGATTCCCAGCAGAGTGTTTCCTGCCGAGAAACCCGAACGGCTGTATGCTTACCTGCAGGGCAGAAAAACCGTGCATGCTTGATAACATTTTGACGCCTGCGCGGTAGGATACTACGTTAGTGTGGGGTGTAGCAAGATGGTGCCGACGTAATCGAATGTGACGAAACACCGGCTCGTCGTTGTCGATGACATCACTGCGTTCTTGCCATTCAAAAGAACGGCAGGTTTTTGTGTAGCCGTGTGTATACACGGCTTATCAAGGCAAGCCTGCCAGAAATCCCGTTAGGAAAACCAAAGTTTTTTTCCCGAGGGGATTCCCAGCCATGTGTACAGGGCTTTAGACTTTTCTTACACCCTGCATGCAAAAGAATTGATCTAAGTAAAAGATGACATAGCTGTGCCCTGATGTACGTATACCTCCCAACTTTTTTAGATGGGAACGAGGGACATCTATTAGCAAAAATATGTAGGCATAGGACACACCCCCTTAACCACTTGCTTACTGTGCACATATACCCCCTTCCTGCCCAGGCGAAATTTCAGCTTCCGGCACTGCGTCGCTTTAACTGACAATTGTGCGGTCGTGCTACGTGGCTCCCAAACAAAATTGACGTCCTTTTTTCCCCACAAATAGAGCTTTCTTTTGGTGGTATTTGATTGCCTGTGCGGTTTTAATTTTTTGTGCTATAAACAAAAAAAGAGCATCAATTTTGAAAAATAACAATATTTTTTACTTTCTGCTATAATAAATATCACATTTAAAAAAAAAAAAAATGTTCCCAGTTTAGGCTGATACGTATTCTTGTACATATTTTTGGTAAAAATAAAATCGCAATAAGCGTATAGTGACTGCTTTGGGCAAAAGTTATAGCGCCTACAAAATAGGGGACATAATTAAATGTGTAGCCTAGTGAGTGATTGCAACTGTAGGGGCAGGGGACTGACTAGGGAGGTGACCGATCTTTGTCCCTATGTACAAGGGACACAGCATCGGTCTCCTCTCCCTGACAGGACGTGGATCTCTGTGATTACACACAGAGATCCACGGTCCTGCTCAGTTACTGGGCAATCGCGGGTGCCTGGCGGCCATCGCGGCCGCCGGGCACGCGCATCGTGTTCCCAGTAATGCGGCGGCTTTAAAAGACGAGGACGTCATATGACGTCCTGTCAGAACAACTGAGCTACTATGCTGCCGTCAATTGACGGCGGCTGGTAGATAAGTGGTTAAAGGAGATTTATAAAAAAAAAAAAAATGATTAGTTGAAGGGGTTGTAAAGGTTTGTTTTTTTATTTTCTAAATAGGTTCCTTTAAGCTATTGTTGGTTCACTTACCTTTTCCTTCCATTTCCCTTCTAAATGTTTTTTTTCTTTGTCTGATCAGTCCAAACCGATGAAAACGGACTGAAGTTCAGTTTCATCGGTCCAAACCGACCGCGTGTATGGCCCATCAGTCTTTTGTCCTTCAGTCCAAAGTTTTAAAACATGCTTTAAAATCAGACTGATGGACGCCTGATCATTGGTCAAAACTGATGGTTAGTATGCAAAAGCATCGGTTCCAAACCCGGGCATTCTCAGAAGCAAGTCGACACATGCTTGGAAGCATTGAACTTCGTTTTTTTCAGCACGTTGTTGTGTTTTACGTCACCTCGTTCTGACACGATCGGTTTTTGAACTGATGGTGTGTACACACATCAGACCATCAGACCATCAGTCTGTGAACCGATGAAAATTAACTTCAGTCCGTTTTCATCGGTTTGGACTGATCGTGTGTACAAGACCTGAATCTCTCACTTCCTGTTCCTTCTCAGTAAGCTTGCCCCCATCACCTGAGCCATTCTGGACGGCGGTTAGTCAGCGTGCTCGCCCCCTCCCTTGGCACTACATTCCTGCGGGAAGACACTGTGAACTTACTGAGGAGAAAAAGGAAGTGAGAAATTCAGACAAAGAAAAAAAACATTTAGAAGGGAAATCGAAGGAGAAGGTAAGTGAACCAACAATGCACTTTTTTTTTATCAGACCTGATCTTATTTAATGATGTTGTATTCACTTTTTAAAGCACAGACAGAATTCAAACACGTTAAATCACATTTCCCAGGTGTAAATATATAAACTGATCACAGCATAGAAGCCCAAAAGGCTGCAGAAGCAATCTGAGAAAATAATTAAGGAAAACAAATCTGTCACTGGTGTATGGTTTCTGTTAATTGAACCATTTTCTCATTGGGAGTGAATTTACGTACAGTACGTTTACCATATGTATGTCTTATAGATGTGAATGGTTTTCTATGCAGTCTATATTCCGTTTACATATACAGCCTTTCTCTAAAAAAGCAGTGTAGGCTTCACAATGGTTGTCATACTGATTGGGAACACTATATTTTACAATCTTATTATGTTACCTGCAGCTGGGTCTGTCTGACATAATACTGTTTTAACAAGCTATAATTGAAGATCTATCTAAGAAAAGGTTCTCTAGAATCTGTACTACAAGGTAGTATTTTACTTCAAAATTTTCCTTGCAATAGGGTTCTTTTTTTTTCAGCGCCATAGACCAGGTGTGTTGGTAAGCTTCCAAAATATCCCAGGCATCCCAGGACACATGGATGTAGTTTAACATGGAACCCATGCAACATGACGAAATTATAGCGCCTTTTGCACAAATGGATGTCTCACTGAAACTTTATGCTTCTATATACATTATATAAAATGTACACATATTGTAAATCTAGGAAATTTCAACTGACCATGTGATTAAAAAATATATATAAAAGCAAAGACTACCTTCTGTGAAAACTGCTTGACAAAACAATCAAAGAATTCAGAGATATAGGCAGCTGAATTTATAACTTATAGCAGGGATCCTCAAACTACGGCCCTCCAGCTGTTGCAGAACTACACATCCCATAAGGCATTGTAAAACTCTGACATTCACAGACATGACTAGGCATGGTGGGAATTGTAGTTCCTGAACAACTGGAGGGCCATAGTTTGAAGACCCATGACTTATAGTATAAGTTAAGGCAAGTTTTAAGCTTAAACATTTGGCTAGAGTGTAGAGGGGTTTGCCATTTAGGTTTTTAGTGCTGTCTATGTCCCTGTTAGGGGGACTTACCCTCTCTATTTTTAATGTTTACCATTACCACAAAAAGTTAACCCCTTTGAGCTGGCACCTCCTGGCCCTTTAAGTGATCTAGAATGCTGGGAGGTGGGGCGGGGGTTTGTGATCATGTGACTGCCGTGATTGGCTGTCACCGAGGTCACATGATTGGAAAACTCCCGATTGCAAGTAGCAATCGGGAGCTTTACCGTTAGTCGCTGGTAACTGTGTCGGAAGTGCGTAGGGCACGCGCTCTCGGCACATCTATATTTACACTAATGCACCCAAATTTGCCACAACAACCGCTGAGAGGCTGCAGAGCAGTTATAGAGGCAAAATCATCTTATGGGGACACTAGTTATGATGACCCTGTGACAACCAGGGATTCTTTAACTTTAGAAGGATTTCCTCTCAATTCCAGTTTTGGCTATGGGACAGAAAGTGAAGGGAGATCTCCCCAATGGCAAACAAATGTCAAAGAAAAAAACTGACAGGGGTTATAGCCCTACCTTACTCTATCCAAAATTAGGTTTTGCCTTTAGTTCTACTTTACTTTTACAAGACTTTGTTCTTTTCGTCCCACTTCCCTAGCCTCTGTGTTGACCCTGTAGTTTAATGGCCAGCTTCCCTGACCAATAGAAAGCCTTAAATATTGAGGCCAAGCCTGACTTATACAACTACTGTATCTTTCGCTCTGGCACTACTGACTAGGGTTGATGAACCCAAAAAAAGAGCATCAATTTTGAAAAATAACAATATTTTTTACTTTTTGCTATAATAAATATCACATTTAAAAAAAAAAAAAATGTTCCCAGTTTAGGCTGATACGTATTCTTGTACATATTTTTGGTAAAAATAAAATCGCAATAAGCGTATAGTGACTGCTTTGGGTGCATTAGTGTAAATATAGATGTGCCGACAGGCTGCTGCTGATTGAGGGACAGAGTTAAATAGGATCCTCCTGCTTGAAAAAATCTACACCAGCACTGTTTCTTTCTGTGAGATCTGCATCTTATCGTTTAGGGACTGTGCATTACATCGTTTAGGGCTCGTCAGTGTGCTTTAGCTAGGGTAGGGACAGGTTTGCTGCTGATTGAGGGAGAGTGTTAGATAGGATTATCCTGCTTGAGAAATCTACACCAGCACTGTTTCTTTCTGTGAGATCTGCATCTTATCGTTTAGGGACAGGTTCCTGCTATTTCCTATAGGGACAGAAATATATAGGTGACTATCTGCATATTTCACCAGCACTGCACCTGTCACCTGTGATATACTGTGTGTGTCCAGTACATTGCTTAGTGACAGGTTCCTGATATTTCCTATAGGGACAGAAATATATAGGTGACTCTGCATATTTCACCAGCACTATACCTGTCACATGTGATATACTGTGTGTGTCCAGTACATTGCTTAGGTTAGGGACAGGTTCCTGCCATTTCCTATAGGGACAGAAATATATAGGTGACTCTGCATTTTTCACCAGCACTGCACCTGTCACCTGTGATATACTTTGTGTGTCCAGTACATTGCTTAGTGACAGGTTCCTGCTATTTCCTATAGGGACATAAATATATAGGTGACTCTCTGCATATTTCACCAGCACTGCACCTGTCACTTGTGATTTATTGTGTGTGTTCAGTACATTGCTTAGGGACAGGTTCCTGCTATTTCCTATAGGGACAGAAATATATAGGTGACTCTGCATATTTCACCAGCACTGCACCTGTCACCTGTGATATACTGTGTGTGTCCAGTACATTGTTAGGGACAGGTTCCTGCTATTTCCTATAGGGACATAAATATATAGGCGAATCTCTGCATATTACACCATATTACACTATTGTTGTGTTTAAAAAACACCCATTTAGGGCAAGATCCTGAGCAGAGAAAGTAGTATTTTAGTTTTTTTCTGGATTCTATCGTTCTGAATCAGGACCTTCAATCATGTGTCTGGATCGTACCAGGTGCCTGCATAGGGTTGCCTCCCGTCCAGGATTCACCCTGGACAGTTCGAGTTTGGAATCATGCGTGTGTGTTTCAGACTGCCTGAAACCCGGACACATTATTACACTCTTTTACACTGCCCAAAGCCAGCACTAACAACCCCACCCCCCCCAAACACACAGATGGGAAGGGAGAGAGGGCTCGATCTGCACCTCTTCCCTCCACCTCTACCCCTCGGTGTCTGCCCACACTCCAGTCCCCGGCAGTGCCTCAGAAAAGGAAAGCTGGGGCCGGAAATTTGAAGTCCAGCAGTTTCACAAACATCTGGATGTACTGACTGCCAAGGGGTGAGTGAGCTCACCATGCATCCCCGTCTGTGACTGAGGTCTCCTCCTACTCTCTTCTGCCTCTGAGTGAGAACACTAAGGCAAATAAGGGTTCTCAGAGCACCCCTTATATCAGTGTTCTCCTTTGCACCAGAGGCCACAGTGTTTCCCCTTACATCAAAGTCGTCTTCGTACATCAGAGTTCTCAGTGTTCCCCCTTAGATCAGGGTTCCCAGAGCAACCCTTATGTTAGAGTCTCCAGAGTTCTCCCTTACATCAGAGTTCCCCCCTTACACTCTGTGGATTCAGATGTAAAAAGTAGGGATGAGCTTCGTATTCGTCATCGTATGTTCGATCGTTCGTCGAATTACGAACGCTTTGGGGTGTTCGCGCCAAATTCGAGTGGCGTGTCACGGCCCATAATTCACTACGGCATCGCAGTGCATTGCTGGCTGATGATTGGCCAATCACAGCGCTCAAAAAACACAGTTATTTACTTATAAATGCTGCCACTATTTACATATCAATGCAGGTTGTTTACAAGTAAACACAGGATCTGCAGGTGAGTCATCTGTAGAAGGCAATAGGGCAGAGCAGGGCAGCATTAGTAACAGAACTTTGCACTGAGATATCGGGACACAGCATGTAACTAAAACTTCAATCGACAAGGGAATTTAAACTTGGATAGTTGGCAAGTATGTGGCAGCTGCTTTGGGCCCCACAATAATCATGGGGCCCCGTTTGCCCTGCCTTAAAGATGGCCCTGTACACACAGAAATCTGATGCATCTGTACATAGTAACCCATTGGCTTCTAGGTTTTATTGCCCAAGCTTAGTTGAACAAGCTGAATTGGTTACTATGCACACCTGAACCAGATTCTGTACGCTGCAGTTTTAGTAAATATCCCCCAGTGTGTTCCTTTCTGAGCCACAAGCTTTCCAGGTTGACTTTCTTTTTTTTAAAGCAGACAATATATAAGTCAAGTGGCCTAGATGCCTCAAAAGTTGTTTAAGTAGGGTAGCCTCTCTAACTGAAAGGATGTACAGTAGATTCAAAAATATCTCAGAAGAATGTCACTATTTACAGTAAGTCAACTACAACTTGTTAATAGATAAACAGTACAACATTTTTATAACCAGCAAGTTCCATGTGGTCCACATGTGGAAGGTACTATCCCTGTCTATATCTTAAATCAATGATAAAGGCAAAGTCAAAAATAAAAGCACATTTATAGCATGTGTAGGATAAGCACATGTATTACAAGGATTATGAATTCTCAAAGTGATATTATATTAAACAGTACATTGTAAACCGCAAAGATATTAAATCTTGAAAACTTTGAAATAAACCTGACCAGGCCTAAAACCCTTTCTAAGTAAACAACAGTTCTGACGATGAGCCATCTTAAGTTGCCTGGAAGTACCTGTGTTAAGCCTCGTACACACGATCCGATTTTACACAGACAAAGCTTTAGACTTTTGTCCGAAGGGTGTGTGCCTGGATTTTGTCTTGCATACAAACGGCACACAGTTGTCGGTCAACAAACATGAACGTAGTGACGTGCTAGACGTACTATATGGTTTTTCAGCTCTTTAGCACCACCCTTTGGGCACCTTCTGCTAATTTTGTGTTTGGTGAGCATTGCTTCCGAGCATGCGTGTTTGTACTTTGGACTTTTGTTCCGACGGAGTTGTGTACACACGATCGGAAAATCCGACAACAAACCATTGTCCATGGAAAATTTTAGCCTGCCATCCAACATTTGTCTGCGGAAAATCCAACAATTGTCCGATGGAGCATACAAATGGTCGGGCTGTCAACACCCAATTCCCATCGGAAAGTACAATCGTGTGTATGAGACTTTAGTCTTTAAATTGATTTGTTTTGCCCCTGTAGATCTCACATTGTACATGGGGCGTTGACTCCCTAGTTTCTCCCTAGTCACAGAGACACCAATTATGGGGGAAATCAACAAACGTTGAGTATTCAGCACATCAAGAGGTGAGGGAAAATCCTCCAATAGGGGCAACTGTTGCTGTGATAACTGCTGTGATAACTCTTTACGTTAGGAATTCCCTTTGGAGAGATTTGCTCTCATTACCTGTTGTGTCCTAAAGTGGATGTAAACCCCCACATACACCCAGTGAAGTGAACAGCCTCAGATGATACAGAGAGATTAACCAAATCTCCCTACATAGATTTTATATGTATATCTGCTGTCTTCACATTTATATACTGTTTAGAAAGTTCAGGTCATGTTAGGAGATTTTCTCTTCCTGGTTAACACAGAGTGTGATATCTGGGCATACAGCCAAGCTAGCTAAAATTGCTGATTGGAGAAAAGGCACACACCCCCTCTAGTCCTAGGCAGAGACTCTCAGGGCTGTTTTGTAATAGGAGCTGCTCTCTGCTAATCTATTTGAGCAACCTCCTTTGACAAAAGATTCGGGCTGCTTTTGTCTAAAAAGTAAAAAAACATGTCAGGAGCTCTCAGGCTGATACCAGAGGAACCATTCAGAAGAGAGCTATAAGACTTAGCTCATTAAAGAGAGATACCAAAATACTGCAGTTATGTGTGCCCAGCTCAAATTTCATGAATCAGGTTTACATCCACTTTAAGGACAGGATGTGAAGGAAAATCTCCCCAGCAGGACACAAAGGACAAGAAGTAAAGGGAAATCTTTCCAGCAGGACACAGGCAGCAAAAATAATCTGACAGCGTATTAAACCCTTCCCTGTTTGATCCAAAAGTAAAAGAAACATTTTGGCTTTGCATACATTTTAATGTGGGTAGAAACCGAAGCTCATTGTACTGCCTGGGCCTAGGATCAGGGCCATCTTAATAGCACCATGGGCCCCTGGGAAAAGTAATGCTCCCCTACAATGGAGACAGTGCAGGTAAACAGACATCAAGTAGGTAGGAGGTATGGGATATCTAGGGTGTAGAGGGGTCAGAGTGCTGGGCCGATATCTGGGCAGTAGAGGTATCAGAGTTCGGGGGGGGATATGTAGGGTATAGAGGGGACATAGTGCTGGGGGGATATCTGGGGTGTAGAGGGGTCAGAGTGCTGGGAGGATATCTGGGGTGTAGAGGGGTCAGAGTGCTGGGGGATATCTGGGGTGTAGAGGGGTCAAAGTGCTGGGGGGATATCTGGGATGTAGAGGGACAGCCGGGCTCAAGGACCAGCTGCTTTGGGGAAAGAGCAGGGGCCCCCATGCAGCTGGGGCCCCTGGGCAATACCCAGGTGTTCCCTCTCATTAAGACAGCCCTGCCTAGGATCCAAGGGGGAATCCCCAGGGATCAGTTTCAAAACAGCCCTTTAATACCTTAGGAAAGGATTCTTTTTTAATAAGGACATGAACATTATCAGCTGGAAAATGATCCTTGCAGCGTGCAATTCCCTCCAGGGGTTTGTACATATGAGCAGCTGCTGCAAAAATCACCCAAAACTCCAATATAAATGTTATTCTTTGGTTTAGCTGTCATCACGCTTCAGATTTTAGTCTAACTTTACTTGCTGCTTGCTTCTTCCAGGTCAGTGGGTTACAAAGTCAGAGACAGGCAGTTAAAAAAGTCAAAAATAGGTGAGCAATCACAACCTCTATATTTTTCTCAGCACACATTTTCTGTAAAAAAGTTCAGGTTGCAAAAAAGGCCAGTGAACCTGAAAGATAGAAAATAGCTTCTGTCAGTAATGCATATGACCTGTGTTTTAGAAGCCTTACAAGTCTTTAGTGTAAAAAGACTCTACCTGCTTTATCTCCATTCTTGTAACCTGTATATTTTTCACCTCTTAGACTGTGTTTCCTATGGGGGAGCCATCATTCCTATTGAGTGTTGACCTCCTGATTGTGGTTTGTCCTTTAGTAGCAGGTAAAAAGCATATAACGCCTGCTATGCCCGATACTAGAGAGGCCAGGGGCAGAGCAAACAGTTTTAGCAGCGGTTGTGGTCGCAAATAATCCCCTGCTCTTGAAGGATGCATAGAGTTTACTTTTTCAAAGTAATGTGTAAAGGGGTTAGAGAAATTTCGGGAGGGGGGGATCTATGTGCACAAGGGGTTTACAAACGTTGATGATTTTCAAGAGGTATTGGGATGGAGAAGTTGGCTGCAGAGGCAGTTATAGTAGTTATGGATGTTAAAGGATAAGTTTGCTTTAAAAAAAAAAATGCACATTTATATGTGTAGCGCCCCCTTTACTTTCAGTGCGGGCACTAGTCTAAATTTAGCAAGAATGGGAGAGTTACCTTGCTCCCATTCACACAATTGTACAGATGGTGACCCCTGATATTTCAGAAGTGTCCTCTGGGCCAGTCTGCACTCTAGGGATGTGTTGTCATCCCTGGTCAGCAGTTGACAGCAGAGGGGGTTCTGACAGAGCAAGCTTTCCCCAGCAGCCAATTGGAGGAGTTTTCCATCGCGGGGGCATGCTGGGGAGGGATATATCTGTGACAGGTATCATGTGCTCAGGCAGTTCTGCGGGGTCCCGGTTCTATCCACCTTCAGGGTGCGCGCATCCATGGACCCCGCCAGCGTGGCCCACCTGGCCAAATCCACAGGCTATGCTGGACCTCAACCGGAGGTCAAAGGGGACCCCAGTACTCTACTGGGTTCCCAGTTCTTTTGAGGAGATTCCAGGCTGGGGAGGACCCGGAGGCAGGTTGTCCAACGGGGCCTGAACGAACCAATCGGGGATCTGGTGACCGGGATGCTGACAGGTGCACTTTGCTGTCACCCGGTGACCTATGCTAAAGCAGATTTGCTGGGAGGATTCGCTCCGTTCACCCATCCAACTTACTGAAGAAATTGGCCAGTTACAAGGGCCTTAGAGCCAGGTCTGAGATAGAGAGATTTGTTCCTCCCAGCGATCCCAAGTGACACCTCGGCTGCCAGGTTAGTGTGGGGACCTGTCCGTGGGCACTTGGGAGTGGAAACGAGTTAAACTATTGCTATTGTCGAGGGCAGGCCTGCCCTGCCCTGTTCACATCCAGGCCTGATACCACAAGGTTCTCTTATCCTTCCTTCATCAGCTTTCCTTTCCTTAAACTGAAGATGATGTTTGCCTTGTTGGCTGCAAAATAAAAAAAGGCATTGAAGGAAACTTTATTGACTGTCTGGACATTCGCTCATTGCTCCGCCACTGGTATTTCACCCCTAGACATCACCAGGGTAACTTGGCGTGCCAATCCCAGTATTTAACCAGCGGCTCCTTTGGGGGTAGCACTACATATGCAGGTAAAAAAATGTGCATTTGCTATTTTTTTTGTAAGAGCCTGAAAAGCATTGTACCAGCGATCAGCAGATGGCTGGTGCAATGCAGGACTCCTAAAGACTGTCAGTGTAAGCTGTCTGCCCATACATCGTATGCGCAGGCAGTTTCACAAAGACAGGAAGAATCAATGAACTACCTAGAGTTCTCAACAGCGCCATGGTAGTAAATTGACAACTACAAGCCGACAGCCGCATAGGGACTCTGTGAATGATTGACGTTCCTCGATGTGGGCATTGCTGCGTTGTTTTCGAATAGTGACAGCAGCAGTGGCGGCCCATCCATAGGGGGCACCCGGACGCCACCCCCCCCCCCCTCCTGTAGTCACAAAAAAAAAAAAAAAACAGGCCCCATTAAGATTTTTTTTCCCTTAAAATGCGCTGCCCCCTCTGGCTCTCGCAAATAACATACATTCATGCATTGCATGAATGTATGTTATTGTTGCCAGCTGCCGCTAGTCTATTCAGATGGCCGGACCTTGGGCGGCGGCTAACTGAAAAACGGCAGCTGGTTGGCTGTGTGGAAGTGCCTATTAGAGCCAGCCCTCGTCTCCCAGATGTCTTATCCTCGGAACGTACGGGGGGTGCGTTCCTTGGATAAGACTGACGGTTGTCTCAGCCAATCAGGTTCCCCGATTCTGGTTATCGGTAACCTGATTTGCTGAAGCGTCACCAAGGCGGGAGAAGACATCGAGGGACGTGGAAGGAGTAAGGTGTGCATTTTACAGGGCACAGCGGCGACAATGGGCACAGAGGCGACAAAGGGCACAGTGGCATCAATGGGTACAGTGGCGACAAAGGGCACAGTGGCGACAAAGGGCACAGTGGTGACAAAGGGCACAGTGGCAACAAAGGGCACAGTGGTGACAAAGGGCACAGTGGCGACAATTGGCACAGTGGTGACAATTGAGGGGGAAAATTGGCGGTGTTTGATGGCATGGCACAGTGGTGACAATTGATGGCACAGTGGCTGCGTTTAATGGCATGGCACAGTGGTGACAATTGATGGCACAGTGGCTGCGTTTAATGGCATGGCACAGTGGTGACAATTGATGGCACAGTGACTGCGTTTGATGGCATGGCACGGTGGTGACAATTGATGGCACAGTGGCTGCATTTGATGGGCATAGTGAGGCTGCAATTTTTTATTTTTATTTTCATTGCACCCCCCCAAAAATTTTGAGCACCAGCCGCCACTGGACAGCAGGTACACAGAGAAGATTCCCTGCTTACTGTCATAGAGAAGGCTCGGATTGGATCTTGAAATGGGTGGAACATGTAATATGTTCTCAAATGTGAACTTATAATTTAAATATCAGGTATGGGATTGAAGATTAGGGGCTCTTGCTTAAAGGGTAACTCCACTTTTGTTTGCTGTATGGGAGAAATAAATAAATAAAAAATAATATAGCACATATAATTGTGACACAAGTCATATTGTAATTAAATGTTAATAAAAATTACCTTTCTTTTTCAATCTGCAGCACTGTAATTTTCTGAGAATGCAACATGGCAACCTGGAGTTGTTCTGTACACAGATTGTGCACTGACAACTCCCCAGAAACATAATTTCCTGCTTGTGTGATTGGCTCACTAATTTTCCCGAAGTCTGTCAGGCGGCGTACACACGACCGAGGTTCTCGCTGGAAACCAGCGAGAACCTCGCTGGAAGCTGCATTCCAGCGAGAACCTCGGCCGTGTGTACGCTCTCGGCGAGCATCCCGTCGGGAATGCCGTCGAGCAGAAATAGAGAGCTTGTTCTCTATTTGCTCGACGGCCCGCCTGGATGAATGGCTGGTTGCCATTCCCGACGGGCGGGTCGCCGAATCTGACGGCCGGCAGAGAACCTCGACGGGCGGAACAATGTGTTCTGCCCGTCGAGGTTCTCTGCCGTGTGTACGCGGCTTCAGATTTCAGCCATCCCATGCAACAAAAATGTCATTTTTGGAGAGATACTTTCAATAGGAACACGTCTAAGGCCGCGTACACACGATCAAATTTATCTGCTGAAACTGGTCCGATCGTGTGTACGACCTAGCGGACAGGTTTGTCCAGCGGACAAATTTCAAAGCATGCTTTGAAATTTGTCCGCTACAAACCTGTCCGTCGGACATGTCCGCTGGTTAGTACGCCTAACCAGCGGACAGAAATCCCCCGCATGCGCCGAATGGATTCGACGCATGCGTGGAAGTATTTTACTTCCTGGAGTGGTGACGTGGCGGCGTCAACGTCACCGCCACGTCACCATGTCCTCAGCCCGAGGGGATTTTGGTCCGATGGTGTGTACACG
This sequence comes from Rana kukunoris, assembly GCA_029574335.1. Taxonomy (NCBI): domain Eukaryota; kingdom Metazoa; phylum Chordata; class Amphibia; order Anura; family Ranidae; genus Rana; species Rana kukunoris. The sequence goes on from JAJQKJ010002665.1 coordinate 126,028, forward strand.
CCATCGGACCAAAATCCGATGAGACATGTCCGCTGGAAACGGTCCGTTGGACATGTTTGAGTGGACATGTCTCATCGTCTGTACATGGCCTAAAGGGATGCAGGCCCAGCAGATTTCCTCATAAGTGTTCTGCAGCTGCACACCTGACAGTCAATTATGAAACCACTCCCATTAGACCGACTAAGAACAGAGGCACAGACAAACACACAGGGATTTCTTCAGAATATCAAAAAGGTAGGAATCTGCAACATAGGTTGTTATAATCCTTGCAATGTACATAGTTCCCCCAGAGAGGAATATTTTTTTCTCAACAAAAGTGGAGTTACGCTTCAAAGTAATTGTAAATGATCAACTTGAAAAACAACCCATTTAGTTTAAATTGAAATGAAAGGCAAATAATTTGTGTATAGATATAAAATAATTTGAATTTGCGATCCATGTGCGAACCAAATACTATCTTAAAAGCGTTTTATAGTTAGACTCCATGTAGTATCTATGGATATTTTAGAGCAGTGGTTCTCAACCCTTCTAGTGCCGTGACCCCTTGGTAAAATTTCTGAAGTTGTGGGAATCCACTAACAGTAAAAAAAAAATTGTAGCGTGGGTTGCCAGCACCCAAGGCAGGACAAGTAATCTACGCCCCTAACCCAGACATTTAGCGCTCCCTGAGTCCCTTCCACTTGTACAGTATTAAAACACCTTCTGGCACATGTCTTGCCATTTAGTTAGGTCAGATTTAAATACCGTTCCCACTGGTTAATTTAGGGTACAGTGCAGATATTTACTATCTTGACAAGACAACTCAAAATTTGTAAGCATAAGAGGTCCTAATAAAGGCCTAACAAGGCCTTTATTGAGCCACCACTGAAAAAGAGTTGGCACTAGCACTGGTGTGAACTTAGTGTTGCACAAAATAGGGGCTAATGAAGTATGCTTCAAAGACACTGCTTGTATGTTGAGAAGGTCCAGCCAGCCTCGTTGTATTGTAATGTACAGTGTCAATTTATTCATCCAAAAACATGTGTGGTTAGTTTTTAATAGGAAAGCAGAGGGACTGCAACACCAGGGATTTCACACAGCAGGAGTATTCTCTAAGTACATGTACACATATCATGAAAATGAAATGCTGGGTTTACTCTTTAAATCTTGCTTCTTCAAGGTCCAGATGTGTCATGCTACGCCATTGCCAGAAGCTGAACTACCAGAAAAGGTCATGTTGTGTGCGTGGAAGATGATGTAAAAACATTTTTAAAAAATCTGATTAAAACTGACAATGCAAATTAAAATAAAACAATCAAATTAACAAAATCACATGTGGTTGCAGGGAAATATTTTTGGCACTTACCTATTTGCTTGAGTGTGTCGCGTTCCGAGGGCTTGCCACCTGCAGATTGCTACATGTCAGGTAAACATCTCTGTTTGCTGTCTATTGCAGCTTAAGTGGGGGTAGTTGGTGGGTGGCAAAACGTGGCTCAACCGTGCATTTTTGCCACCTCTCTTTAACCGCATGTCCACTGTTCTCACACCATTTTATGACTTCATCTTATGTCTTACACCATATACTGTATTGTACCAAATACTGTCTTGTATCTCTACTGCCTCGTACACACGACCGGTTTTCCTGACTTTTTACCACCGGGAAAACCGAGGGGAAAGCCGAGAACCTGCTCGGCAGCTTTTCCTCCCTACACATGGCCACTTTTCCTGGCAGGAAAACTGCCATGAGAGCTTTGGCCCGGGAATGCCGGCCGTGTGTATGCTCCACCGCAGGCTTTCCCCATAGCAAAACTGCAGAGAAAAATACAGCCGGGAATCCCGGCAGAAAAATGCTCTCATTTTTCCTGACGGGATTCCTGACGGTTTTCCTGTCAGGAAAACTGCCATGGAGCATACACACAGCCAGTTTTCCCGGCCAAAAGCTGTCATGGCAGTTTTCTTGCCAGGAAAACCGGTCATGTGTACGAAGCATTCAATTCGGGGTATTTGAAGATACTAGGGATGAGGAGACACCTGCAATTCCTTTTCTTAAAGTGGACATTTTTTTTCTAAAAAAACTTTCAAAGCCTGCATGAATAAATTCATGAGGCCGCGTACACACAACCGAGGAACTCGTCGGGCGAAACACATCATTTTCCTCGTCGAGTTCCTTGTTAGGCTTGTCGAGAAACTTGACAAGCTTGCTTTGCGTACACACGTTAAAGACCAAATCTCCTCGTTCTCAAACACGGTGACTTCAACACATACAACGGCAGGGGAAGTTCGATTCCAATGGCAAAACCCTTGGGGCTGCTTTTGCTAATCTCATGTTACTGAAAAGTTTGGTAAGAGACATTTTCACTTTTCAGTCTGTTACAGCGTGACAAATGTGCTATTTCCATTACAAACGCTACTTTTACAGAAGGTGCGCATTTTTCTTAGCAAACGCACGCTCCAGTTTCTCATCGGAAAGCAGCCTGACGAGGAACTCGACAGTTTCCTCGATGAAAAACGTACACACGACCGGTTTCCTCTGCAAAACATGGCTCCCAACAAGTTTCTTGCTGGATTCTGCCGAAGAAAACGGTCGCGTGTATGCGGTCTATGGCTCCGTACACACGACCGAGCTTCTCGGCAGAATCCAGCGAGAAGCTCGCTGGGATCCGTATTCTGCCGAGAAGCTCGATCGTGTGTACGTTTTCGCCGAGCAAACTGACGAGCGAGGCGTCGAGCCAAAATAGAGAGCAGGTTCTTTATTTCCTCGACGGGCCATCAAGACTAATGGCTCGACGCCTTTTTCGACAGCCTGGTCGACGAACTTGACGGCCGGCCGAGAACCTCGTCGGGCGGAACGATGGGTTTAGCCCGACGAGGTTCTCGTACGCGTGTACACGGCCTGAGATTATAAGTATGTACAGTAACACTATAATGCAAAATAAAAAATAAAACCCTATCTTTTATCATTAAAAAGCAGTCGTCGAGATACAATTAAGGAAATTTCACTAAGCTGGATTATTGTCACTCTGCTACAGACACAATGAAGCATTTCCTTGGTCTCCTGTTCTCAGTGATCATGCATACTGCAACAATGCAACAAAAGAGGATGCTGCAGGGGGCTGATATGTGTCAACATTTGTGAACATACCAAGGAACTACATGGGCTCCAGGATTGACAAGTCTGTGTCATCTCAGTCCAAGAAGTAAATGTTTACCTCAGAATTTTCCTGAACAAAGATAGTGTCATCCTTCTGATGAGGAAAACAGAACAGATATTGTCAGGATTACTGTGTGTGGGAGGTAGTAAATAGCTGTTTGTATTGCTCTTATTCACAACTCAGCATGTATGAACTTAACATAAAAAATACATCAAATGCTGGGTCTAATGTAAAGAATATGTTATTCTAAACATTTCCTATCCCTGATATGTGTCTGTTATACCATGTACTTGTAGGAAAAGTATCCGATCTCCTTGTTTTACTTCCTTTGTGTAAAATCCCTGTTTTTTCTGCCAGTTCCTCTGCTTTCCTATTAAAAACTGACTAGGCATGAGAGCACATCCAGCCCAGGATTGTCAGTTTTTGGCTGTGCAGGGAGAACAACCTGCTGTCCTCCAGTGGCCAAGGCTCATGCAGAAATGCCCCCCTGTACAGACATTAATAACAAGATTAGTGTGCCGATCCCTTCTGCATCTGAGATTATGTCATCACTCATAGGGGAAAAAAAACACAAACATGTATACATATTTTAAATATATTTCTATAAATAAATTGGATATATATATATATATATATATATATATATATATATATACGCACATACATTCATTTTAACTTTCCTTTCTATTATTCAAATGAACAATGTGCGAGTGCTGGAATCTGAGTAGCACCCCTTTCGTCATCTGGTACAACCAGGGGAGGCCACTTGTCTCACATTGTACATGCTTCACACGATCAGTCACAGACCAGCATGAAAAGCTGTTAGGCCACTTTAACAGCGGATCTGACTGCTCAGCAAGGGGATCTCTCCGCTGATCCCCCACTGAGCAAACTGATGCAGAGCAGACACAGACACAGTCTGCTGTCCTTTATGGACTGTCGTATGGAAACAGACTGTCCCTTTCTGATTGTCATCTGGTCCAATCTGCCAGAGGGATCGGAAACTCATCCACATCTGTCTGTTTTTAGTGGACAGGATCGAATTGGATGTCAGCTGCTACTTCATAGAGAGCAATTGATGGTCCGATCTGGTCCGCCTGAAAAAGTGACAGGTGGAACAAATCGGTCCGTCCGTGTAAAAGGGGCCTAGGCTTTGAAGCCCTTTACACACGGGCCAGAATTTCGTCAGGAAAAAACCCTTGTTTTTCCTGACGAGATTCTTGGCAAGAATCTCTTGCTGCCCGAGTGTACATGCTCTCTTTTCAAAAGAACCGCGTGACATAATCTTGTAAGACAAGCATGCGTTTGTCACTTTGGATGCCGACGCCGCCATCTTGCTGCACCCTACCTATGCCTAGGAAGCTACTCTCTGGTTTCTCGGCAGGAAAACTGCAGAGAATCTCACGACGAGAAAATAGAGAACATGTTCTCTAATTTTATCTTCTAGATTCTGGGCAGTTTTCTTGTCGAGAAACCTGAAAGCCTCGTACACAAGCACGGTATACTCAGCAAGAAAGCTCTGCCAGCTGTTTTCTTGCTGGTTCTTGCTGAGTAAACCAAGCGTGTGTACGAGGCTTCAGACTTTACAACAGATCATAAAAAAAAAGTAAATATAGTACACAGAAAAATGTATACAAGTGCCATCAATTCACAACAACAATGTAACATTTCAGACTTAGGCCCCTTTCACAAGGGCTGTCCGATCAGGTCTGCCTGTTAGGCCTCGTACACACGATCGGACATATCCGATGAAAACGGTCCGCGGACCATTTCCATCGGATATGTCCGATCGGGAGTTTGATCCGATGGCGTGTACACACCATCGGATCAAATTCCCCGCCGCCGGACGGCGCGGTGACGTGGCGGTGACGCGGCGGTGACGTTGACGCCGCCACGTCACCGCCACGTCACCGCACCAGGAAGTTAAACACTTCCGCGCATGCGCCGAATCCATTCGGCGGCGGCGCGGCGGCGGTGGGGGATGACATGTCTGCTGGTAAGTGTACTAACCAGCAGACATGTCGGGCGGACAGATTCCCACCGGATAGATTTCAAAGCATGCTTTGAAATCTGTCGGGTGGAGAAATCTGTCCGCTAGCCCATACACACGAGCGGAGATGTCTGCTGAAACGGTCCATCGGACCGTTTTCAGCGGACATATCCCCTCGTGTGTACGAGGCCTTAGTTTTTCAATCATATCTGATTGGATCATGCATTGTCCTCTATGAAGCAGCCAATTTTAACTGACACCCGCCACTATCCAGTCCGATCCTGTTTGCCAAAAACAAACAGATGGTGGCCCTATTTTCCCTCCATCTGGTGATTCGCATGGCATTAGATGGAAACTGCATAGCAGAGCAGACACAGACCTGTCATTCACCTGCTCAGTGGAGAGATCCCCTGCTGAGCAAGCAGATTCCGCTTAGCGTAGGTGCCTGTGGGAAAGGGGCCTTAAATGTAAGGGCTCATGCACACAGGACTTAAAAAACACTGCTTTTACAGGCATTTGCCATTTTCTTTCTGTCTGTATATGCACCTCTGTGTATCAATGCACACATAATGCAGGCATATTGGAAGAAAAGTATTTACAGTCAGAAAAAAACCCCATCACCAGCACGTTCAAGGGAGGAACTTTTGAGCAGAAATGCGCATAACAGGGCCTAAAGGCTAAATGCGTTTAGGTGCATTTGCACATTAATGTTTTGGAATGACTATAATAATAATAAAAAAATCTCTGACCAATAGAATACACTAACTTGCATACATGTGTGTGTGTGGTGTGTGGTTTTTAACACATTTTTTAGGTAGCTTTGCCTGGAGAAAAGGCGTTCAGAGGGGCTAAGCAGGCCTTAGACAGTATCTTGAGTGGGTCTTTTTTATTTTAATAACAAAAAGGCTGGTCCAGAGAAAGTAAATGTAAAATCTATTTTATTTCTGAAAACAGAAACAATGTACCTGATTTAAACCAATGTCTAGCATACATTATAGATGTACTACTTAGGGACAGAAAACTATTATTTCCAAGCAGATATAAACCTTCCTTATTTTTAAAGTGCAATATATTAGTGTGAGATTTCCCAAAAGATACAATGCATTAACAATGTAGTTCTATAACAAATACATTAAGCATTGTGTAACTTGGACTCCCATGTGCTCCCCTACTGTTTTTAACAGGTTATAATGTGCTCTATACTGATTGTGTTGTAATACAGAACATTATGCTATAATAAAATATACAAAAATGTGTACGAAATATAATAAATTACAGAACTAGATCTAACTCCGACAACAATCAGGCTCCAGTCACACTGGGCTTAAATGAAACGACAGTTCCCCGGCAAAAAACGCTCATATAGAACATTTTTGTACCCAGGTTTATGAAAGTTTAGCGTTGTATCTGCCAGAAAGCTCCAATCAAGAATGCAAATTGGAAGTTTTTTTTTTCTGCCTCTAAACATTGAGCTCACAATATTCTTGTAATCATCCTAAGGCTCCATTCACATCTGAGCGACAAAACGCCGGTCGCCCGTCGCTCTTGTCGCTCGAGATGTGAAATAACATTGCGGTCTATGGAGATGGTTCACATCTCAACGCCTGTCGCCTGAAAAAAAGTCCCGTACCCTTTTTTTCAGGCGACATTGGCGTTCCCTCATAGACCGCAATGTTAAAGAAAGATTAAACTTTTTTTTTTTTTTCTACAGGCGGCAAGATAAGCCGCGTACGCAGCGTATCGTGTCGCCTAGGTGTGAATGCAGCCTAATGTGCATAGACACATAGGATAACATGAGCTGCTTCTACTGCATAGACACATAGGATAACATGAGCTGCTTCTACTGCATAGACACATAGGATAACATGAGCTGCTTCTACTGCATAGACACATAGGATAACATGAGCTGCTTCTACTGCATAGACACATAGGATAACATGAGCTGCTTCTACTGCATAGACACATAGGATAACATGAGCTGCTTCTACTGCATAGACACATAGGATAACATGAGCTTCTTCTACAGGCAGAACACAAAACTCCTGTAGAAGCAGCAATTTTTAAATCAGTGTGCATGAAGCCCGAGAGCAAGGCTGAGATCTTTCTACATTCTTCTGTGCAATTCTGCTTGTCCTTTCTTTTTAATGGATTTTCAAGGCCAGACTGCTCCTCTCCAAGACATTCTGCGTTGAAAAACAATGTGTTTCAAATGGTGGACTCGGTTGCATTGTAGAAACCTGAGCGAATTTTCAAGCAATCCAAACAGCTGCTCACCGGGTGTTCTTAATGGGGAGACCCTCCAATGAAGAGTGTGTGTGTATATGTGTGTATGTGTGAGGGCTTCCTTAAGAGTCTATAGATTCTCTGAGTGTGTCTATTATGTCTGTTCTGTGAGTTATTTGTTCAGATTTGCTTTATGAAAGACCTAGCCTGCATTCTTTTTCTGGGCCACTGAATCACTAAGTAGTGAATCCACCAGGTTTTTCATTTTATACTACATACTGTACACATACATACATTACATAAACACAATATGCTGTAAAGGGAGACAGTCTCAAGTTGTAGTGGATAGCCTTGTACAGCAAGTCCGTAGCAAAAAACAAAGTAACTAAACTCATGTCAGTCCCTGATTAAAATGGTGCCTCCAGTTGGTTCCCAGAAACAAACAGGCAACACATGTCATTTTTTTTAATGCTGTCTAATGTGGGGCACAAACTATAAGAAAATCGGACAAACAGTATGATATTTGGACAGGACAATCGATCTTTGCATAGTGTGTACAGAATTTTCAACATCTGATACCGATCCACCGAACTGAAAAAAAAAAAACCCAAAAAAACGAAGGGACCTCCAAAAATGTTTTCGTCCATTAACAGTACTAATGATTTCTTTAAATATGTACTGTAATCATACGAGGAAAATCAAACAAAAGATTGCGCATGTTTTGAAGACAGAAGAATATCAGAATAAACACAAATGGAATATTTGTATCCATAATCATATACATAGTATCAATTGAGCAGCTCAACTCCATTAAAGCCTATTAGAAATCTCTCCTCCCCCTTTCCCAAAACCCAAAATATAGATAGATAGATCTACAGTATATATAGATCTATCTATCTATCTATCTATCTATCTATCTATCTATCTATCTATCTATCTCTAGATAGATATATAGAAAGCTTTATTTATATACTGTATCTCTCTCTATATATATATGTATATATAGATATATATCTATACAGTATCTATATATGAGTGAGTGAGTGAGAAACTTATATAGCACAGCACATGCAAACTGAATCGCCTCTGGGCGCTTGGTATTTGTTCCCGGGCCCTCAGAAGAGATGGGTTTTGATGATTCTCCTGAAGGTCAGGTGGTTCACCTCCAATCGGATGCTGGTTGGCAGAGCGTTCCATAGTCTGGGTCCTTGGGCCACAAATCTTCGTTCTCCTTTGGACTTGTATCTGGTTTTGGGTACCTGGAGTAGGTTTTGGTTGGTGGATCGCAGAATGCGATTGGTGTTGTGAGCTTTTAGTTTAGATATTGGGGGGCATTTCCCAAAATACACTTATGCGTTAGACAGAGTGCCTTGAAAGTGATTCTGTCTTTTACTGGCAACCAATGAAGGGATCTCAGTGAAGGTGAGATTGATTCCCATGTTTTTTTCCCAGTCACAAGTCGAGCGGCCGTATTTTGAACGACTTGCAGACAAGTGATTTGGTACTTTGGGAGTCTAAGATAGAGGGTGTTCACATAGTCAAGTCTGGAGTTCATGATTGCTCCCACCACGACTGCTATGTCTTCTTTTGGGATGAAGGGTGTGAGTCTGCGTAGGCGCAGCAGATGGTGCGATTCGCTGGCTACTGACCCTATTTGTGCATCCATTGTCATATAGGTGTCAAAGATGACTTCAAGACTTTTGACTTTGGTGCTAGAAGTGATGGTTTGACCCAGAATGGGCGGGGCGTCCATGATGTTGCAGGATGAATCTTTTGTTTGACCTGAAACAGTAGAAGTTCTGTTTTTTAGCCGTTGAGTTTAAGATAACTCTTTGTCATCCAATTTTCTATCAAAGAAAGGCATTTCTCTAGTTCGAGATAATGGTCCTTTTTGTTGCAGATGCGAAAATACAGTTGTGTGTCGTCTGCATAAGAGTGGTACAGTAACTTCTGGTTACTGATGATTTCAAAAAGAGGGTGGAGATAGATATTGAACAGAATAGCCAACAAAGGGGAGCCCTGGGGGACTCCGCATAACACTGTGCGTTTTTCAGAAATGAAAGTGCCCAATTTCACTATTTGTGATCAGTTTTCCAAGAAGGAGGAGAACCAGGATAAATCACATTCCGCAACTCCGGCTACTTCAACTAGCCGAGTTAGCAATAGTTTGTGGTCTACCGTATCGAAAGCTGCGCTTAGGTCCAGCAGTACTAGAAGACAAGATTCTCCTTCGTCTGCGGTCTCTAGAGCCTCATCCCATATTTTGAGAAGTGCTGTTTCTGTCCCTTGACCCGGACGGAAGCCGGACTGGAATGGGTCAAGTATTTTGTGGGTGTCCAAATGATGTTGTAGCTGTTGTACAACTTCTTTCTCCATTACCTTGGAGAAGACATTTAGGTCTGTTATGGGATGGCGATGGTTAGGGTCTTTGGGGTCAAGGGTGTTTTTTTTTTAATTGGTTTGATTATCCCTTGTTTCAGCAGGGGTGGCACCACCTTAAATTAATGGTTTATGAGCTGCATGATAGCTGGTGCCAAGATATCAGCACATTATTTCAGCAGTTTAGTGGGGATGATATCATTGGGCGCTGTGCTATTTCGCAGAGTCTTGATGATATTTTTAGTGGCATCAATGGAAATGGGTTTCAAAGTGAAATTAGATGATTGCGGCAGAATTGTGTGGGTATTTGGTTTGTGATTTAGAAGGGGGGGGGGGAGTGGATGGAGGTATTGTTTTACTGAATACTTTCTCGGATTCATTCAATTTTATTGATGAAATGATCCGATAATTCGTTGCAATATTCTTGTGAATCAGAATTTGGGGCTTCTAAACAGACTGGGTTCATGATTTTGGTGACAAGATTGAAGAGTTCACGGGGACGATTTAGGGCATTAGTGATAATATTGGAAAAATGTTTTTTTTTTGGCAATAAAGATTTCTTTATGGTATTTTTTGATATTATCTTATAAATAGTGTGATTTTCCTCTGAAGCGCTTCTTTTCCAGGCTGCTTCAGCTTTTCTGCGCTCTTGTTTTAGTAACGACAGCTGGTTGTTAAACCAGCTGGAGTTGTTTTTCCGGATGCACGTTGTGCGTTTAGGGGCTACTAAGTCGGCTGACTGTAGTAGAGCCTTGTTTATGGCATCAAGAGTTTCTGTGGCTGTTTGATGTGGTTGGATTGTTTTTATTTTGTTCTCAGATCTGGTCCAGTGTGTTGTCACTGGTTTTAAAAAAATTTTTAAGGGGGCATTTGGGGTAATTGAGAATTTAATGGCATGGTGATCTGTCCATGGTTGCGGCTCGTTTTTCAGAATGTTGATTTCCAGATCTTGTCTGAAAATGAGATCGAGCGTGTGACCTGAAGCATGTGTGGGCCCACATACTAGTTGCTGCAGACCTAAACCTTCCAAATGGTCAATGCAGGTGTCGGCAACGGGGTCCTGTGAGGAGTTGGTCCAGAGGTTAAAATCCCCAAGCAGCAGGAGGTGTTTGGTGTTTAGGGTATAGGTGGTGATGAACTCTGTCAATGACATGAGCAGGTGCGTTTTTGGACCTGGTGGTCTATAGCACAGGACGATGTGGACGGTGTCCTGGGGGATTTGTTTGCAGTTGCAAAGTGATGCCACATACACACGATCACTTTATGTGATGAAAAAAAAAGACATTTTCTGTGAAGTAAAAAACAACGTTTTCTGTGAAGTAAAAATGAAGTTTTTGAAACTTCAATTTTCAAAGACGATGTTGCCTACACACCATCATTTTTTTCACAATGCTTTAGCAAAGCGAGGTTACGTTCACCACTCTTTTCCATTGAAGCTCTCTTCATAACTAGCTTCTGGGCATGCGCGGGTTGAAACAAAAAACAACGTTTTGAAAAACGACACAAAAGATTGAAGCATGCTTCAATTTTTTTTTGTCGTTTTTCACAAGACATAAAACAACGTTTTCCCCCACACACGGTCATTTAAATTGACGTTTTTAAAAACGTCGTTTTTTTTCATCACATAAAGTGATCGTGTGTATGCGGCATGAGGGTTTCCATGAATGGAAGTGAGTACTGAAGGACTGGTTTAGTGATCGAGAGGTGAGTCTTGTGGATCACCGCCAGCCAGCCTCCTCCTCTTTGCCCAACTCTGTTTTCTGTTAGAATGCGATAATTCTCTGGCACCAGTTCTCCTAGAATGGTGTTAAAGTCGGCTGTGAGCCAGCTTTCTGTGATAAAGTAGCTATGTAGCTATGACTAAGCACTGATTGTTTGTGCGAAACGCGTCAGCTTTTTTACCCCACTGCTTGCTGTGCTGTGTTTTGTAGTGCTTTTTATCCTTTTTACACCAATAAAGGCTACCTTTTAGGTTTATTTTGGTGTGCGGCTGTCAATGAATTATTTTCATTGATTTTCTGTGATAAAGAGGCAGTCTAACTCATTTTGTAGAATGAAATCATGTATTTCTTGCCAGTATATATATATACAGTGCGGAAAATAAGTATTTGAACACCCTGCTATTTTGCATGTTCTCCCACTTGGAAATCATGGAGGGGTCTGAAATTGTTATCGTAGGTGCATGTCCACTGTGAGAGACATAATCAAAAAAAAAATTCCAGAAATCACAATGTATATTTTTTTAACTATTTATTTGTATGATACAGCTGCAAAGAAGTATTTGAACACCTGAGAAAATCAATGTTAATATTTGGTACAGTAGCCTTTGTTTGCAATTACAGAGGTCAAACGTTTCTTGTAGTTTTTCACCAGGTTTGCACACACTGGAGGAGGGATTTTGGCCCACTCCTCCACACAGATCTTCTCTAGATCAGTCAGGTTTCTGGGCTGCCGTTGAGAAACACAGAGTTTGAGCTCCCTCCAAAGATTCTCTATTGGGTTTAGGTCTGGAGACTGGCTAGGCCACGCCAGAACCTTGATATGCTTCTTACAGAGCCACTCCTTGGTTATCCTGGCTGTGTGCTTCGGGTCATTGTCATGTTGGAAGACCCAGCCTCGACCCATCTTCAAAGCTCTAACTGAGGGAAGGAGGTTGTTGCCCAAAATCTTGCAATACATGGCCCCGGTCATCCTCTCCTTAATACAGTGCAGTCGCCCTGTCCCATGTGAAGAAAAACACCCCCAAAGCATGATGCTACCACCCCCATGCTTCACAGTAGGGATGGTGTTCTTGGGATGGTACTCATCATTCTTCTTCCTCCAAACACGGTTAGTGGAATTATGACCAAAAAGTTCTATTTTGGTCTCATCTGACCACATGACTTTCTCCCATGACTCCTCTGGATCATCCAAATGGTCATTGGCAAACTTAAGACAGGCCTTGACATGTGCTGGTTTAAGCAGGGGAACCTTCCGTGCCATGCATGATTTCAAACCATGACGTCTTAGTGTATTACCAACAGTAACCTTGGAGACGGTGGTCCCAGCTCTTTTCAGGTCATTGACCAGCTCCTCCCGTGTAGTCCTGGGCTGATTTCTCACCTTTCTTAGGATCATTGAGACCCCACGAGGTGAGATTTTGCATGGACCCCCAGTCCAAGGGAGATTGACAGTCATGTTTAGCTTCTTCCATTTTCTAATGATTGCTCCAACAGTGGACCTTTTTTCACCAAGCTGCTTGGCAATTTCCCCGTAGCCCTTTCCAGCCTTGTGGAGGTGTACAATTTTGTCTCTAGTGTCTTTGGACAGCTCTTTGGTCTTGGCCATGTTAGTAGTTGGATTCTTACTGATTGTATGGGGTGGACAGGTGTCTTTATGCAGCTAATGACCTCAAACAGGTGCATCTAATTTAGGATAATAAATGGAGTGGAGGTGGACATTTTAAAGGCAGACTTACAGGTCTTTGAGGGTCAGAATTCTAGCTGATAGACAGGTGTTCAAATACTTCTTTGCAGCTGTATCATACAAATAAATAGTTAAAAATTCATAAATTGTGATTTCTGGATTTTTTTTTTTTGATTATGTCTCTCACAGTGGACATGCACCTACGATGACAATTTCAGACCCCTCCATGATTTCCAAGTGGGAGAACTTGCAAAATAGCAGGGTGTTCAAATACTTATTTTCCGCACTGCACTATATATATATATATATATATATATATATATATATATATATATATATAATATATATAGTTGTGCTCAAAAGTTTTGTGAAATTTTGGCATTAACCATTTCAGCCCCGGACCCTATTGCTGGTCAATGACTGGGCTCCTTTTTGCGATTCGGCACTGCGTTGCTTTAACTGACAATTGCACGGTCATGCGACGTGGCTCCCAAACAAAATTAGCGTCCTTTTTTCCCCACAAATAGAGCTTTCTTTTGGTGGTATTTTATCACCTCTGCGGTTTTAATTTTCTGCGCTATAAACAAAAATAGAGCGACAATTTTGAAAAAAAATGAATATTTTTTACCTTTTGCTATAATAAATATCCCCAAAAATATATAATAGGCCGATACGTTTTCTTCTACATATTTTTTGTAAAAAAAATTGTAGTAAGCGTTTATTGATTGGTTTGCGCAAAAGTTATCGCTTTTACAAAATAGGGGATAGTTTTATGGCATTTTTATAATATTTTTTTTTTTTTTTTACTAGTAGTGGCAGCGATCAGCGATTTTCATCGGTACTGCGACCTTATGGCGGACACTTCGGACACTTTTGACACATTTTTGGGACCATTGGCATTTTTATAGCGATCAGAGCTATAAAAATGCATTGATTACTATAAAAAATGCAACTGGCAGGGAAGGGGTCAACACTATTGGGCAAGGAAGGGGTTAATTATGTTCCCTGTGTGTGTTCTAACTGAAGGGGGGGTGAAACTGACTAGGGGAAATGACTGATCGCTGTTCATACATTGTATAATTGTTGAGTTCTTTTGAGGGGACAGCCAATTTACACTGTTATACAAGCTGTGCACTACTACATTGTAGCAAAGTGTCATATGAAAAGATATGATAAAATATTTACAAAAATGTGAGGGGTGTACTTACTTTTGTGAGGTACTGTAGCTGTATATAGGACACATGATGTATATCTGCAGTCAGTGAAGATGGAGGAAGGTCTCTATATACAGGAAGGAAGGTGGGTATACACCCACCTTCCTTCCTGTATATAGAGACCTTCCTCCATCATCATTGACTGCAGATATACATCATCTGTCCTGTATACAGCTATATATACTAATACCCTCCACCCCCTATATATACACATACTGTACACCCTCCATACAGTACAGGCTGCATTTGACGGGCACAGTAAGGCTGCATATATTGGGCACAGTGAGGCTGCATTTGATGGGCACAGGGAAGTTGCATAGGGTGGGCACAGCGATGATGCATTTAATTGGCAAAGTGAGGATGTATATGATGGGCACAGTAAGGCTGCAATTTATGTGCACAGTGAGGCTACATTTGACGGGGACAGCGAGTCTGCATATGATGGTAACAGTGATGTCGCATTTAATGGGCACAGTGAGGCTGCAATTGATGGGCACAGTGTGAGGCCGTATATGATGGGCACAGAGATGCTGAAATTGGGCACAGTGAGGTCGAAATTGATTGGCACAGTGAGGCTACAATTGATGACTAAGCCCCTCCCCTTCATGACATTGTCAAAAAAAAGGGGCAGAGCATGGCTGACCTTAAAATGATGCCCCCTCCCTTCCTGAAAAAAAAGTTCTGCGGACGCCCATGCCTATGGGAAATGTGGTTGATAGTGCCACGATTTTATGGATGGCAACAGATTTGTTCCACTGCTGTCATGAATTAGAAAAAATAAGGGATGCAGAAACTATGTCAAAAACTGCAGGACTTTATAGACTTGCTTGACATGCATTGAGAAACATGTTAAAATGTTTTTTATTGCCACAGTTTATTCTTATGGATGTCTAATGTTAACCTTTGTGACGTAACTAAGAAAAATATTTCATATTGGTACACACTTGCAGTTTTCCTTCGCTCAACCCACCAGGGCTGAACCAAAAAAAATACATATTAGTGCATTAAAATTAGTCTCAACAATTACTTATGCATATGTGTCAGTAGTTTGAGATTTAAGTTTGCTAAATCATTGTATTACAGAATGTGGCTTTAAACAAAAGTCATAATTTTGTTATTGAATTATCAATGTGGCATGTCATGCCCCGTACACACAAACGTTTTTCGGCATGAAAAAAACCATAATTTAAAATGATCGTGTGTGGGCTTCACATCGTTTTTCATCTTCTGAAAAACGACAAAAAAAATTTGAGCATTCTGCATTTTTTAACGTCGTTTTTAAAAATGTAGTTTTTCGGGTTTAAACAAATGATCGTATGTGGGCTAAAACGACGTTAAAAACAACGTTTTAAACCCGCGCATGCTCAGAAGCAAATTAGGAGACGGGAGCTTGAATGAAACTTCCCCTTTAGAGTACCATCGTACGTGTTGTACGTCACCGCGCTTTGCTCATAATTTTTTTTAAAAACGATGGTGTGTGGGCAACATCGCTTTTAATGATGAAGTTGGAAAAACGTTGTTTTTTCTACATGCTGAAAAACAACGTTTTTTTCCATGCCGAAAAACGATCGTGTGTACGCGGCATTACACATTTAAGATTCCATAAGTAAAAAGTTACTGTAATTTCGTTGAGCACTTTACTATTTCAAAATGTTTAGGTCAAAAACATGCCCTGTAAAAAAACTGAAAAATATGTGCAATTTATACTTTTAAATCTTTTTGACTACCAGCTGTTTTACATGTGATAATAAAGTCTCTATTTTTCATTTTTAAACATTAGTTCAGTCTTCTTAGTATTACATTAACCACTTAAGGACCGCCGCATGTACATTTACGTCGGCAGAATGGCACCGACAGGCACATCAACGTATATATACGTTGGTGCCTGGGGGGGGATCGGGGGTCCGATCGGACCCCCCCCCCGTACATGCGGCGGTCCGCGCGGCTGCAGGAGCGATGTGGAATCCGTCCGACGAGTGGGGGCGGCTATCCGTTTTCATCCGCCCCCTCGGATCGCTCCCAGCCAATGCGCGCGCCCGCCTGACCTGTCACTTCCTCCTCCTGTGTAAACACAGGAAGGAGGGAAGCGACGTGATCTCTCCCTCGGCGTTTGTTTCAAGCGCCGCTGAGGAGAGATCACCACACTACAAGTAAGTCTGCACTAACACTACACTACACTACACACAAAATCACATTTAACCCCCGCGATCGCCCCCCCCCTCCCCTCTGTCACAGTGTCACTGAATGCAGTAATCATACATGTATGATTACTGTATTTAGTGTCAGTGTGACAGACAGTGTGACAGTCACTCAGTGTTAGTGTCAGGGTAGCCCCCCCCACCCCCCCCAATAAAGTTTTAACCCCTTGATCACTGCCCTAGTTAACCCTTTCACTCCCTATTGCCAGCGTCACTAAGCGATCATTTTTCTGATCGCTGTATTAGTGTCGCTGTTCCCGCTAGGTAGCTAATTTTTTTTTAATGCGATTTTTTTTTACTAAAGACATGTGGCTAAATAAATTTTGGCCTAAATGTTTGACTAAAATTTAGTTTATTGGTTTTTTATTATAACAAAAACTAAAAAATATTGTTTTTTTTTCAAAAATGTCGCTCTATTTTTGTATATAGCGCAAAAAATAAAAATCGCAGAGGCGATCAAATACCACCAAAAGAAAGCTCTATTTGTGGGAAAAAAAGGACGCAAATTTTGTTTGGGAGCCACGTCGCACGACCGCGCAATTGTCTGTTAAAGCGACGCAGTGCCGAATCGCAAAAACCCCTTGGGTCATTTGCCAGCGTATTGGTCCGGGTCTTAAGTGGTTAATATGTGTACATGTAGCCAAGTCCCGGGCCTCTCCGGACCTAATGGTGACTTCCTGAGTTAGGGACAGCTGACATCCTTCTGTTTAGCGTGAGTTACGAGGCATGGTGGGTACAATGTAAGGTAGATTCATAGGCGCCAGACACTTCTTGAATGCACTGTGGGAGAGGGGGTTAGGGCCAGAGCACCCTTTTGTAGTTGCAATGGTAATTAGCAGACTCTGAGACTTATATAGGTAGACAGCCATGTAGGGAAAGGTACCCAGCCAGACACCACATCTGTATGTGTAGACACGCTGTCTCCTATGGCAACAATTTTGAACAGTTTCTAACAAAGTTGTAATGAACACTTTCACTCCCTCCTCAATCTCCTTTTTATATCTTCACTCAACTGAGCTCCCAGTCTTTCACTTAGACCCCTGATCCACTGCCTCTGGATCACCTGAGGCTCTTCCAATCTTTTCACTGAGTAAATTCCTCAAGCGTCACTCCCCATCCCCTGCTGGCCTCCTAGCTTGGCACTCACAGATACTCCTCAAAGCGTCACCCACTGGCCTGCTCGGTCCCTGGCTTGGCACACAAGACTGCTCTGCAAGCATCACCTCCGCTGGCTGAGTCCCTGGCTTGAGACACCTGCTGAAGTTTCCCAATTCTTTACCGTCCCTGGTTGGTGAGAATACTGCTCTGGTACTCATTCAGTTACTAATGGTTGTCCCTCATAACAAGGTGGATTGTCCTGGCTGGCAGAACCATTATTTTTGGTTGGGTTGCAAGTCGCAGTCCTAACCCTGCACTGCTCACTTGCTTCTGGATAGGCCCTCAGACAGCCTAGCAGCCAGATGTCCTCTGGATAGGCCACAGGCTCCTGCCTAGCAGCTTGGGCAATACAACATGCTGTCCACCCAGACAGCTATCCAAGGTGGCACAGAACCCTGATCACCTAACCTCACCCAAATAAATAGTCGCTCCCAGCAGGCCCAGGGACCCAAGAAAATCCCTACCCATTGGCTGAGACACCCCATCTATTCCTAATCTGCTCTTACAATGCCCTTGTCTTATCTAATGCCACCAGATATCTGGCCATCTATGACTGAAGAGAGAAGTGCAGCATTTCCAGAATTAAGTGTAGCGGGGTTCTGCCGCCATGGACTATTACTAATAGCGATGCAGAATTGAATCCATACCGTTGTTCAAGTGGTACATGTACATAAGTTTATATTTGTTGAAGCAGTGCATTGTGGGACTAGAGGAATCAGAGACACCCTGAACACCGCCAGGTAAGTAAACCCGGGACCACCTAGCAGCTTGATCCAGGGTTCACCGATCGCTTCTGGGTCAGGAAGGAATTTTTTTCCCTTGCTGCAGCAAATGGCCAGGCTCGGCTAGGGTTTTTCGCCTTCCTCTGGTTTTACTTGAGGGAGGGGGGCGGTTTTAGGCCGGGACATTTTTTTTTCGTTTTGCAGCAACACCACCCATCTACATCACCATCACTGATCGAATAACAACGGACACTCCTGAACATCAGCCCCCTCCGCAGCCTAAGGAATTTTGCCTCAACGCTACCAAGCTCCACGCAAAGTACACTACGGAAAGAACAACCTACTAAGAAGCAACCACCAATCAAACACAAAAAAGTCACCGCCTCAACTACAACACTTAGAATGCGCCCTGATCAACACTAGATTGGCTGTCAAGCACAGAGAGGAAATTCACGACTTCATCGTCCAACACAACACAGACTGCCTCTTTATCACAGAAAGTTGGCTAACACCTGACTGTAACCCCATCCTAGCAGAATTGGTGCCCAACAACTATCGCATCCTAACCGAGCATAGAAGAGGACAAAGAGGAGGAGGCCTTGCAGTGATCTACAAATACCACCTCGCTCCACCAAACCAACTCTACAGAACTCACTACCCTTTATGGAAACACTCACCCTGCAACTTCAAACCACCCCCGAGGAAACCGTCCACATACTATGCTACAGACCGCCTGGACCAAAGACGCATCTCCTCACGTACACCCTGAAAACCAAAAATCTGCTGCTACTCATGGACTTCAACCTCTGGGCTAACTCAACCCAGGATTCCATTGCCACCGCCTGCATCGACCAACTGGAAGAACTTGGTCTGCAGCAACTGATAAAAACGCCCACCATGCGTCGGGTCACATTTTGGACCTCATCTCAAACAAAATATGAATAGCAACAAGCTGGACAACAGACCTTTACCTTGGACGGACCACCACGCCATCAAATATAGAGTAGTAACCACCGATACCATCCTCAATAACCCAAACCCCCTACAAACAATACACTGGGCAAGATCGCAGAAGAAACTACATTCTGAACTCTTCAAAAACACACTAGTGACCAAAATAGAAGTACCAAATCTGAACCACTCAACGGAACACTCACTCAACGCCTTAAAACAAAGCTTTACTACAAACAGCAGACACAGTCGCTCCGAAACGTAGAGCTCTCATCAGGAAAAACAACTCTGGCTGGTTTAACGACACTCTCACTCTAATGAAACAAAACGCAGAAGACTGAGGGAGCCTGGAGGAGAAACCCATCAAAAGAAAACCACACTAATTATAAAAACCCTCACCAAAAAATTACCACAAAGCCATCTTTAAAGCAAAAAAAAAACATTATCTCATACCACCATCTCAAAAGCCTTAAACTATCCGCAGGAGCTTTTCAAACTAGTCGCTCAGACTATGAACCCCTCCTGCCTGGAGCCCCCTACAAGTGAGACACAAGAATTCTGTAATGAACTGTCTGACTTTTTTATTGACAAAATTGAAGAAGCAATCAACGTAATCAGTCCACGATCGTCGAATTTCGAGCTTGTTCCAATCACCATCGACAACAACTAAAAACATCATCAGAAGCCTCCGAGACAAACACATCTCCAAATGACACCATTCCTACAAAACTCCTGAAAGAATGTACCGACATCTTGGCACCCATCATAAACCAATCGTTCAGGGAAGGGATTGTTCCGATCACCCTCAAGCAAGGCATTATCAAAGCCCTCCTAAAGAAACCCAACCTCGACCTAAGGACCCTAAGATTATGGAGAAAGCTGTAGTACAACAGCTTACAGCCCCATCTGGACACCCACAAACTCCTAAATCCCCTTCAATCAGGTTTTCCGCCCAGGCCACGGCACAGAAACGGCTCTCCTCAAGATATGGGATGACGCCCTCGATGCAGCAGATGACGGAGAATCCTGTCTCCTAGTGCTGCTGGACCTCAGCGCAGCCTTCAACACGGTAGACCACAACACATTGCTTACGCGACTCAAAAGAGTAGCCGGAGTCTCAGACTCGGCCCTGGCCATGGTTCGCATCTTTCTTAGAAAATCGCACTCAGACCGTGAAGATTGAGAGGCTTTACATCAAAACACGGACCATTACATGCGGAGTCCCGCAAGGATCACCCCTTTCACCTGTACTCTTCAACATCTACATCCGCCCGCTCCTCAAAATCATCAGCAAACAGGACCTGCGCTACCACTCCTATGCCGACGACACACAGCTTTACCTTCGAAAATCACCAACAAAAAAGACCAATATCATGAACTAGGAAAATGCCTCACACCTGATCGACAATTGGATGACCGAAAGCTCCCTCAAACTCAACAGATCCAAAGCAGAACTACTCATCCTTCACGCAAATCGAAATGCAATTCTAGGACCACATGGACAGACACCACCCACCATCCTCGGTCAAACCATCGCGCTAGAGCAACAAAGTCAAAAATCTCAGAGTCATCTTTGACTCAGACATGACGATGGTTGCACAAATAGGATCAGTCGTCAGCGGTGCTCATCATCTGCTCCGCATGCTACGTAGACTCATCCCCTTTATCCCTGAAAAACACAGCAGTAGTGGTGGGAACTATCATCAACTCACACTCGACTACGCAAACTCCCTCTACTTAGGACTACCGAAATACCAGATTTCACGTCTACAAGTCGTCCAGAACACAGCAGCCAGACTGGTAACAGGAAAAAAAACGTAGGAATCAATCTCCCCTGTCTTGAGGGCAGGACCGGGTGACTTTTAAGACACTCTGCATCACTCACAAATGTACACACAGGAACCGCTCCTCAATACTTAAGTGAGAAAATAAATCCCTACGTCACCAAACGCGTGCTCCGGTCAACCAACCAAAACCTTCTCCAAATCCCTAAATTCCGCTACAAATCAAAGGGAGAACGCAGATTTGCAGTCCAAGGACCTCGGCTCTGAAATTCTCTACCCATGACCATCCCCCTGGAAGTAAACCACCGGTTTTTAGAAAAAAACTAAAGACTTTATCTCTTCTGAAGGACCAGGACTACTACACTGGAAGCAAGAGCCTTGAGGCGATTAAGTTCGCATTTTTTGCGCTATACAAGTTACTCACCTACTCACTCACTCACTCTGTAATAAAAATTGAAAAAAACCTGTACACATACTTGGTACTATATGTTGGGGGCTTTTTTGTTTTAGTAAGATAAACACACTGGTACGGTATCTTGATGTTTAATAAATGCTAACTGGCTGGTCCTGTTGAAAAAGCAGCCTAGTCAAAGTGTTTAAATATTGTGCATGTATTCAATACTTATTTTAGGGAAATACATTATATTGTAATGTTGATTCTTGATTTTAAAATGGTGTGGGTAAAGTTCAACATAGGCTAGCCAAAATGTTTAAATACTGTGCATGTACTAATGGCCCTTTCACACGAGCGGACGAACGGTCCGTTTTTCATAAGTCCGTTTACGGACTGCAGTGTTCCCCTATGGGATCGCGGACGTTAGCGGATGAGCATCCGCTAACGTCCAACACATCCATCCGCCTCCGTCAAGATCCGTTTTTTTCGGTCGGAAGAAAATCCTATTTTTCTTCCGTCTGGCGGATCAGATGAATACGGACAGACGGTCCGTATTCATCCAATTCCCCATAGGGAAGAGCGGAGAAAAGACTGTGCAGGGACCGCCCTGTCAGCCGACAGCTCAGCTGGGATTTTACGGAGTAATCCCCGCTGAGGAAAACGGGCATACGAAGCAGATCAATACAGATCCGCTCCGTGTGAAAGGACCCTTAGTACAATATTTTTGTTTTGTTTTTCTGAAAAATAAACAATACCATTTTTTTAAATTTTTTTTTATTAAAAGCTGACTAATGTCCATCCTTTTAAAAAATGGGGCTTTTAAAAATGATTAAATTCTGTGCATGTACTTAGTACTATATTTTGGGAGCTTTTTTCAGTGAGAGAAATATACACTAACATTGATTTCTTGATTTTAAAATGATGTGGGGTCCTGTTTAAAATGCAGCATTGTCAACATGTTTAAATACTGTAGAAAGAAAAAGAAGAGGGCGCCACTCTGGGTTAATCGACAAATAGCTTTAATTAGTTATAGACAACAGCATCCACTTACATATGAAGAGTTGGAAGTCCAGTATGTAGATCCTGTGTAAAAGTCTCTGGTATGGCGTCCTTCCGCGCTAGTGTGTTGGCTGAAAATGCTCCCAAGCCTCACTGTGTCCGTCCGTCCGAAGCGTCGGTAAACTGGCTGTCACGGAGAGACTGACTGGAAACGAGGCCAGGAGCGCAGCTGAGTCGTGGTGACGTCACTATGTTGCGACAACGTTTCGGAGCTTGCGCCTGTGAATGGCTAGGCGCACTCCTTTCTCAAGCATCTATAACTAATTAATGCTATTTTGTCGATTAACCCGGTGGCGCCCTCTTCTTTTTCTTTCTACACATGTTGGAGTCCTGGGCTTTTGTCTCCCCTACCTTTGAAGGCTTGCCTCGGAACAACGACCAGCGACCAACAGCTTTAAATACTTCAGCATCCCCCTCATGTCTCCTCTCCTCATCTCCAGGTCATCATTTTATCCTTATATATGTAACCTTTTAAAACTCGTTTTATGAAGGACTTTTTTAAACAGCGGACTCTGTAGCTGCTATATACTATTGATTGTTCTGCGCACTATTTGTATTTTTTTTGTTTAAATACTGTGCAAGTACTTTTATTCAGCAAAATAAATAATATTTTTTCTTTTTAAATTAAAAGATGACTAGTGTCTCTCCTGTTCAAAATAGGGGCTTGTAAAAAATATGAAATACTGTGCATGTACTGTACTTACTACAATATCTTGAGGTCTTATTTTAGCTAAATAAAAAAATAAAAATAAAAATACCTCAATAGTATCTGTTCTTTAAAATTGGACCTAAAATAATGAAATAAAGGGTTTTAAAAAAAATAAAAGCTGTATGGTGTGTGGGTCATGTTCAAAATGTGGCTTAATACAAATTCTGAAACACTGTCTTTTTACAATGAAATAAATACACTCTGATATTGATTTTGTCCTGTCCAACGTGTGCACCTCAACATGTTTATAAAATAAGGGTTTAAACACTTGCTTACTGGGCAGTTAAACCCCCCTCCTGCCCAGACCAATTTTTCAGCTTTCAGTGCTGTGTCGCACTTTGAATGACAATTGCGCTGTCATGCAACACTGTACCCAAATTAAATTTTTATAATTTTTTTTTTACCACAAATAGAACTTTCTTTTGGTGGTATTTGATTACCTCTGTGGTTTTTCTTTTCGTTAAAAATTATATATTTTTTATTTTTGTTATAAAATTTTGCAAACAGGTAATTTTTCTCCTTCATTGATGTACGCTGATGAGGCTGTACTGTGGGCACTGTGATGGGCTGCACTGATGGGCACCGATGGGCTGCATTGATGGGCACCGAGAAGGCGGCACTGCGGGCACCAATAAGGTGGCACTGGTGGGCACTGATAGGCGGCACTGGTGGGCACCAATAGGCTGCACTGAGAGGTGGCACTTATGGGTGTCACTGAAGGGTATTTAAAGGTGGCACTGGTGGGCACTGAGAAGTGGCACTAATAGGTGGCATTGAAAGGTGGCACCGATAGCTGGCATTGATGGGCACTGATATGTGCAGTGATGGGCACTGATGAGTGGCAGTGATGGGCACTGATTGGCAGCTTTACTAGGTGGCACTGATTGGCATCACAGGTAGACTTTGAAAGGTGGCACTTGTGGCATTGATAGGTGGCACTGCGGGCATTGATAGGTGGCACTGCGGGCACTGGCAGGTGGCAATGACAGGTGGCACTGGCATGCAATATTTTTTAGGCGCAAAGGAAGCAGATGTGCCTCCTTTCTCTTCGGGATCAATGTCCCTTGTAACATTTAAAACAGTAATGTAGTGTATATCAGAAACAAACGTCACTTCCGTGTCCTAGTGTCTGATGTGTATCGTCACTGTCACGTGACTTCATCACTGATGTGACATTTAGCACCCAGCACTTCACTCGCACTTTGATTTTTTTTTTGATTAAATTGCATTACCATTTGGATTGAAGTCACAGTTGCACCATTTGCACTTTGTAACAATTGGACAATCTTGTGGTTCCATCCACCATTCATACAATGTGATTTTACTTACATTATACAGTCACCTATTTGTATTTATTTGCACTCTTATTTAGTTCACTTATTCATCCATCATTGTTGTATATCAGCTATGTTCAGTCATTCATTTTGATTGGAGCATAACACCAATCCTGCGATTTCCTCTGCGACTGCATATATTATCTTTACGTTGTGATTTTATTTATGCACCTGAGTCACCTTATCTGCACTGCACATTCATTCAGTTCACCTTATGCACCTTATCTTAGCATTTACAGCGATTTTATCTTTTAGTCAGTCTATTTGCATATTTGCACATTCATTTATCAATTATACTATTTTGGTTATTTATACATTTTACCACTTACACCATTCTATGCTATTGGAGTGCAACACCATCTCTTGATTTTTTCCACTTGTAGATTTTATCACTGTCTGTGTCCGCCTATTAGGGAAGTTCACCTTCTTTATTGTGTTCTGTTTGCCTTTATGACCGAAAGCAAAAGTAAAAGAAAATCGCAATATTGGGTTGTCCCCAGAACCGTAAAGCCTCATACACACGATCGGACTTCCATCGGACTTTTCCATGGATTTTACTACGAATGGGCGTGGGCCGTGAACTTGTTCTGCATACACACGGCAGGACTTTTTTAGCCAACTTTCACCAAATCACATGTTTTTGAAACTCTTTTACCGCCATCCTATGGGCAACTTCTGCTATTGTTGTCTGATCTTAGCATTGGTTTTGAGCATGCATGTTTGTACTTTGGACTTAAGTCTGATGGACTTGCGTACACCACGATCGGATTTTGCTCCATCGACATTTGTCCAATGAAAAAGCGAAAATATTTGTCCGATAGAGCATACACATGGTCGGATTGTCCATGAAACAAGTCCGTGGGAACGTTTTTTGTCAAAAAGTATGATCGTCTGTATGGCCTTTAGAGAGCGAAAATCTTCCAGTAGGGACACTATGTTTTAATTATCCGGTTGACAACCAACCATATCCTTACTGTGGAGGTCTAGTTCCATCTCCATTCTCCCACTTCCTGTTTGGCTATAGGACAGGAAGTGAAATCTCCCCAATAGGACACAGAAGGTAACCCCCCCACCCCCACCCCAAAAAAACTGGCAGGAGTTATAACCCTGTCTACCTATATTTCAAAAAAGATTTGCCTTTAGTTCTACTTTATTTATAAAAGTGCCTCGTTTGTCCATCTTAGAGCCTTGAAAAAGAGCTTACATTCTGTGAAGAAAGTTCGTACAAAAGTTCTGCCTTCAAATTGTAATTTTTATTTAAAATGTGTAATTTATTTTATATCATTTATAGATTGTGTTAACAGACCACATCAGGCAGTTTTTAAAGCCTGCTCAATAGCTACCCGTATGTTCCATCACTCACTGCATCCTTTTAACCCCCCCCCCCCCCCCCAAAAGAAAAATCATTCTGCACCCAAACCACTATACACTCTCACACAAGTGCAGCAGGGCAGGCTAGTAAATATTGTGCATGATGGGCCACCTCCAGCCAGTGATCTAACCTAGACATCCAATAGTTAAAGTGATTGCAAATGTTAGTTTTTTAACCAACCATCAATACAGGTAAATTTTCAGCTTTCGGTGATATCACACTTTGAATGACAATTGCGTGGTCATGCAACACTGTACCCAATATTTTCTTCACACAAATAGAGCTATCTTTTGGTGTTTTTTTCATCACTGCTGTTTTTTTTTTTTACAAAAATCTGTGGGAAACAAAAGGTTTTCTTAGTTTCTGTCAGTAAATTTTGTAAATAAGTAATTTTTCTGCTTTACTGATGGGCGCTGATGAGGCAGCACTGATGGGGTAGAACTTATGGGCACTGATTAGGTGGCCCTGATGAGGAGGCACTAATATGCTGCACTGATGGGCACTGATAGGTGGCACTGATATTTGGCACTGATGAGCACTGATAGGTGGCACTGGTGGGCACTGATAGGTGGAAGGGATAGGCGGCACTGATAGGCATGGATAGGCGGCGCTGATGAACAGCACTGATGGGCAGCACTGATAGGAGGCATTGATGAGCAGGACTGATGAGCAGGCACTGATGGAGACTGAAAGACAGCAGTGACTGGCATCACTAATGGGCACTGATTAGTGTCATTGATGGGCACTGATTGGTGACACTGATGGGCACTGATTGGTGACACTGGGGGGCTTTACTGTAATCAGGGCACTGATGATCAGTGCCCTGATTACATGTCTAGAAGGAGATGCCACTGAATAGCTCTCCTCGCCAAACACTCTGTCAGTGTAAAGCGATGACAGCTGATCACTGGCACTTCCGTGTTTACATGTGACTGGCTATGATTGGATAGTTGATTACGGTTGCCCTGGGGTGGTAATCGTTCACCCATTAATGAGAATGTGCCACATCCTTGATAATATGAATTTTTTGAAAGAGGCATGAAAACATGCCTCTAACTGGGAAAAATTTGGACTTTATAGGCACAGAATTAAAAAAAAATATATGTATTTAATAGAAAAAGACACAACAATTACAACACAACATTTACACTATACTATACTATGCATTAGAAAAAAAGAAAAAACATATAAATAATAAGAACCGCATAGGTCACTCTAAGAAACATTCACTTATTAGCCACAGGGCTATATGTAATTCAAACAGTATATGCGCTGGGTAGAGAGATGCTTTCAGATGAGGACCCTTGGTTGGTTCTTAGACGATATAAGAGCTGCTCTACATGTTTCGCGACTATATTGGCGTCGCTTCTTCAGGAGCTTTTAGATATCAAGGAACATATACATAAAATTAAACAAGAATAATATTTTATTTACATATTGGCCTAAATAATAGGCAAAACAATGATTTAAAAAATGCATGCATGTATATGCGATGTACTCACCGAAAACCTTGGTGTTTTTTATTTATTTGTTTTGGAAAAGGAAAAGAACGCTGGCATACTGTGTCCCACAATTAGAGCCCGACTATCAGACCGCACCCAATACTGTCGGGGCGGGAGCTGATGATGCAGCCTAAATCCCTCACCGTGCGTCACGGCAACAACCAGTAGAGGCAAAAAGGAAAAATTCTGATAAATAATAAAAATATATGATGATAAGCCATAAAATAGTTGACATTGAGCCATAACCGCTTCTCTAGATATAGGTAAAAGATTAAGGAAAAACTACCTTAAAAAGTCAGGTTGTTAAATAAACGCTATTAAATCACACCATCAAGGCTTTAGGGTGCATTTTCTGGAGTGCGCTAGGATTACTTGTTGGTGGTCTTCTAAAAGATAGAGTTTTGATAAGGCGCAAAGTTTTGGTAAAGGACTTAATTGTTATAGCAGAAAAAACTAAATAAAATGTAACAAAAAAGCAGAGAGAAGATTTCCGCTTAAATTAGCAGAAGTTATTATAGTCATTACCTTTTGTTTTTGATGTTGCCTTACAAATGGCCTATGGGTTGAGTATTGTTGTTGAGGAAGAATGCCTTCTCAAAAATAGGCTGTAGGTGGCGATAGACGAGCGCCCAACGTATAGGCTGAGCACTGGTCTGAAAAACACCAATGTAATAAAGTCAGAGGAACAAGAGAAGAAAAATTATGTCCAATGCTTTAACAGCATTGGAACTAGAAGTGATTAATAAGATGCTTGTAGGCAATACAAAGGATAAAGGAAAAGAGACTTGGCATACCTTGAAAAAAGAGAAGGATGCCAGACTAACAGGCAGTCATGCTGACAATAGCGTTGGGTGTGTTCACCTTCCCCACACCTGAGGACTGGGGGAACTGAACTAGCCTAATATACACTCCTCGGATATGACGGCGGGCGGGATTGCGTCATTCCGGCCGGCCTAGACATCCCATAGTGCGCATGCGCGAATCGCGCATGCGCAGAGGAGCCGTGAGAGCGGCTCGTGAGCTCGAATGTTAGCTCACTTTATGGGAGGATCCCCTAGATTGGAAAAAAGAGGGGGGATCAGAGTATTGCCATCAGCAGGTCCAAATGTCATTGCCTACTTCTAAGCAATAGACTGGACCCATTGATGGCTTACGTGGCCGTGCTGGTGCTGGACTCAGTGGCGCAGGGTGATGTGGTGGAATTAGAGTACTGCAGTCAGGATATCAATAAACGTGGGACACAGATAGCACAGCATAGGAGTAAATGAACATAAACATTTACATACAATCACATGCAAATGCATGCATACAATGGTGAGTGACCTTTTACGAAAAATCATTACAATGTATTAAAAATATACAATACTTGATTGACAATAATGGTACATTTTTTGCGCCCAAAGGGTTAAATCAAGCAACAAACAGGATTTGTTGGTTGATTAATCAATTAACCGACAAAGAGAGAGTATAGAGCCTCCAAACAGTCGTCCTTGTCATATTTGGAGTTTGGTCAGAAAAACCACACAGAAAGGGACATAGAATAAGTGAAAGGTGAACTCCCTCCTGGGATCTTCTGTAATCCCATACAGGCCCTTCACAAGAAAGGCCTGTATGAGAGAACTTCATTGATCCCAGGAGGCTTTGTGGCGTTTAATCGCTCTATCCATCGTGTTTCTCTTTGGAGGATGTGTTGATCCCAGTTTCCCCCACGGGGATCTTGTGGTATAATTTCCAATACTATGAAACGTATCACTGAGGTATCAAATTTATGGATAAGTCATAGGTGGCGGCTAATAGGTAAGCATTTTAGCATATTGGGAATAGAAATGTGATCATATATCCTTTGTTTAAACTGGCGGATCGTACTTACCCACATAAAACGCCCCACATTGGCAGGTCATTAAGTAGACACCACCTTGGTCTCACAGGAGGCTTGAAAGCGTGGTCTAAAGATTTCGCCATTTGGTAGGCCAAATTTGGTACCAGTGTGCACCCAAGGACAGTATGCACAGTGGCCATGAAGGCAATGACAGATTTCTACAGCATTGCCAGATTCCCACGCACTGTGGGGGCCATTGATTGCACACATGTGGCCCTACAGCCCCCCAGTGCTACAGAGCACATCTACCGCAATCAGAAGCATTGGCATTCCATCAACGTACAGGTGATAGCCGATGCCCAGCGCCTCATATGGCACGTCCGTGCCAAACACCCCGGGTCCAGCCATGACAGCTTCATATACCGTCAGAGTCCCATCCCAGCAGAATTCGAGCAGAACATGTATGGGGACAGCTGGCTGGTTGGTGAGTGACATGGGTGGCAGGCATGACTATCCCCTCCCATGATGCACATCACAAGGGGCACATGCATGACTAATATCCTCCTGTCTTTTCCCTTACAGGTGATTCTGCATATGCACTGGGACCCCATCTAATGACTCCTTTCCGGAACCCCCAAACCAGAGGAGAGAGAAGATACAATGCGGCACATATCAAAACCCGTGCAGTGGTGGAGTAAACATTTGGGCTTCTGAAGTCCCGTTTCCGCTGCCTGGATAAGTCTGGGGGGGCCCTATTGTAATCCCCTACCTTTGTGTGTCAGATCATCGGTGCATGTTGCATTCTGCACAACTTTGCTATGAG
Organism: Rana kukunoris; assembly: GCA_029574335.1. Lineage (NCBI taxonomy): Eukaryota > Metazoa > Chordata > Amphibia > Anura > Ranidae > Rana > Rana kukunoris. The sequence goes on from JAJQKJ010002665.1 coordinate 156,195, forward strand.
AAAAGGCCTGCAGATTGACATACGTGATGACCTGACCCCCGACCCACACAGTCCCCACCTGCCAGAGGAGAACCAGTCTGCTGATGGAAGAGCAGTCAGGAGGGTCCTCGCCGTAGGCATCTTTGGACAATAAACAAAAACATTAATCACACGGACAATGCACGCATGCACACCACTGATGTCCCTAGATCACACACACCACATGCACATCGCATTGGATTAGCCCAAGTCCAGCATGAAGGACTTGGGAGCAGCAACGCCAGCGTCAAGGCCCCAATGATGTCGCTGTCCATTCATACACCTTTCACACGTCATTCATACAGCCGTGGGGTTAACTTCACCACCACGGCCGAGGGTGACACCCCTTACTGGCAGGAGTGCCACCCCCTCACATTCACACATCATTCACACTGTCCCCTGCACTCCTGACCGTGTGCAGTTAAAAATAAAATATATACTCATAACCTGAGTAATAAAAACAAAAATAAACTCATAACCTGAGTAATAACAGAAAAAATAAACTCATAACCTGAGTAATAACAGAAAAAATAAACTCATAACCTGAGTAATAACAGAAAAAAAAAAAAAACGAAAAAAAAAAACCCTCATCTGGGATGACAGGGGCTCCTCCTTGTGGGCACTCTCGGGCTCCTCAGCTGCCTGGAGGGAGTGGGTGGGGGGGCATCTGGAGGAGGCTGATCCCCGGGTGGGCCACTCCTGGCTGCTGTTGGCTGCATGCCCTCCAAGGCCACGGCAATCCGGCTCAGAAAATGATTGGTCTGGGCCTGCATTCTCATCTGGCGGGTGATATTATGCCGCTGGGCACGCTGCCGCTGCCTCCCCTCTTCCCGGATGGCAGCTGTGTTGGCGTGGACGGCTGCTGTGAGGTGCCGTACATCATCAGCCTGCACCTCCCCCAGGCTGGTGACAACGTCCTGCACACCACTGGGCAGCTGCGATACGGAGCACAGACTGTCAGCGAGCCGGTCCAAGTGCCCAGCAATCTCCCCCATCTGTTGTGTTTGCCGGGCATGGTCCATCGCCACCTGGTCCTGGACCAGATCAGACACCCCCCTGGTCTTACGGGTGGCCTTCCTGGGGCCAGGAGAAGGTTGTCCCCGTGGGGATGGAGTCGCCCTTGAGGGGCTACCGAGGATGGGTGAGGGGATGACAGAGGGACCTGCAGAAGGGGAGGACTCAGATAACACCAAAAAAAACTCCTGCTGAGGAACAGGCTCCTCCTCAACCATTTCCACAGAAGTGGTGTGGGCACTCTCCTCCACCTCAGTGTCTTCAGCACCCAGGGGCTCGTCCTCAGGATCCCGTTGGGGGGTTGGGGTGGAATGGCCGGCAACAGATGATGGTCCAGCTCCGTCATCTGTGGATGACACAAAGCAGACACATGTTGGTGGTCCCACACACTTGGCACATGTACCCTCCCCCCCACATGCAACACACCAAATAGGGGATAAAAAACCCTTACCTGTCCTGGAGCCTTCCTCCACAGAATCATAGCCTGGTACCCCCTCCAATTGCTCCCTCTCCAGGCAGCGGGCGACCACCTCCTCCTCTGTGGTCAGGCTGACTGGACACGGGGGTCCACCACCTGTGCCCCGCTCATGGCTCCGAATGGTGGCCACCTTGCCACGGACCTTGCGCCGCAGGTCATTTATCTCTTTCTGGATATCACCAGCAGTCCGGGTGGAGTACCCCAACACATTCACCCTGCCAGCAATGGTGTCCAGGATGGCCTGCTTCCTCTCCCGGCTGGTCTTCCTACTTTTCTTCCCATGCAGAAAATCATTATAAGTCTCCATAGCAGAGATGACCACAGAGACCTCCTGGGCATTAAAATTGAGGTTCCTTCTCTCTTTGGGGGTAGCGGGAGCCGCCATAACAGAGCAAAAGTAACTTCCCTGGGGTGGGGGGAAACGGAAATACTTTTGCGCCGGAATGGCGCTTCCGCTGGCGCTTTTATACGCGCAACGGAACACATTGCGCTGGCGTTTCCCGTGAAGTGGTGCCGACGGGAGTTGTGAGCATGCCCACAGGGGGCCGAGTGAAGCCTCACTTACTGCGCATGCTCCGTGGATGATGCGCTGAACATAAGCCTCTGCGCTGGGCTCCGCCCATCATTTACATATGATCACACCCACTTCCACTTGCGCCAACACATCTTCGTTACTCCGTCGCAAAATAACGCCCATGCGCTTGGTGAATGCTGTACTTCACTCGCTAGTTTGCGTCAGCGCAGCGTATATGCGTTGCGCTACGCTGGCGAAAAGATGCGCGCATCTACCTGAATCTGGCCCATAGTGTTTGTGTTTGCTTGAAGAAGTCCCGAACAGGAACAATATTTTTTTTCTTTTTGTTTTTCTCCCATCCCACGTTTGCTGTGGTGTGACTGACTCTGGGGAGGGGAATGAAAATGTTTAGTCAGTTAGACTAGGTTCCTGTGGGCTGTCCTTTTGTCCGGGGACTCCCGTCACCCCCGGACGGCAGGTGGCAGCAGTTGGGTCAAGTGTGCCTGAGTACCACTCCTCAGCAGCAAGTCAGGTGTTGAGCCACCTCGCTGTGCATGCTGGGGAGGGGTATAAAGGGGGAAGATGTAATTTCCTTGAGGTTCTTCTTCCTCGTGTGGCGCCCACCATTGAGGTAGCCATTCCACGACGCCCCCACATATGGCCCTCCTGGCCGGGGTGTGCGTGGGCAGCAGTGTTCCTGGTTCTGGGACCACTTTGGCCCGGAGCAATTGATATACTGTGTGGGCCCTGTGATTGACTGGGTCCCCATTCTGGAGGGGGTCCCGAGCTGTCCGTCCAATTGGAGGAAGCTGACCGATGAGGAGCCTGTCCGAAGGATACCAAGCACAAGGCTGGTGTTCCAGGAAGGGCCTGTCCATTCATCGGGGGACAACCTGGGTTCTGACAGGCTGGATGTTGGTCCCCTGTCAGTCGCTAATTTTGCAAGACCATCTGAGGGAAATCCGGCTGCTGAATCTACTGAGAGAGGATTCCGGACCACAATTGTCTCCAATCTTTTGGGAGGGTCTGTGGCAGAGACTTCATCCTTGAGTGACACTCTGGCTGTCAGGCTGGTTAGAGAGGCCTGTCCAGGTGCGCTATACCCACTCCACTAGCAAAGTAAAGTGTCGTTGGAAGCAGGACTGTTTCCCATATTCAGTTACACCTGAATCTGCTGTCTCCTATTTGCTATCCTTTCACCTTTCTACTGTTTAATCGTTTTTACCCAGCTGGGTAAAAAAAGCACAGGACATTCCCTTTCTACAGCACTCATCAAAAACAAACCAGCAGCTCCTTCGAGGGCAGTGCTACACACATAATGCAGGCACTCAACACCCATCACCAACACCCTACTATATAAAATTAGCAAGACAACTTTGTCTAGTCTAAAAACAGGCTAAACAAAAGCGGGGTGCATGCGCGGTGCTGAGCATGATGGACGCCTGATGTGAGAGCTCAGCTCCACCCGGGACTTGCATCGCTCCTAGAGGGCCATTATCAGTGTTTACAGCACGCGGTTTTAGCAACCCTCGACCTGTCTCATTGTGGTGCATGCCGCCGACGAAGAAAAAAACTCAGGGCCCGGCTCAGCACACGTTAACTCACTACCTTCTCCGCGCACGTGAGCTGGGCAGCATGTCTCAAGATGGCACCGTCGCAGGCCGCCTCGTCACACCCGGCCTCCCCTTGGCAGATGGAGCCCTCATGTGAGTACCAACCAGCGCTGTCTAAAGCAGACTTGGACGCCAGTCTTGAGGCGATGTATGAGAAGCTGGCCACCAACTTCCAATCGGAACTTCATAAGACCTCCCACACGCTCTCGCAGGGGATCGCGGCCTTGGGCTCAAGAACCGATCTCCTGGAGAAAAAGCATGACAAGCTGGCATTAGCTTATGAGGATTTGTCTAGGGAATAAGAGTCATTGTCTTCAGCCTTTACTCAAATGCAATCCCAAATAGAAGACTTGGACAACCGAATCAGACGCCATAACCTGCGTCCGTGCGGTATCCCTGAATCTGTAACGGAGCTTATCCCCGCAGCTATCAGGCTCTTTAAATCCCTGTTACCAGACTGTGATTCTGTGGCATTCACCTGCGACCGTATCCACAGGGCCCTTAGGCCAAAGCCTCCCGCAGACAAACCCCCTAGGGATGTTGTCCTTTGCATTAAGGACTTCCTCATTAAAGAAGAGATCCTTAGAGCTGCCCGCTTGAAACAGCGTATCATGCTGGATGAGCATGTTATACAGATTTACCCGGATATTTCACCAGCCACTCTGGATAGACGAAGGGGGTTGAAGGAGGTTACAACAGCACTAAAGTCGGCCCGGATTCGATACAGGTGGGTCTTCCCCTTCAAGTTGACGATCCCCCACAATTGCACAACTTACTCTGCGACAACCCTGCTTGAAGGGCAGGAAATCCTAGTGAAGTTGGGTCTTCTGGATGCTGGAGCGGTTCGCCGTCCCCCCCTGACACCCAGACCAGTGCCTATATGGCAGACGCCCCCACCCCGCGGTAACAGATGGAGAATCCGATATGAAGCTGGTGCCAGGAATAACAATAACTAACTATCATCAGATACCTGGATTTAGGCCCCCCTTGGGGTCATCTTTGGTGGCTGCTACTGTTTTTGACTATCTTCACCGTCCCATGGGCCTCTGTCCCTAGGAGCCGCAGCATGTTCTTCCCACCCAGCCTTTTTTTTGTTTTTCTGGATGAATTTCCTAGGTGATTGTGTCCGAGACTCTTACCTTTTTTGGCCTGCTGAGTTTGAGACCTAGTTGTCTCATTCGTTTTGAAATTCTTGTTGTCAGGTTGTACCTTTTCCTACCTTATCCCATGTCTCTATTTTGTTCTGACTTTTTTTACTTTTTATGCTTTTTTGTAGCTGTGTTCACTTTTGTTTTTGTCTGGATTTTTTACATTATTTTTTCATAGGTCACCTTCACTGTATTTTGAATGTTCATGTTATGAGAGCATCGTTGTATCTTGATTTACTGCTATATGTGCGAGGTCCCCCCCTCCTATCGGACGGGGCTTGCGCTGTTTCTGGGAGGGTGGCTGCACCTCTACCTGTCACTTGTGTGGTTGGGCTCCATTATGTACCTCAGTATGCTCAGCTGTTTTTTCAATTAATAGGGCTTTTTAATCCCCCCTATGCCTATTACGTGTATTTCACATAATGTGAGGGGCTTCAACTCCCCGGCTAAAAGACGTAAGGCCTTTGACCTGTATAAGTCGCAGGGGGCAAAGATTCTCCTACTCCATAAGACGCATTTTGCTCGTTCCTCCCACCCCAAATTTTTTCATAGACAATTCCATCGGGCCTTTTATTCTCTCCATTTATCCAAAAGCAGGGGTACAGCCATTTTCTTACATTCTTCCTTTCCCATGGAGGTTCAACATGTTGTTAAGGATGCTGAAAGCAGGTATGTTATCATTAAGGGGCTAGAAAAACAACAAGGAATTAACGATTGCTAGTGTTTATGCTCCCAATGATGCTTCTGTTTCTTTCTTTTGCTCCTTTTTTGCTCTTTTGACTAAGTACGGTTCCCCATACATGATTGTAGGGGGAGATTTTAATATGGTTGCCAATGCCACCTTGGATAGATGTAATACAGCTGCGACTACAAAGGCTTTCCCTAAGACCCTGGCTAAATGTTTACTTGATCACCAATTGGTGGACTCGTGGAGGGCCCATAATGTAGGAATTCGAGAGTATACCTTTTATTCACACCCCCACAACAGTTCAGCCAGATTAGATTATATTTATGCTTCTCCAGTGCTTCTGGCCAACTCTTCATCCTCCATGATACACCCGTGTGTCTGGTCGGACCACCAGGTGTTTTTTTTCACCATGAACATAATCGGTCTGGCCCACACTCCTTTCTCTTGGAGGATGAATGAGGCGCTCCTTTCAGACACACTGGTGGAATCAGAGATAGCTAGTTCTATAGAAGAATATTTTGTGCTTAACGCCATCCCTGGCACCCCATTACCCACGGTCTGGACCGCCCATAAGGCTGTTATCCGGGGAAAACTCATAGGACTTGCCTCTGCTCGCAATAAACTTAATAGACAGAAAATCTTGTCCCTTACATCAGAATTAGATCTTCTCTACAAAAAGGTTGATTCCCTACACTTAGAGGCCACTAGGCGCATTATAGATCAAAAAAGTCTGGAGCTTGATTCCTTGCTCTCAGATAAGGTTGAGAAATCACTGAGGTGGTCCAGGGCACGATTCCTCTTTCATAGTAACACGGCATCCTCCATGTTTGCGAGGAAACTGAATCAACTCACACGTCCCTCTCATGTGTATAAACTGGAAGTAGGCCCCGGCCAGACCTCTTCTCACCCTCAGGAGGTGCTCCGTTGCTTTAAACAATTTTACTCCTCCCTACTAGCAGCAAGAGCTTCGGAGCCCTCGGTACAGAATGACCCCTGGTTCCAAGCTCTTCCTATCCCTTCCCTTTCCTCCCCCCAACAGGAAAAACTGAATGCTCCCATTACATCTTCTGAGGTTTTGGGGGTTATAAAATCACTGAAAAAGGAATCTGCCCCGGGCCCAGACGGGTTTTAGACGATTTATTATAAGAAATTTGCGGAGCCCCTTTCCACTAGATTGGTCCAATTATTTAATTTTGTCCTGCGGGGCGGCAATTTCCCCGAGGAGATGTTGCTGGCCAACATGTCCCTTATTCCTAAGCCCAATAAAAATCATAACCTCCCACAGAACTTTAGGCCCATTTCCGTCATTAATAATGACTTGAATTTTTTTTCTAGAATCATGGCGGATAGGCTTGGCGGCGTGATACCCTCTCTCATCTCCCCATACCAGTCGGGCTTTATCCCCCATAGGCTTATCACGGATAATATTTGCCTGGCGTCCAATATTATCCAAGACTCCAATTTGTTTATGCGTAAACTTTTTCTACTGGGCCTTGACATACACAAGGCATTCGATAGTGTCTCGTGGAATTATTTTGCCTTGTATGGGCCTTCAGGGTGAGTTCTTTCATGCTTTTCAGGCTCTTTATCGTAATCCCAAGACCCGTATCAGAATTCCGGGCTGTAGCTCTGAGTTTTTTAGTCTAAGGAGGGGTACTAGGCAGGGGTGCCCACTTTCCCCCCTGGTTTTTGCGCTGGCCCTTGAACCCTTAGCCATTGCCATTCTGAACAACCCTGACATTCGCGGTTATGTCAAAGGCCCCTTCTCGTATAAATTCTGTATGTACGCAGATGATGTTTTAATGTTTATAACGGAACCTTTGCTTACATTGCCTCCCCTGATGTCCACTTTGTCCTCCTTTGTGGCGATCTCAGGTCTCTCAGTCAGTGTCCCAAAATCTATCGCTCTCCCGATTGTTTTTTCGACTGATGAACTCAGCCACCTCAAGCAAACCTTTTCATTCACGTGGGTGGTTGATTCCCTTCCATATTTGGGCATTGACTTGACTGGAGATTGTCGCAAACTGTTCACAGCTAACTATCCCAAAATGTTTGCTAAATTAAAAAGGCTTTTAAAACTCTGGTCTCATCTACACATTTTGTTTCTTGGCAGGATTACGGCCCTTAAAATAACAGTCCTTCCTAAGCTCCTTTATCTGTTCCGCTCCCTCCCGGTTAGACTCTCAAAATCCCTCCTGTTAGATTTTCAATCCCACCTTAATAGATTTATTTGGCAAGGCCGACCCCTGAGGTTTTCCAGAGATATGTTATATCGTCCCTCTTTTCGGGGGGGGGGTTGGGGGTCTCTCAGGTTTGGCTTTACTATCTGGCCAGCAGGTTCTCGCAGCAGGCTTAATGGAATATAACTAATTCTAGAGTCCCGTGGGTGCGATTTGAGGAGGACTCGATTTTCCCCTTTTATCTCCCGGGCCTGCTGTGGTCCTCGGGCAGATCGTGGCCGGGTTTGAGTACAAGGAACTCTATAGTAGGAGACAGTTTGAAACTTTGGAGAGATTATGGGAATAAGTTTGCATTGATCTCGAAGACTCCCCATGGGGCCTCTTTCTTAGGGGATCTTAGATTCCCCTCTGCCTTTGACCACCCGGAGTCTTTTCAGATCTGGAAGGATTGTGGCCTGACAAAACTGGACACGTTTTTGGTGAACTCCACATTCATCACGTTTTCTCAGCTTCAAGCACTCTACCCCTTACCAAACAGTGAGTTTTTTCATTTTTTGCAAATTAGGCATTTTTTCCAACAGCACTACAATCTCCCTTCCCTGGGCCGGGGCTCCGCATTCGAGGACATTTGTTATTCATCCCCCAGACAAAAAGGACTGATCTTGGTGGTATATAGGCTTCTCGAATCAGTAGGTGAGTCGGCCCTGGTGAAATATAGGTCGCAGTGGCAGTTGGAGCTTAATTTGGGGGAGGGTGATATTGATTGGAAAGAAGGTTGGCAAAACATGCGAAAATGCTCCAAGTCACTAACGGTGAGGGAAACGGCCATTAAACTGCTGACAAGGTGGTACTACACGCCACTTAGGCCTCGTACACACGATCAAATCTGTCTGCTGGAAACGGTCTGCTAGACCGTTTCAGCAGACAGATTCGATCATGTGTATGGGCAAACAGACGGATTTGGCCACCGACAGATTTCAAAGCATGCTTTGAAATCTGTCGGCTGGGAACCCGCTCGCCCGACATGTCTGCTGGTTAGTATGCTAACCAGCAGACATGTCTTCTCGCACACGCGCCTAATGATTTTGACGCATGCGTGGAAGTGTTTTACTTCCTGGTGTGGTGACGTGGCGGCGTCAATGTCACCGACACGTCAGCGCGCTGTCTGCTGGCGGGGATTTTGGTTTGCTCATGTGTACACGCGAGCAAACTAAAATCCAAGCAGACAGATTTGTTCAAATCGGTCTGTCCGACCGATTTGAACAAATGGATTTGATAGTGTGTACGGGGCCTTAGGCTTAGCGCAATATTTCCTCATGCCTTTCCTGAGTGCTTTCGTGGCCGTCAACAGCAGGGCTCATTCTTCCATCTGTTTTGGGAATGTGAGAGGTTGCGGCCTACTTGGTCGATGACCCTGGAAATGATTGACAAGCTGGCCGGGGAGCCGATGGCCTTATCATTTCGCCAGTGCATTATTTTCCAGTCCCTACATGACATTCCCAGGCCTTTGATGAAACTGATACACTCCATATGTACAGCGGTTCTTTGGGCAGTTGCCCTTAATTGGAAGATGCAGTCAGTCCCTTTCCCTCCCATACTAGCGCGTATTGATCAGATGATGCTTTCTGAAAAAATATTTCATACTCTACACGATTCTACTCCAGTTTACGATGCTAAATGGAACCCTTGGTTTCTGTATAGGCTCAAAGTTTGACTGACCTTTACAATTATTTTCTTTATATGTCTTTACTTTCTGTGTAATTTTCTTTTTCTTACTTTTGTTTTTTAAATTTTCCTTTAGCTTACAATACATATGTAAATTTGATTTGTTGCTTGAATCGCCTTCTGAATTTAAGGTTTGTTCCCATCCCAGGGTTCTGGGCTGGGAAAGATTATTGGTTTCATGTTTCTATGCAACAATGTTCTGTGTCCCTCCTGTATTGTTGACCTGTGGTCGATTCATAAGTGTTATTTTCATAACCTTTTACTTCTGGAAAAATTTTCATGTTTATCCTTAATAAACTTCTTTTGAAAACAAAAAAGAAGCTAAACAAAGGATTAGTGATTTGGAGGATGTGGTCCGCCCATTAGAAAGCAAGGTGAAAACTATGCAGAGAGAAGTGAATGCTCACACTGACAAGTTGGGAGACATGGAAGACAAACAAAGGAGGAACAATTTTTGCATTGTAGGTTTCCCTGAAAAAGCAGAGGGTAAACAGACTGAAGTTTTCCTGGAATTGTGGCTTAAGGATAACATGGCGGATACCATGTTTTTACACTTGTTCGCCATCGAAAAGACCCACAAGATCCCATTTAAACCTCCTGCTCCAGGCTCAAATCCTCGCCCGATTATAGCTCGTATCCTACACTTCAGGGACCGAGAAAACATCCTCTGTACTTCCCGTACCGTGGGAGACCTACGATTTAATGGAAACCGCATTTCTATATATCCTGATTTCTCGGCAGCCACACAGAAGCAAAAAGCCAGTTTTCTTCATGTGAAAAAAAGACTCAGAGACCTACAATTGGCATACAATATGTGGTACCCGGCAAAATTGAGAGTTGTAGACAGAGGCAAAGTTTTCTTCTTTAGCACCCCTCTTAAGGCTTCACGCTGGCTGCATACAAGGGGACATTCCAGCCCTGTGGCTCATCGCTAAGTATGTGGTGCATCATTTGCTGTACACATGTGAAGTAAGCCCTACATACTGTACCCTTCTCTGTCCTTTAGGGCTGGGGCTACATGTTTTATTTTCTGACACTTTATTTCTACTGCAAAATGTCCTGCGCAGATCTACACATGGAATAAACACAGCTCCTGCAACATTCATACTTGGACTGACTACTAGTTTACTTCCTGAGATATATCTTAATCTTTTTTCTCTTTTCATGTGTCCTTGAGAGAAGGCAAGGTAAGTGATACTTACTGTTTTGGACGCTACCTAGCTTCTTCAGGACTGTCTATTGTTATGCGGTGTCTGTTCTATTACTAAAAAGACCTGTGACCCCCCCCCCCCCAAGGTCATTTACATTTTACAGTTATGGGATTCTGGCACACAGCAAGTTGGGGCTGTATGGAGGGTGGGAAGGGAGGGGTTAATGTGTTTTACTGGATTGTGCTGTGTGCTGCTGTTGCTTCCTGTTCTGATCTTCGCATTGTGGATAAACTGTTTGATGATGATCTACATGATGTTGCCCACAATATTGTATGTATCTTCTATAAGTATAAATGGCGGGTAAGATAAGCTTGAAACCTTGGTATGTACGAGGTATGAATTCAGAGGTGAAGAGATCTCTTATATTTTTACTTTATAAAGAGCTATAAACCCCATATTATCCTACTGCAGGAAACACACTTTATGGGTTATGGCCTTAAAAAAAGCCAATATTATGAGGGTGCTTCATGCTGACTACTCCACTTATTTGAGAAGGGTGGCCATCTTGATTACCAAAAAATCTGCGGCACACATTATACAGGTCAAACTGGACCCTAATGGTAGATATGCTATATTAGTATGTCAAATGTTTAATATATGCTTAACATTGGTAAGTGTATATGTTTCTCCCCCATTCTCTTTCCAAATGTTAAAGGGTATTTTAAGGGATGCTGTGCTGATAGCACAGGGCCCACTAATGTTGCTAGGAGACTTCAATGCAGTGTCAGATGGGGCTCTTGACAGACATGGATGTACGTCGGATTCTTGCCTCTGCTCTCACAGATGTGAGACTCATAGGATACTGTCTAAAATATACTTACTATTATCCTCTATAGATGATCTCCCGATCATATCCAGTGTCAGATATCTACCCAGAGCCATATCGGATCACTCCCCATTGGAGGTCATATTAGACCTGATTGCTCCACAGGGACGGAGGCACTGGCGTATGAACGTACACTGGCTACAGGAGGAGTTTATCACCTTGAAATGCAAAACAGCTATTGATCAATACTGGAGAGAGAATGGGGCGGAAACGCCGCTCCCAATCAGTGGGAGGCCTTTAAGGCAACTATGAGAGGGGTGTTTGCTACAAAAACAAGGGACTTCTCCAAAGCTTTGAACTATTATGTTAAAAATGCAGAACTCAAGGCCATTGAGGCTGAAAGGGAGTATATTATTTACCAATCTCCTGGTAGATATCACCTGTGGCAGGATCAGACAAGGCAGTACAAGCTCCTTCTGACTGAATATACAGAAACTGAGACAGTAAATTTAAAATTGCATGCAGTTACCATTGGGGGAGCTTTGTTTGAGAAATCTAAGCATTGTGATGAATTATCAGAGGAAAATGAGAAATTAAAATTAAGAATTATGGAATTACAGTCTCAACCCATCTGACTTAGAAAGACTTTTGCAACATTATATAGGGAATAGTCTTTGGCTGAGAATTAAACAGATCTGTCTTCAGCCTCTGAGGACAAGGGACATATTACTGGAATTATTATGTGTTTTGTATTGAGTGTACAGTATGTTACTATTCATGGGAAGATCCAACAAATGCAGAGTGAATCTCCCTATGAATTGTCGCACAGGATAGCAACTATTATGAAATTATTGATCGGTAATAATCTTGCATTTGAGCGGGGAGGCTCGATACATATCAGTATGTTTCTAGATGCTTTGCATGAAGATATAAAACACAAATATTTTATTGCTTACCCCGAATCCTCACGATTTAAAAGATGTATTGTTGAGGGCAGATCATTTATGGAGAAAGTCAAATGAGCAAGCTGTCAGAATTGATGTAGCCACATTGTTTAGGTCAAACACTGAACAGAAAGATCAGAAGATAATATCTAATCATCACAACAAGAGGGGGAACACCGGGTCAATCATAGGTGATATTAATATGAAAAACAGAGATGGCCAAAATAACAATAAGAAAAGGACCTGGATACCATTTCCTCAGTTAAAACAGAAATATGACCATCTGAAGATTGAGTATGATAAGATGAGAGGGGAACGTGACACATTATTGGAACAATTCAGGAGATTACAGGATACCGGAGGAATAGGAATATTGGGAGATGAAAGGTCCATGTCTGTTTTTGAATGGAAATAACACTTCTCTAACAGTGGGGTGATTTAGCTTTAAACTGTAAACTGTAAATAGTACTTTGTTTAAGGACCTTACTAATGAGTTTTTGTTGGAGAGCTTTTTGTCTTTTAGGTATTGCTGGACATACTAGTTTGCATGTGAACAGCAGGAGTAATTGCTGGCTAGTGGGGGAGAAACGCTGAATGGACAATATATCACTAAACAAGTAAATATCTCTCAATATTCATACAAGCAATGGATTTTTTCAAATTTCCTTTTTTTTTTCATTTTCCTTTCAATGGACTTACCCAATGCCCTATTTTTTTCATCTTCTCCCTTTCCATGGTATATTTTGCTTTTTATTTGTATTATATTTTATTTGTTGAACTTAATCTTAAAATCAGAGCGAAGCATTTAAACCTAAAATTATTTTAAACCATCTGTGCATATGACATAATGCATATTGATATCAATAGACTTGACATCTGAGGTGATGCTGCATAGTATAGTATATAGTAAGTTTGGTGGTTTTCCTAAATTTTTAATAGACTTGACATCTGAGGTGATGCTGCATAGTATAGTATATAGTAAGTTTGGTGGTTTTCCTAAATTTTTAAGAGGGGTGAGTGAAATTCATCACTCTAGTCATGGTTTGAAACATTGTTGAACCAGTTGTTTATAATATGCTGAAGGCTGTGACATATATGGATGAAAAATACCTTTCTACCCTTCATATAAAAATAGTAGCAAGAATTTCCACTGCAGATTTGTCTGGACAGAAGATCTGATAAACACTGATGTCAAGCTATCTAAAGCATCGCATGGGGGAATATATATATGTTGGCATACCATTCTGGTGGAATTATGGAATGAATGATACAAATAACAGCTCTATTAAAGGCAATGAGGGGTCAGCCTACAGCACATTACAAAAGAAAATTGTTGCTGGCAATCAACAAATGACATGTACACAACAGGTCATCATTGCTCAAAAAGGAAATGGAAAGAAGCAGATTGACTACAGCTTTATTATCAGAGCATATTGAGGGTTTGATGTTAAAGGAACCAAGTGTCCTGATTGGTGGATCAATGATTGAAGGTGTCAAGTGCAAGGAAATATTTTGCAGCACAGAATTTTTACTGCCGTATCCAAACCTTTTGACCTGGAAAATGAGAGCTGATACATTAATGGTTCTTCTTACTATAAAGATAGAAGTAGAATTTCAGGATTTGCTGGTGTTTGTGTAAAAGCATCTTTAAGAATGAAAACTTTGAGACTGGAGATGAGAGAATCCTGGACTTATGTGGATTGGACTTCTCAAATCATACCAAGCTTTACTTTCAGTGAGATGGTGGGAGATGTGATGAAGTCAGAATGGACGATGACATCAGCTCGTTTTTTGCACAATATTCAAGATCGTTATGTGATTAACTCAAGAAAAAGCAAGCTTTGAAATAAGGCCTAACAGCTATACGGATACGGGGCATGGATGTTTACTGAATCCTTTTCCAGTCATGGTCTAAAGTTATATTATCTAATAAATGTTTCATGGGGATATTTTAGAGGTTGGTGAAGAGTGATGTAACCAGTCTCACCTTAATATTTCATATGAGCCATTGTAAAGCATACAGTACCTCAAACCATAATGATGTTGGTTGTTTGAATTATAGATCAGTTCTAGTAGTTAGAACCGATCCAATTGGGGGAATATGTTGTAGTATATGTATTAATATGTTGGGTGTATATATATATATGTCCAAAATCGACCATGCCAGATTTCAGTAACTTGTAATTATATGTTGCACATCGAAAGACACTTATCCATTGGTAAATGGATAAAGAGATAGGAAGTCTAGTTTACACATCAAACCATTACTTAGGCCACAGGTAATCTAATTATGTATTAGAGGTTATTGGTATGCAGCTTATTGGTATGCAATTAGCTCCCTAATACTAATTAGTGACTCCTGCTGGGAGTGACAATTACCTGGCACTCTGGAAGACAGCACGTGGATCCTGTCTTTCAGATCAAAGACGACCAATCAAATTGCTCAGCTATTCAATGAATAGAAAATATAATCTGGGAATTCTGGTTGTCACTCAGAGAATGTAGTCCCGGTAGATTCTCTGTATGAATTTGGCACAGGTCTAGAAGTGGAGAGAATATACCCCTATGTATTCTCTACATGAATATATGTTGGTCTGGAAGTGATCAGAATATATATATTCTCTAAGATGAAACTTTGAAATACTCTGTTGGATTTTTGTATCATCTGTGGAATTTGGACTTTATTCTGTATTAAAGTTGTTGAATTAAATTTGCTTTCTCTGGAGGGCCTGGTGTGTTGCTGCGAAACAACGTAATTTATAATCATCATACTAACATCTAAACATCAATTATCTAACTGGACTGGATACACTATACTTTTATGATAAGACTACATACATCAGGCCAGATCCCTTTTCAGAGACAAAAGTGGCTGCCTGCTGGCTATTTTAGCGAGACTGCTTTATACTCCGATCTCGGTAATACAATTTAAGTGACCCAGTGGGGAGGTGGTGAGAGACTCTCCTGGGATTCTAAACACATTTTTGGAGTTCTATGAGGCCCTGTACCAGTTCCAGACCTGACATACAGACATACAGATTTAGAATTGTCTACTTACCTAGGGGGCTTGACTAGGCCCTCTTTGAGCCCCGGAGGATGGTGTTGCTCTGGAACAGTCCATAACACAAGAGGAGATATGTAGTGCTATTTCCTCTTTCAAACCTAGTAAATCGCATGGCCTTGATGGGTTTCCAGCTGATTGGTACCAACTACATAAAGAGAAACTGGCTCCATGCTTACAAAAAGTCTTTGTAGTGGCAGAAAAGGATGGCATACTCCTGGAGTCCATGCCGGAGGCTTTGATTGTGATGATTCCCAAACCCGAAAAATAATGTGAGTCTTAAGCCCCATACACACCATCAGATTATCTGCAGATTTTTGTCTTCAGATTTACCAAAACCATCTAATATGAGGTCAAACCTTAAGGCCCTGTACACACGATCAGACATGTCTGATGAGACTTGTCAGACAACTCTGAACTTGTCTGATGGTCTGATGTGCGTACACACCATCGGACCAAAATCTAATCAGACCAGAACGCGGTGACGTAGAACACAATGACGTGATGAAAAAACGAAGTTCAATGCTTCCCAGCGCCCAGAGGCGATTTAGTTTGCATGTGCTGCACTATATACGTTTTTCATTCATTCAAGCATGCGTCGACTTGATTCTGAGCATGCACAGGTTTTTGGTCCGATGCTTTTGTGTACTAACCATCGAACCTGTCCGATGGACAGGTTCCATCAGACAAGTTTTAAAGCATGTTTTAAAACTTTGGTCTGACGGACAATGGTCTTGTGGGCCGTACACACCATCAAACTGGTCTGATGAAACTGGTCTGCAGACCAGTTTCATCAGACATGTCTGATCGTGTGTACAGTGCCTAAGAGTTTCAATTTGTATGCAATCAGACAGGCCCTTGTACTACATGGTTTTGGTAAATCCGAAGACAAAAGTCTGCAGATAATCTGATGGTGTGTATGGGGCTTTATAGGCCGATGAAAGTTAAATTGCAACATCTGTAAATTAGAGGAGAACAAAAAATGGGGTACTAAGAAAGTAACCCCGAGTCAGACTTTATAGGTGTAGAAAACAATGGAGAAGTAAAGAAAAAATAACAATATTTATTGAAAAAAAAATATATTGTTATTTTTTTCTTTACTTTTCCATTGTTTTTTTTGCCTATAAAGTCCAACCCAGGGTCTTTACTTCTCCATTGTTTTCTATGCCTATAAAGTCCAACCCAGGGTTACTTTCTTAGTACCCCAGTTGTTTGTTCCCTTCTTATAGGCTGATATCTCTGATCAACTCTGATGTTAAGATACTGGCAAAAGTCTTGGCCAGCAGATTGCTATCAGTGATCCTTAAATTAATTAATTCTGATCAGACAGGATTCATACCGGGCCTCTGTACCCAAATGAACCTCCGAAGACTATATGTCAATTTACAGATACAACACATTAATGAAATTGGCGTCATGATAATACTATCGTGACGAAAATTTCGTCACGAATGATTACTTCACGTACACACAGCTCTGAAGACAGCAACTGACAGGCCTGTGTAAGTCTGAACACAGGGCACGGAATGAACTATCAGCGAGGCACATGACATGGCGGAGCTCTCGGCCAGGATCTTTGGCAAAGATAACAGAGAAATACACACACACAATTACCGCAACTGTGCGCTATAATCAGGGCTTGTGACTGCCAGTTCCTAACGGATAGATGTGGAGAGACCAAGTATCTAACTCTACAACTGAGACTTCCTCCATACTGGCCAGGCTGGGTGAGTGGACCGCTGGTTCATGTGTATTTATCTTATGACTGCTGCTTAACCAATATAAGCCCTTTGTGGCTATTTAACCTGAGCTGTCTACACTTTGGGACCTGCTGTGCTTCCACTTCTAACTGTGCTGCTATTTCACTTTGGCTTCAGCTTTACTAACATCTGGCTTCAGCTATAACTAACATACTGAGTTGACCAGCATATAATTCTGTGGCCATATGCCTTTTTCCATTGACACTATTACATTAACTATTGGCATCCAAGAATTTTAGTGGTGTATTTATTCTCTGTAGCCCCATGTGTATAGCTACTGCCCATTTTCTATTCCTGTCTATTCCCCAGAGTGGGAACCCACTCAGTTCCTTAACCTGGCTGAGTAAACTATCTGCAGTGCCAGACTTTTGGATCTGTGTTTCATTCATTATGCCATGTGCACACGACCATTTTTCATGACGTGAAAAATGCTATTTTTAAAAATGGTCATTAAAAACGATCATGTGTAGGCTCCAGAGCATTTTTCCTGACGTGAAAAGTGGGCATTAAAAATTTAGAACGTGCTCTATTTTTTCTCGTCATTTTTACGCGCATGCTCAGAAGCAAGTTATGAGACGGGAGCACTCGTTCTGGTAAAACTAGCATTTGTCTCAGTGGGTTCAGTGAGCCCTGTCGGGTGTTTGTCGTCCCTAATTTTATGTTCTGTATGTCCATTCTGCTGTTTCATACATGCTAGTGTTGTGGCGGCTACTATTTCTGCACTATGTACTGTACCACTTTTGCCTTAATAAAGACCAACCTTGTTGTTAAAAAAAACTAGCATTTGTAATGGACATAGCACATTCGTCACGCTGTAACAGACTGAAAAGCACAAAGAATTAAAAGCGCAAATTGTCTCTCACTAAACTTTTACTAACACGAAATCAGCAAAAGCAGCCCAAAGGGTGGCGTCATCTGAATGGAACTTCCCCTTTATAGTGCCATCGTACGTGCTGTACGTCTCTGCGCTTTGCTCAAAAAAATGTTTTACGCGATCGTGTGTATGCAAGGCAGGCTTGACAACCACGTAAAAAAAAAACTTTGTTTTTTCTAGGAGATTAAAAATGGTTGTGTGTACGCGGCTTTAGATGCCATTATCCTGGTAATCTGCAGAGGGAATATGCATGCATCCTATGTGACGTAGCCTGTTTTTAGAACAGGCAACGTTGTCTTGCTAATTTTATATAGTAGGGTGTTGGTGATGGGTGTTGAGTGCCCGTATTATATGCAAAACCATTTTTTTCTATGTAATAAGATGTATACAAGGAGGGCAGTTTCTTTCTTTCTCCCCCCTTTTTTTCAATTTTCAGATTATACTCAGCTCAAGGAGACCGCACCACAGTGGTGAGTCTGTACTAAATGGGACATTGAGTCAGACTATTTAACTGTGACACAATGTTTAACAATTAGTGACCTTTCTTTCTTTCTTTTTACATGGATTAATGCCATTTCTGAGTTCTAAACTGTTTTTTTTTTTTTTTTGAGAAGTGGGGTATACATTTCCATTTATTACTCCTTTAGTTTTCTTTGCGCTTGGGTAAAAACCTAATTTCCTACTCAGCTGTGTCTGACTTTAAACTGCAAATAATAACTCGAAAGCGGGCCAGAATCACCTCCTAATCTAAGTTATGAGGAATGACTACAAACATTAAGCTTATTCTACCTGTAGAAGAGTTGCCAGACAACAAAGTTGGATGAGAAGCAATGTAATCTTGAACTGTGTAAGAGGGACTGTTAGGGCAATAAGTATGTAGAAGGTGGTGTGTAGGCAGGTGCAGTTTATTTTCTCTACTGTTGGTGGCGCTAAACCGCATCGGCTCTGCAGCTGGAGAGGAAGTCGGGAGGAACTTGCTTTCTCTATGATTTTCTGGGTCACTAAGCAAGTGATCTGGTTGGATGCTGTTGCCCTATGTGACTTTGGCAGCCATCTTGGGTCAGCCATAGCCTATTTAAGCCCCTGGCCCCTGGGGTTTGTTGTGCTTTATGTGAGTGGGCTGTGCAAAGAAAGGTACCCTATTTGTTAGGGACAGAGGTAGGGAAAGGTTCCTGAAGAGGATGAAAGCTTAGGGTCGCATGTCCTCGGGACATCTTCCCGAATAGTCACAAATGGCCAGTCTGCATTTTGCCCTTCTCCACAGATGCTGTCATTCCAGCTGGAACCCACTCTATTCACGTTGCTGTAACCATGCATTTACCTGGTTGGACAGTCTTTCTACTTGGATTGTGAACTGTGCTGCATTGCTTCAATACAAGTTTATTATTGCACCTGCCTGCACCTGCCTATGTGAGTTATTGCCGCAGCACCACGCTGGACTCCAAATACAGATGTAACGGAAAATATAGATAAGTTCAAAAAACTTTTAGATGTGTTTCTTAGCAGATGTACAGGCAGATGGAAAATGGTAAACACACACATACACTTGATTGTGTGAGTCTAAAGCCCCATAGACACTCTCAGTTTTCCTGCGGGTTTTTCTCTTCAGGTTTACAAAAACCATGTAGTACAAGGGCCTGCCTAATTGCATACAAATTGAAACTCTTGAGATTTTACCTCATATTAGATGGTAGTAAACCTGAAGACAAAAACCTGCAGGAAAACTGATAGGGCCAGATTCAGGTAGAGTTAGGCTGGAGTATCAGTGATACTACAGCCTAACTCTCACTTTGAGCCGGCGTTTCTGTTTTCTGTAAGCAGAAAACAAGAAACGCCGGATTGGAGTTCCTATACGAGCGGCGTAATTGTATTTCGCCGTCGTATCGGAACTGCAAATTTAAAAATGGCGCTCGGGGCGTTCCCGCTGATTAACGCCGAGAATATGTTAATCAGCGAGAATTGGCAATTCACAATCGTATTCGTGCCCGACGCAGTGACTTTCCGACGTTTCCGTAAGAGATACGCGGCGTAAAGAAAAACCAGCCCCCTAGTGGAGTATCCTATGTTAAGTATGGCCGTCGTCATCGCGTCGAATTTAAAAAAAATTGCGTCGTTTGCGTAAAACGTCAGTGAATGGGGATTGACGTCATTGACGTTCACTGACAGAATTTGGAGCATGCGCACTGACAGTCGATGCATGCACAGTATGTTCCTTGCGGGATCGCGCCTAGTTTAAATAATACACGCCCCCTACCCGCCCAATTTGAATTCCGCCGGCTCATTTTCGCTACGCCGCCGCAACTTTAGGAGCAAGTGCTTTGTGAATACAGTACTTGCTCCTAAAGTTTCGGCGGAGTAACGTAAAAGAGAAACGTTACTCCAAAATAAAGATTCGCCCATCTACCTGAATCTGGCCCATAGTGTGTATGGGGCTTAAGGCACATGTACACTTGTGCCTTCATTTTAAAACTGCTGGCTAATAAATATCTATTATGTTATCCTTGTGCATGTTTTGTTTTCTTCCAAATTTTAAAGTGATGTTTAATATTTTAGCACAATATAGAAAAAGACAATAAAATGATAATAACATATCACTGGTAAATACATTCACTTTACTAGTTAAGCACACCAAATGGTATATTTACCCTGGCAGTGAGTGCTGTTAAGTCTCTTATACCCCAGAGGACAGTCTGAGCCCACTTCACCTCGGAATGGTGCAGATTTCTGTGTGCCAACATCTGTAAAGCAGAAAAACCATCACAGAAATTACATAGAATAGTTAATATATCTTATGCCGCGTACACACAATTATTTTTCGGCATGAAAAAAAAGTTGTTTTAAAAAAAATGTAATTTAAAATGATTGTGTGTGAGCTTCACATAATTTTTCGGGTTCTGAAAAACTACAACATGCTGCATTTTTTAACGATGTTGTTTTTCGGGTTGTAAAAAATGGTTGTGTGTGGGCTAAAACGACGTTAAAAACCCACGCATGCTCAGAAGCAAGTTATGAGACGGGAGCGCTCATTTTGGTAAAACTACCGTTCATAATGGAGTAAAGACATTCATCAGGCTGTAACAGACAGAAAAGCGTGAATCGTCTTTTATTAACATGGAATCAGCTAAAGCAGCCCCAAGGGTGGCATCATCCGCATGGAACTTCCCCTTTATAGTGCCGTCGTACGTGTTGTACGTCACTGCGCTTTGCTAGAGTATTTTTTAAAAACTATGGTGTGTGGGCAACATCGTTTTAATGATGAAGTTGGAAAACTTTGTTTTTACTAAATGCCGAAAAACATTGGGCCAGATTCACAGAGCGATTACGCCGGCGTAACAGGAGCTGCGCGGCGTAAGTCTAATTGTGCGCGTGCATTTCGATGCACGGCATCCCCAAAACGAGATACGCAAGAAATCTACTTTTTTTTGTCCAGCGTAATTTCGTTAGACAGGCGCATCCATCCGCGCAAAACTGCGCTAGACACACCATTGATTTGCTATTCAAATATGCTAAAGAGGGAGTTACGGGGATCCACAAAAGAATGTTGGTGCAGTGCAGGCTACGCGCTGTGCGCAACAGCTTAATGTCCTGTCTAAAATTAGATCATATAAAAGCTGGTCTAAAATAACAAAATCCGTCTACATGTCAGATAAAGCAACAATGTTAGTGAGGAGCTGAGCAGTCACACATGTTGCCCAACAAACTGTATGCCAAAATGCCAGTGTCATCCATGCTCATAGCTATACTACTGACTTTAGATGAGCAAAGAAGGAGGAGGGCACTGAGGAGGGCACTGAGGAGGGCACTGAGGAGGGCACAGGATTTATTTTATTTTATTTTTTCTAAAAAAAAATGTTGGCTTATATGAACTTTACAATTTAATCTAATCTAATACAATATTCTTAGCTGATACAAGCTCCTCAATCTTCACTCTTCACTCTTCACGGGAGAGGATATATCACACATGCCTAGACATCTATGGCATGGGTGATTCTGAGGTGTCTCGCATCTTCAGATTTACCCCTCATATGCCATCATGGAATTAACCACAACCCTGCAGGAGGACATCACCAGCCCAATACATGACACTACCCATGACACCCATGACAGCTACATATACAATCAGAGCCCCATCCCCACAGATTGCAAACAGAACATGTATGGGGACAGCTGGCTGGTTGGTGAGTGACATGGGTGGCAGGCATGACTGCCCCCCCCCATGATGCACACATCACAAGGTGACTCTGCATATGCACTGGGACCCCATCTCATGACCCCATCTCATGTCAGCTCACATTATGCATCTTTGCACGTTAAACACACACATTAATCATGGCACAATGAGAGTGCATGCATGCATGTACACCACTGTGGTCCCTAGCACACACACCCCACATCCTCATCAAATTGGATTGGCACCAGTCCACCATGCAGGACTTGTGAGCAGCAACGCCACGCCAAGGCTCCAATTATGTCACTGTACATTCATACACCATTCACACGGACCTGGGGATCACTTCTCCCTGGTCCTGGGGAACCCTTCTCCACCAAAATTGAGGGTGACACCCCTTTTCCAGCAGGAATGTCACCCCCACATTCAAACAGCATTCACAAACCAAAAAAAAAGGGGGGGAAAAAAGGCAAAAAAAGAAAAGGCCAAAAAAAAGGGGAAAAACAAATTAATGCCGTTGACGTGAGCCACGCCTGGGGCGCCCACGGCCACGGCCCCGGCTCCTCAGGGGAGACTCATGGGGGAGGGGGTAAACTGGGGAAGGAGGAGCAGCCCCTGGTCTCTGCCCACCTAGCAGCCTGCCCTCCAAGGCCACGGCAATTCTGTCTAGGCCAGCACTAATTGATGCCGTATTGGCCTGGATAGCCTGGGTGAGGGCCCTCACATGCTGCCCAACGCCTGCTGTTGTAGTCTGCAGGTGGTTTAGGCAGTTTGTAAGAGCCCGGGAGTGGCAGTCCAGGTCCCCAAGCGTATCCTTTATGGAGGACAGACTCTCCTCCATCCGCCCCAAGGTCTGGCTGACCTCTCCCAGATGGCGGGTCTGACGGAACTGGTCCTTTCTCAGAGTGGCGGGCAGGAGATCGGCCAGCCCCCTGGTCTTCTGGGTCGCCTTCCTGCCTCCAGCTGAGGCTTGTGGCCGGGGAGAAGGGGAGCCCCTTGGGAGGGGAGCCCTGTTGGGGGAGGAGTGGGGGGGCTACCCCTTATGGAGGGCTGGCTGCTGCCAGCCAGAGGGGAAGAGTCCTCCAAAAACAAAAATCCAGTGCCTGACATGGACTCCTCCTCCTCCTCAAACTCCTCCTCCTCCACTTCAACCTCCTCCTCTTCAACCTCCTCCTCCTCAACCTCCTCCGAGGACTCCGGCCTTGTCGGGGGGTCCTCATCGGGCTGGGATGGTGCGGTCAGCCCGGATGGCCCAGCACCCTCCTGCTCATCTGTGGATGACACAAAACATTCACAGGTTGGAGGATCCACACACTTGCCACATATTCCCTTTCACCCCCTCCCCCACACATGCTACACACCTGATAGGGCCAAAAAACCTTACCTGGCATCACGCAGGCCCTCCACTTCTTGCCTATGAAAGGTCAGGGCCACCGCACGCTCCTCCGCTGTCAGCCTAAAAGGGCATGGTGGGCGCCCTCCTGTGCCCCTGGCATGGGCTAGCATTTTGGCCAGCTTCTTTTTGACCAGACGCCGGAGGTCATTGATTTTCTTTTCAATCCCCGACCGTGTCCTCTCCCCCCCGATGCATTCACCTGGTCAGTAATTCCGTGACCCGGTCCGAAGCTCCAGGAACGGGACCGCGGGATTCGCGGACCCGATTGCTGCTGCAGTGCGGCGATCCGTCCCTGGAGCTGAAGAACCGGGAGAGCTGTGTGTAAACACGGCTTCCCCGTGCTTCACTGTGGCCGCAGCATCGATCGCATCATCCCTGTAATAGGGGGACGCGATCGATGATGTCACACCTACAGCCACAACCCCCTACAGTTGTAAACACACACACAGGGAACACTCAAATTCACAGCGCCCCCTGTGGTTAACTCCCAAACTGCAACAGTCATTTCCACAGTAAACAATGCAATTTAAATGCATTTTTTGCTGTGAAAATGACAATTGTCCCAAAAAAGTGTCAAAACTGTCCGAAGTGTCCACCATAATGTCGCAGTCACGAAAAAAATCGCTGATCGCCGCTATTAGTAGTAAAAAAAAAAAAATAATAAAAATGCAATAAAACTATCCCTTATTTTGTAAACGCTATACATTTTGCGAAAACCAACCGATAAACGCTTATTGCGATATTTTTTACCAAAAATATGTAGAAGAATACGTATCGGCTAAACTGAGGAAAAAAATGTTTTTTATATATTTTTGGGGGATATTTATTATAGCAAAAAGTAAAAAATATTGAATTTTTTTTTAAATTGTCGCTCTATTTTTGTTTATAGCGCAAAACATAAAAACCGCAGAGGTGATCAAATACCACCAAAAGAAAGCTCTATTTGTGGGGAAAAAAGGACGACAATTTTGTTTGGGAGCCACGTTGCACGACCGCGCAATTGTCAGTTAAAACGACGCAGTGCCGAATCGCAAAATGGGGTAAGGTCCTTTACCTGCATTTTGGTCCGGGTCTTAAGTGGTTAAGGGGAACCCTACATCAAATTTAAAAATAATTATGTGGGGTTCCCCCCAAATATCTATTCCAGACCCTTCAGGTCTGATATGGATTTTAAGGGGAACTCCACCCCAAATTTAAAAAAAAAATGCCGTGGAGCCCCACACTTTTTTTTTATGAATGACTTTTCTCTGTATGGCTGGGAGCCGACAATTCAATATAGATTTTAAATTACTTTTTTTCCTTCAGAAATTACACTTTGTGCAGAGACAGTTCTAAGCATGGGAAACAAGCGCTACTTTTCAGGCATACTATACACCCCCCCCCCCCCCCCCAGGTA
The DNA here is from genome assembly GCA_029574335.1 of Rana kukunoris. Taxonomy (NCBI): domain Eukaryota; kingdom Metazoa; phylum Chordata; class Amphibia; order Anura; family Ranidae; genus Rana; species Rana kukunoris. The sequence goes on from JAJQKJ010002665.1 coordinate 181,149, forward strand.
CGAAATTTAAAGGAATATTTCACTTTTATTGTTTCAATTAAAGGAATTATTAAAATCACTGCTGCCAAAAAAACTGCAGTTTCTTTTACTTTTTTTTGCATTGATACATGTCCCCTGGGGCAGGATCCCGGTTCTCAAACACTTTTTATTACAATAACTTGCATGTTAGCTTTTAAAAATAGCTCTTTAGATTTCAAACGTTTGAGTCCCATAGACTTTAACAGGGTTCTAAAGTTCACACGAACTTGCCGCGAACACCCCAAATAGTTCGCTGTTCGGCGAACAGGCAATGTTCGAGTCGAACATGAGTTCTACTCGAACTCGAAGCTCACCCCTATTATGCACATTTTCAGCAGTTTATTTAAACTGTTAGGAAGACAGTGATAGAATAAACAAAAGAGAGATTCAAGTTACAGTTGAAGTTCTGCAGCAAAACGCATAACTGTACCAAAACCTTGGTTCAGACTCAAACTGCATCTCAAATTTACCCCAGGGGTATGATGACCTTCCTAGGCCAAGATATAAGTCTAGACGTACTGCAGCTTATGGAGAAAGTATATCTGCAAGAGCATATTACACTGCTGTACATCACAACAAGCTTATTCTTTAAAACAACAACAACAAAAAATTGTAAAAATAAAATGTGATATCATTTAACTAGTTAACCCTAGTGGCAAAATAGACACATTTTTAGTAAATACCTACAAAACTTGCAAATTTCCACACTTTTTGATCAATTCACTACTGTTTGCCGCATGCGATAACTTGGTCACATTTCCTGTTTGCATAAATTATTGCATGCGGTAAAAAAGTACAATTCACAAAAAAATAAAGATTATGCGGTATTTAGCGCAAAATGAAAAATGTGACCGTAAATATCACCAAAAAACAATGAGGTAAGCTCTTAAGTCCAATTCACAAATTGAACAGAGACAATTTTTTTTGATATTCGTCACCAGGGTTTTGTTTGGCGGTATCACATGAGGTATTTGCCAGAAACAGTGTGGGCTCCTCCCCCCCATAGCTGGTTGCTAAGGAGCAGGCCAGGAAGGATGATTCATTAGCTGTCAGCTGGTTCCTCGCTGACAGCTGAATGTAAAGTTGTGGGCTGCTCTCCAAGACTTAGGCCCCTTTCACACTGGGGCAGGAGGTGCGGTGGCGGTATATCTCACCGCTCCAAAAATGCTACTGGCAGGACTTTTGGAGCGGTCCCGCCAGCACATCGCCTTAGTGTGAAACCACTTGGGCTTTCACACTGAGACTGCAGGGCAGGAGTTTTTCAGGTGGTATTTAGGCTTTATTTTTAGAACTAAACCACCTGAAAATACTCCTCAGTGTGAAAGGGGTCTTATGCCGCGTACACACGATCATTTTTTGTGATGAAAAAAAACTATGTTTTCTGTGAAGTAAAAAACGACGTTTTTGAAACGTCACTTTTCAAAGACGATGATGCATACACACCATCGTTTTTTCACAAAAAGCAAGGTTACGTTCACCACTCTTTTCCATTTAAGCTCGCTTCATAACTAGCTTCTGGGCATGCGCGGGTTGAAAAACGTTGTTTTAAACGATGTTTTTGCTACACGCGGTGACTTTTTGTGAAACAAAAAAAGGGAAAATGTATATCAAATACTTACCGTAATTTTCCTTTCCTGATGGACTCCATGGCAGCCTACGTGTGGGTTAATCCCACCTCTCATACCTCTTAGGACCCTACTCCCATAAAGCTTTGCGTCTCCCCATAGACTGTGTTCCGTAATATAGCCTACTCCAGCAAGGGGAGGGAAACTCCTGCTGCCATGGAGTCCATCAGGAAAGGAAAATTACGGTAAGTATTTGATATAAATTTTCCCTTTTCCTGACAGACTCCATGGCAGCCTACGTGTGGGAAATAACTAGCCGACACACCCGGGTGGGAAATTGCTGATTAAAGAAAAAAAGGTTTAATTGACATTGTCAACAGATAAAACGTGTAAACCAAAATCAACCGACGACAAACAGGCCGGTTCTACGCAGTAATGCGTCATGAATGTGTTTAATGACGACCAGGAGGCCGCCCTACAGATTACTTCCGGGGAAACATGCCGGGCGGCTGCCCATGATGTGGAGATGCTCCGAGTCGAATGCGCTGTCACCGCTTCAGGAGGAGCCAACCCTTTTGCTTTGTGTGCCCCTTGGATTACTTGAACTATCCATGCAGCGATGGTTCTGGGGGAAGCACGCATTCCCTTGCTTTTTCCATGGAAGGAAATGAACAGATGGTCAGATTGACGGAAGGCTGCTGTGGCTTCCAGATATTGTCTTAATACATCTCCGACGTCTAGAGGATGAACATTCGAGCTCTCAGGAGAACGAAAAGTGGGGAGGACAATTTCCAGATTTTCGTGGAAGACCGATGTTACCTTAGGATTGGATCCCAACATGGGAATTAATACGACCCGATCAGGGAAGAAAGTAAGAAACGGTTCTTTGGATCCTAGAGAACCTATTTCTGAGACCCTTCTGGCCGATGTTATGGCCACAAGGAAGACAGCTTTTGAGGACAGGTCTTTGATGGATAGGTTATCCGAGTGCATAGTTTCTGAAAGGAAGTCCAAAACCAAGGGAAGGTTCCATTTTGAGAACCTTGGTTTTCTTTGTGGCCTAAGCCTCATGGCACCTTTGAAAAATTGCTTGACAAGGGTGTGTTTGGCCCATGAAAACCCAGTGAAGGCTGAAATGGATGAAACTTGAACTCTCAGGGAGCTGACTGATAAAGACAGATCCAGACCTGTCTGCAGGAAGCCAAGAACATCCTGAATCCTAGGATTACTAGGGGACCCATCCATGGAGGAGATGAAATCTGTAAATTTTGACCATATTCTCTGGTAGACCTTGTTGGTACTTGATCTCCTCGCACTTAACAGAGTAGAGATGGCTTGATTTGGACAGCCTAGTGCAATAAGCCTTTCCCTTTCAAAAACCAGACCATCAGATGAAGAGGGGATGGACATGGATGAGGGGTTACCCCTTGTAACAGGAGATCTGCCCTGTTCAGAAGCGGGACTGGAGCCCGGAAGCTCAGATCCCAATAAGGGACTATCGCCACCACCTCGACCGCTTCCCACCTGAGTCTTGCCAGAAAACGGAGGATGACCGGGACTGGAGGAAAAGCATAGGCACTGTGAAAGTTCCACTGGTCTGTTAGAGCATCCACTCTGAACGCTTGGGGACAGCGACCCCTCGTATAGAATTTCTCTAGTTTGAAATTGCATGGAGATGCAAATAGGTCCACTTCCGGCACAACTCCCAGGGATAGGACCCAGCTGAAGACTTTGCTGTGGAGAGACCATTCGTTGTGGTCGAGTGTTGTCCTCGAAAGGAAGTCTGCTTGGAGATTTTGAGATCCGGGGAGATACACAGCTGTTAAATCTGAGAGATGTACTTGTGCCCACGACATGATCGGATCCACTTCCTTCAGTAGGGACAGACTGCGGGTGCCTCCCTGTCTCTTTATGTATGACACAGCTGTTGTGTTGTCTATTCTTAACAGGACTGACAATCCTTTTACTATGTGAAGAAAGGATTGAAGGGCACAGTAGGCCACACAGAGTTCCAGGGCATTGGAACTCACACTCCGGGATGGTAACGTCCACTTCCCTTGAGCAAACTCCTTCAAGCACAGAGCCCCCCAGCCTCTGTTGCTGGCATCTGATGTAATTGTGATCCAGGAGATCGGGGCTAACGAATGGTAGTTAAGGAGATTTTTCCTTAGTAGCCACCAAAGGAGACTCTCTCGCATGGACGAAGTTATTCGAATGCGTTGATCCTGAGACTTCGCATCCCACTGTTGGAGAAACCCCTTCTGAAAGGGCTGCATCCTCCATTGTGCCCATCTCACCATGGGGACTGTGGACACCATGGTGCCCACTATCTTGAGGCATTGCGAGGCTTTTAGAAAGGGAGAATCCAATGCAAGCCGGATTATGTCCCGGACTACCGGGATCTTTATCAGGGGTAAGGAGATGGAACATTGAACTGTGTTGAATTCGGCTCCCAAAAAAATCAGAGATTGTGTGGGTTGCAGATGACTCTTTTCCCTGTTTATCAGCCAACCAAACTCGGTCAGGGTGGAAATGACCTGGATCTGGTGTGTCAACAGCTGTTCCTTGTCTTGCGAAAGTAACAGTAAGTCGTCGAGGTAGTGATGAAGTCGAATGCCCTTGGTTCTAATCAGGGCGACGACAGCCAATAGAAGTTTTGAGAACACCCGGGGCGTTGTTGTGAGCCTGAACGGGAGACACGTAAATTGGAGGTGGACATTGTCCACTGAGAATCGAAGATATTTTTGGAACTCCGCTGCGACTGGGACATGGAAGTAGGCATCTTTTAGGTCTATGGACATCAGCCAATCGCCTGTTTGAACTGTCTGACGAATAGTAAGCAAGGACTCCATCTTGAATTTTTCCTTTTTGATAAAGGTGTTTAGATGTGTCAGGTCTATTACCGGTCTCCAAGAACCTGTCTTCTTTAGAACCATAAACAGGGGCGAGTTCATCCCTTGACCTCTTTCGGAAGATGGAACATGTATAGCGGCGCCCAGAGCTAGGAGAGAGCTTGTGTATGACAGAAGAATTTCCCTTTTTTCTTCTGAGCCGGGTATTGTTGTGGGTACAAACTGTAGCACGGGTGGACTGATAAAGGTCCAGGTATGGCCTGTAGACACTGTTTTGACAGTCCAAAAATCTCTTATTGAGGCTGCCCAGACATATCGGAACTGTAGTAGCCGAGCGCCTACTCTTTCCGTCTGGGCTGGCTTCGCTTCAAAAGGACTTAGGGGCATCACGTCCAGCAGACGAGGGTCCCTTAGGGGGCTTCTGTCCAGAGGGCTGGACTCTCCTCCAGTTTTTCCGGAACTCGCGACCAGGTCTGTACCGGCGCGCATCTCTTGAACGGTCTTGATCTTGCCTAGGGAAGGATCTCTTCTGACCGAACGGACGGTGATCCTGAGGAAGGAACCCAGACTTACCCCCAGTGGCACGGGTGATAGCGCTGTCCAGCTTGTTCCCAAACAGGGAAGACCCCTGAAAGGGGATTCTACACCACCCCTGTTTTGAAGCGGGATCAGCCGCCCAAGGGCACAACAACAGAGCACGTTTAGCTGTGACAGAGGAGAGCATGATCCGTGCCACCAACCGGATAATGTCAAGGGAGGCCTCCCCCAGGAAGACGGACGCCATTCTCAGCTCATGAATCGGTGTGCTGCTGAGCACATCTTCGGAGACGTTCGCTAAGGTAGAATCCACTTCATCCGTCCAGGATTCCATTGCCTTAGACAAGGCAGCTAGGGCTAGAGCCGGTTTACAAGCCATGCCGCTGTAATATATATTCGTTTCAGATCTGTGTCTATCTTTCTATCTAGACCGTCCTTAAAGGAGACGGTATCTTTCAGAGGGAGTGTGACATGTTTCACCAACCTCATCACGGCAGCATCAACCAAGGGAGCTGATTCTAAGTGTTTAACATCTTCACTTTTGAACGGGTACATTTTTGCTACTTTTGAAAGCAAATAATTCTTTCTGTCCGTGCTGGCCCATTCGTCAGTAATGATATCTCCAAGTTCACCTAGGAGGGGAAAACTAGGGCGCTCCTTTTTGAGTTGTTTGAAATACTTTCTCTGTTTGGAAGGAGATTCCACCGGATCTTCCCACTTCAAGGCGATCTTTACCGCTTTCACTAAACTTGGTACTAGGGAGAAATCAAATCCTGCAGGATTGACAACACTTTCAGCTTCACTGACGGAAGACGCACTTGGACTGCGTACACGTTGAGAGGGGACAGGCGCTTCAGGATTATTCTGTGCAAGCGCTGGAACTGGGTCATCAGGGATAGTAACATCACAACTGGAATCGGATTTATTAAGGGATTCCTGGACTACTCTCCTGACCAGGGCTTCCACTTGATGACCATCATTTCCTCTCTCCCTCACCACCTTGGAATAACATAGGTCACAAAGGGATCTTCCATCCGAGACCCGAGACCCACATCCCCAGCAGACTCTTCTACTAGAGTGGCTGGAATGGTGGTGAGAATGGCGGCCAGATGAAGATCTGGAGCCTTCTTTGCTGTGTCTAGAAGATGACCTGGGACGTTTGGAACTTGATCTGGAGTGACGATGCTGTAACCTGGATTCGTCAATAGCTTCACGTGCTGAAGATTGATGTTCAGACCTAGAGGGGCTGACGGGGAGGAAAGAGTTAACCTCTGATTACACAGAAACCCAAACAGCCAGGTAGGGAAAAAAAAAAGATTTTTTTTCCATCCTACCTGCTGCGCAAGGGTTGGCCACTGGGGGGCGATGAGACATCCATAGTGGAAAGGAGTCACAAGAACTGCTAAGACAAACATATCACAATAAGATGCAGCAAGGATGAATCAAGAAAACAGGGCTTTGAAAAGGCAGAAGGTAAGAAACATACCTTGAAGAGGGAAGCACTTTTCAATCTGGGGCAACAAGAACTGGTAACAGCACAGCATGCGTGTGTCCCAAGGATAGCTGTTTTGACAGCTATTTAAACCTGCCGCCCTGATGATGACATCACTGCGCACGCCGCTCTGATGATGACGTCACCGCGCACGCAATTTGCGACGTGACAGGCGCGCATCCCCATACAGACCTCGCGCGCATGCGCGATCGCGACGATCCGATCGTACTGCGCATGCGCATCCAAGCCTCAATCTCGGCTGGAACCAGCGCAGGCGCAGAGACCAGGAAACGACGAACTGGAACGCAGATGCGTTCCAGCGGCCATGGCCACGGCGGAGACCAGACAAGAAACAAAACAACATAGAGTACGGCTGCCATGTAAAAGGTTTGTAAGAGAGGATAATACGTTACCGAGGATACCATTGCCGACCTGTCCTGAAACTGAGAGCTATGAAGCTCACCACGCACCATTCGGGCATTCTTAGAGGAATAGAGGCCTCCAGCTAATAGCTAGGATGTTTGGCCTTGTTGCTGCTTGCCTGCCAATAGCTGGTTAGTAAGCACCTGTTGATATTGCAACCGACGCCCATGTCTACCCTGCTAATAGCTGGGACTTGTTGGACACCAGAACGTGAGCTCTATGTGCAGGATCATCAGGACTGGGGAAAAAAAACAAAAGGTATTTCTTCTTTTTTCTGCTTTCACAGCATAGGTCCTAGGAGGAGGACAAAAAAGGAACACAGTCTATGGGGAGACGCAAAGCTTTATGGGAGTAGGGTCCTATGAGGTATGAGAGGCGGGATTAACTCACACGTAGGCTGCCATGGAGTCTGTCAGGAAACAACGTTTTGAAAAACGACACAAAAAATTCAAGCATGTTGGAATTTTTTTTTGGTCGTTTTTTTTAAGACAAAAAACAACGTTTTGCCCACACACGATCAATTTAAATGGCGTTTTAAAAAACAACGTTTTTTTTTCATCGCAAAAAAACGACCGTGTGTACGCGACATTAGACTGGGAGGGCATATTTGCATCGATGAACACAAAACAGAAATGGGTACTCTTCAAAGTGATTGTATTTGAACACACTGCATAATATATTACCATAAGCAATATGTTTAAAAGGCTAAAAAAAAAACCTATGTGGTTCACATCCAAAGTTAAAAAAGCTATAAATAAGAAACAAGCTTTTTAAAAAAATATAATAACTAGGAACACTATCATGTTTAAAAATAGAAGCAGAATATGTAAAAAGGAAATAAAGGACACCAAAAATTCAAAAGGAACAACATATTGCAAAAGATAGTAGGACAAACCCCCAAAAATTCTTAAAATATATTAATAGTAAAAAGGTCAGGTCTCAGCATGTAGGCCCTTTACAAAATAATCTGGAGTGGGTGACTGGGGACAAAGAGATTATTTAATATATGTATTAAATACCTTCTTGAGCTCTGTGTATACAAAGGAGCATGGGGGGGGGGGGGGGCTTATGTCCATAATGAGGATGGTATTGACACAGCCACAAATGAACCACTATGGCTCAAAATTGATATGGTCCTAAAATATTTAGACAGAATAAAGGTGAATAAAGCAGCTGGACCGAATGGCATTGACCCACAGATCCTAGAAGAATTGAGCTCTGTCATTTAAAAGCCATTGTTTTAAATTTTTAGGGACTCTTTAATGACTGGAATAGTACCACTGGATTGGCGTAAGGCCAATGTGGTGCCTATATTTAAAAAAGAGGTCAAAGCCTTTACCAAATAACTATAGACCTGTTAGTTTAACTTTTATAATTCGGAAGATACTAGAGAGTTTATTAACCACTTAAACCCCCGGACCATTTGGCTGGCCTAAGACCAGCGCACTTTTTGTGATTCGGCACTGCATAGTTTTAACTGACAGTTGTGCGGTCGTGCGACATGGCTCCCAAACAAAATTGATGTTCTTTTTCTCTCACAAACAGAGCTTTCTTTTGGGGGTATTTGATCACCTCTGTGGTTTTTATTTTTTGCGCTATAAACAAAAATAGAGCGACAATTTAAAAAAAAAAGGCAATATTTTTCAATTTTTGCTATAATAAATATTCCCAATATATATATATATATATATATATATATATATAAATGTCCTCAGTTTAGGTCGATACATATTCTTCTACATATTTTTGGAAAAAAAATCACAATAAGCATTTATTGATTGGTTTGCGCAAAAGTTATAGCGTCTACAAAATATGGGATAGTTTTATGGCATTTTTATTAATATTTTTTTTTACTAGTAATGGCGGCGATCAACGATTTTTATTGTGACTGTGATATTATGGCGGAAACATCGGACACTTTTGACGCCATTTTGGGACCATTTCTCTTGGACTAGAGAAATCCCTCTCTCTAATAGATAGCTGGATGACAAACAGTTATCTTAAACTCAATGGTTCAAAAACAGAACTTCTCCTGTTTCACGCAAACCGAAAAAGTCACCCCCCGTCAACTGGGAACCCCCCCCCATTATGGGTAAAACTATCACCCCTAGCACCAAAGTCAAAAGTCTCTGAGTCATTTTCAACTCCTACATGACAATAGATGCACAAATAGGGTCTGTAGTCAGTGGATCCCATCATCTGCTGCGCCTACTACGCCGACTCACCCCCTTTATCCCAAAAGAGGACATTGCAGTCGTAGTGGGAACAATCATCAATTCCAGACTCGACTACGCAAATGCCCTCTATCTAGGACTCCCCAATTACCAAATCACTCGTCTGCAAGTGGTTCGATTAGTGACTGGCAAAAAAACATGGGAATCAATCTCACCTTGGCTGAGATCCCTTCATTGGTTGCCAGTAAAAGACAGAATCACTTTTAAGGCCTTCTGCCTAACACATAAGTGTATTCATGGAAACGCCCCCCAATATCTATGCGAAATATTAAAAGCCCATAACCCAAATCGCATTATGCGATCCACAAATCAAAACCTACTCCAAATACCCAAAGCCAGATACAAGTCCAAAGGAGATCGAAGATTTGCAGTCCAGGTACCTCGGCTGTGGAATGCGCTACCAACTACCATCCGACTGGAGTCGGACCACTTGGCCTTCAGAAGAAAGATTAAAACCCATCTCTTCTGAGGTCAAGGGGGTTTTCTTACCCATAGAATGGAAACAGCGCCCAGAGGCGATTCAGTTCGCATGATTTGTGCTCTACAAGTTTTTCACTTCACTTCACCATTGTCATTGATACAGCGATCAGTGCTATAAAAATGCACTGATTACTGTAAAAATGCCACTGACAGTGAAGAGGTTAAGCAGTAGGGGGCACTGAAGGGGTTAAATGTGTCCTAGGGAGTGCTTCTAACTGTAGGGGGGGTGGGCTATGTGTGACACGACACTTATCACGACTCCCGATTACAGGGAGCAATGATCAGTGTCCTGTCACTAGGAAGAATGGGGATGGGCACGTCTCCCCGTGAGTCGATCGCAAGAACCCCCGCGGACATCAAGCCCACAATGCTGCATCTGCCCAGCTGTGCCATTGTGCTGACGTATATAGTCGTGCGCTGGTCCTTAAGCAACCGCTTAAAGACCACATAGATGAGTTCTTGTTCTAAAAATATTCTTAGTAACAGACAGCATGGATTCATGAAAAACAGAAGTTGTCAGACAAATCTGATTTCTTTTTATGAGGTGGTAAGTAAAACCTTGGATAGAGGGGTGGCTGTGGACATGGTATACTTGAATTTTGCCAAAGCGTTTGACACAGTTCTCCACACACACCTAATAAGGTAAGGTTAAGGCTGGCCATACATGGTCGAATTTCAAAAGAATTTTCTTATAAAAATCTGAAATTTGGTGCGTTTTGTGATCCGATGATGCCACCATTGATTTCTAAATTTGACCAACCAAGCCTTCAATTTCACCTCATGTAGCTACAGAAAATGTGTTTGTTTTTTCTTCATATTAAGGCTTAATGTACATGGGACATTTTTACAACCTCTCCTGAACGATTTAACTTGACAGATAGTAACCCACGATTAAAACGCCAGTTTTGCCGTGTTTATATACAGTATTTAGAGTCGTAGTAAACCGTGTTTGGGTTTAGAAGCTAATAAAATATCATTTTGACAAAAATGAAAAACAACTGTAAACGAAACATGGCTAAACGTAAGTTTAGCAAGTTTAGTTAGAAGCCTTTGGAGTTTGAAATGCCTCTAAACTCAGCGTCTGAACTCATTTTTTTGCTTTCCTAAAAAAAGCATCTAAACTCAACTGCCTAGAAATAACTATAAACGACCCTGTGTACGTGTACTGATAAGATAACATAGAGGAGAGTTCAGGAGCAGTTGAAAAAATGCCCAACTGCTCCTAAATGTCCGTTTACCCGCAGCAGTGTACTTAAGGCCTTAGCTGTAAAATCCATCTCGTTGAGTACATCACGGGACACAGAGCAGCCATATACATTAACACCTGGGTATATGCACCACCTATAGGTGAATGGACACTGGTAGAATAACCAAATAACCTATATAACCTCTCAAATACAGGAAGTACTCCAGTTTTTTTTACAAGCAATTTTACAGGTAAGTAAACAGAACACAGAGCAGCCATTTACATTACTACCTGGAATGTCCCAGAGCAATAGCTTTGAGGGGAGGGAGAAATAATCTATGAAAACACCATAAGATTTATGAATATTGGGCAGGGGCGGACTGACAACTCATGGGGACCCCGAGCAATAGAAGATTATGGGGCCCCCAGGCTTACAGATGGCCACCAAGTCAGGTGGCAGTACAGAGGTGGGGCAGCTAAAATCTTGTGATTTTCACATCAAAAGCATGTAGGTTTTGGACATATCAGTGACAGATGTAAAAAAACAAACAGATTTTTACATACTGTCCCTGGTTTTAATGAGCCTGACAACCCTGATGGGGCCCCCTAGTGGCATGGGGCCCTCGGGCAGTGCCCGAGTTCCTCAATGGTCAGTCCGCCCCTGATATTGGGGGGAACTAATGTGCAAACCACACTGACCAGAGAAATATTTACGAAAAGGGTCTAAGATAAAAACTAATTAAAATAAAATAAATTACGCAGCAGCAAAAGCTGAAAATTAAGGGGAACTGATGCGTGAAATAACTCAAAATAATATCTAGCAGCAGCCACAACCAGAATAGTGCTCACACCCTGATAATGATATAAAAACAGGGGGTGTTGAGGCGCTTACTAATCATAGCTGCACGATACGTGCTATGCATGTTCAGGTTAATGAGCATATCACCAACATTAGGAAGGGATTTCCCAACCATACCGTTTATCGGCACTATTTGAAGTGCCACAATAAAAATCCACGTTCGTGGCTATCGATAGGTTTAATTCACATTGGCGGGGTAGTATGTCCAAACAGGAAATTTCTAAACTTGAAACCCGTTGGATATATGGCCTTAAGTGCTATACCCCTTACGGCATGAATGTCGATTGGGACATTAATTGTTTTATTAATAACAGCTAATTTTTTAAATATTATGGCCCAGATTCAGAAAGCAATTACGCCTGTCTAACTGGTGTTAGACAGGAGTAATTTCAAATTTTGCGCGCCGTATCACTAGTTTGAATCCTCAAACCATGATACGGCGGCTTCGGGCTTCGATCCGAGAGGCTTACGTCTTCGTAAGCCTTCGGATCTACGCTGCAATATATTTGCGGCCGCTGGGAGGAGTTCGCGTCCTTTTCATGCGTCGGGATTAGCAAATGTGTTTTTACGGCGATCCACGAAGATACGAGTGGTCTTCGCAATCGCTTTCGTCTATTTTTTTTACGTACTGTTAGACCAGCTTTTTGCTGGTCTAACGGTACGTAGCCCATGTTAAGTATGGCCGTCGTTCACGCGTCGATTTTTTATTTTTTTTTTTTTTTTTACGTAACTCGTTCGGGACGAGGATTGTGCGTAAACGACGCTACTCAAACAACAAATGACGTAACGACGTGTTTTCGCGCAATGCACGGCGGGAAATTTTCGAACGGAGCATGCGCAGTTCGATCGCCGCGGGAACGCGCCTATTTTAAATGATTCACGCCCCCTACTCGCGTAGATGGATTGCGACGGGAGAAATACACTATGCCGCCGTCGTTTACTGGACAAAATCTACCTGGATTCCACGTAGAGCCAGGTAAAATACGGCAGCGTAGTGTATTTCTGATACGCTACGAGAATCTAATTCTCTGTGAATCTGGGCCTCTATGTTTCGACACTAGTGGGCAGTGTCTACATATACACATTTACACACACATTATATATATATATATATATATATATATATATATATATATATATATAATGTGTGTGTAAATGTGTATAAATGTGAATCTGCGCTACGGACAATTTAAATTGGTGATATGTGAACGAATTAAAATTAGGGTATATATAGCAAAAAGGAAATTATTTATATTAATAAAAATGTGTGGCAGCCCCTGCATAAAAGTCTCCACTTGGGTGGAGGAAGATATTCAGTGTAGATAGCAGGTGGTGGCGCCTACTTGTAAATAATGTGCTAAGGATGTTGTTACAAATAAATAAAGTGCAAATAATAACATTAAATATAAAGTGCTGTATAGTGCTGATCCTTGAAAGTGTATTAGTGATACATGAATATAGCAAAACAATGTGTATTCAAAACAAAGATATTCCAAAAAGTCCAATTTCCAATCCTGCTTCATGCAGAAAAAATTAAATTAAATTAAAACTATTTTCAATCTTGATTCATGCAAAGAAAGGTGCTAGGTGCTTCATGCAGGTACAACCGTCAGTGGATCACTCAGTGCTCTCCCCCAATGGTCCCGCACTCACCGGATCCAATCACCCCTACAGGGGTAACAGGCTCTCACAATAAGTGTCCACACTGCTGTGTCTGTCAGGTTTTTTCATATGTAGTCTTTCCAACCTCTCAACCGCTCATAGAGGAGACAAATGAAAGCGCCCAATAGCTTGATACCGTTTCACAAAAAGATATACTTTATTCTTACAAGAATGGGTACTCACATTTAGCATATAGTACAAAAGCCTTAAAAACGAGTGCTGTAGCTCAGAGGAACGATCGCTCTACTGGCTTCGTCGTACTGACGTCATCTGGAGCGTCCATGAAAGCTGTGGCGGGGTGGGTGTTTGCGACGGGCCTTCCACTAAGAGGGAGTATAGGAGGGAAATCAGGTGTCTCTGTGGCATTTTACGGTGGCACAGAGATTCAAAGGGCGTGAGTTGACATGACCAGAGCGATTGATCGGCAGTGGATGTGAGAAAGTGCCAGACCTGTCTGTAGGTCCAGAATGAGAAAGAAGATGTCCTAGTGATAGACTTCACGGCCTCAAAAGATAAAAGCCTCCCAGCTGAATAAAACTGGAGGGCTAGGACATCCTCATAGGGCCACACCTGACCCAAGAAATCTCCCGACGCACCAGGTGGAAAGTCCAGATTTCCCGGTAGGGACGTCAAAGGATTCGGCTGAGAGGACGGGGGCCCTAATGTCGAAGCTTTCTTGAAAGCCAAGAGCAAGGGATAGATGAGTGGATGGGTTAGTAAGGATTGGGGCCAATTCCTTGAGGGTAACCAACGGAGTAAATGCAGGGGACCAGGCGAGAAGCTCCTCTCCACAACCCACAACTTTTCGGAGGCATGGATATTCCAATCCGCTATCCTGGTGAGATGGCACGCACTACGATACTTCTGAAAGTCCGGAAGCCCAATCCCGCCCCCAGATTTCGGTAGAGTGAGTCGGGAGTGTTTTATCCGGGGCTGAGAACCCCTCCAAAGGAAGGTCGAACAAGCTTTCCTACCGGACGTGAAGAATCCCATGGGCAGGGAGATGGGGATTGATTGCATCTCATTTTAATCAGAGCCGAGCGGCCGCACCAAGAAACATTCAGACCCATCCATTCCCTAAGGCATTTTTGAGCCTGTAGAAGGGCTGGGTGGACATTTTTAGAATACAAATCTGCCAGACTAGTGGGGATGTGGATACCAAGATAAGTAAGCGAGTCCTGTGTCCATCTAAAAGGGAAAAACTCCTGACAGTGTGACACCTCCTGAGAGGGAAGGGAGACATTCAACGCCTGTGATTTTGTGTGGTCCAGATCGTTGAGGAGATTGGGTAGGGAGATCCTAGGGGAGCGCAAGGACAGAAGAATATCGTCTGCAAAAGCAGCAACTTTGAACTCTCTCCCTCCCACGGTAATCCCCAGAATATCTGGGTTTTCCCTCAGCCTGTTGAGAAGGGGCATCTCTGGCGTGTCCCATTACTGATGGGAAAGGCGTCCGACAGGTGACCATTGACCTTTACCGCGGCCGAGGGGCCCGCATACAGGGCTAAAATGTGCGACAGCAAATGGGGCCCTAGACCCAAAGCAACAAGTACCTCCTGCATGTAGTCCCAGGCCAACCTGTCGAACGCCTTTTCAGCGTCGAGGGAAAGAAAGAAGCCCCACGTCTCTGAAGTCGTGAGCCAGTGGTGCAAATTCAGAGTACGAATGGTATTGTCCCTGGCCTCACGGCCAGGGACAAATCCCACCTGGTCTAGCAAAACAAGTCCAGGGATCAATGGGGCCAATCTATTTGTGAGGATTTTTGCGTAAATTTTTATGTCCACATTTAAGAGCGAAATCGGATGGTAGTTGGCCACCAAAGAGGGGTCCTTACCTTCCTTAGGGATTACCGCTATTTGGGCTGTCAACATGTCACCAGGTTTGTTCTGAGGGTCAGATAAGGCATTGAATATGTTCAGAAGTCTAGAGGCAAGCACATCTTGTAATACTGTAGGGAAAAGCCGTCCAGGCCCGGGGCCTTCCCAGTCTTCATCTGCTTAATAGCCAAGGCAACTTCCGTCGCAGTCATTGGGCCTTTCAGGGCAAGTGATTGTTGTGAAGGAATTGGTTTGAGGCTATACCGTGAAAGGAATTCTTTAATCCGAGATTTCCGTGAGACCGCCTTGGGTTGAGAGAGATCGTGGGGATGGAGGTTATATAGTTTAAAGTAGAAGTCTTTGAATTCCTTAGCAATATCCTCATTCCTGACTAGACGAACGCCACTACGTTCATAAAAGATCCTCTGCCCAGCTTTTCCATAAGAGATGTCCGAGCTCATGTCAGGTCTTGCAGGGTGGCCAGGGCACGGGACATCTTGTGTGACGTCTCCAGAGACTTAATCTCCCCAATAAGGGAGTTTACATGTGCCTGATGTTGTTTCTTGGCCTTTGTGGCCAGAGCAATCAGTTCTCCACGGATCACACATTTATGTGCCTCCCAAAAGGGAGACGGGCAAGATCTCCGGGTCGGAGTTCTCCGCGAAATATTGTTGAATGCGTTGCGGATTTGATCAGTTACGGACAGATCCTTAAGCTAGGAAGAATTCAGACGCCAAGATTTTGTCCTAGAGAACGTTTCGTGATACTAATCGGGTGATTGTCCGATAGGAACATCGGTTTTATTGTGGAGTGCTGGAAAAAGGCCAGATCTGATTGGGAGAGGAAGAAATATTCAATCCTGGAATACTTTTGGTGTGGGGCCGAAAAGAAAGTGTAGTCCCTATCCGAGGGAAAAAGTGTGCGCCAGGCATCATGTAGGGATAGAGACTGGAGGCGTAGGTTGGTCTGTCTCAATGCCTTATACGTCAAGGTGGAGGCTCCCATCGAGGAGTCCAATAGGGGGTTTAAGGGGACATTGAAATCCCCCCCCAAGAGCAAGATACCCGATTGGAAGGAAACTAACAGGTCACATGTAGTCTTAAAAAAGGCCAGCTGGCGGTCATTGGGGCAATAAATATTGGCAAGCGTGATAGGTTTAGATTCGTAAGAGCCCTTAAGGAAAATGTACCTACCATCCGGGTCGATAAGAAAGTCAGACATATGAAAGTTTGCACGCCTAGACACCAGGATAGAGACACCCTTCGTCTTGGAGTCGGGATTAGTGGCATGAAATGCGGACCGATAGATATGATTAGAAAGCTTAGGTACAGCGTCCGAACAGAAGTGGGTCTCCTGGAAAAAAATAAAATTGGCTCCGTGTTTGGTAAGGGAAGATAAAACCTGAGATCTCTTTTTCGGCAGATTGAGGCCCTTGGCGTTAAGAGAAAGACATTTTAAGGTTAAGGAAGGCATAGCCTATGGTCAGTGCTGCAGAGTTCGGTATGAGAAGGGGGGAGGTTGAGAACGCCAGGCTCAGGGGGCGAGGAGCAAGGAGGGGGGAGACGGTGGGCGGGCCTACCAGGAGGGCAGGCACGGACCCAATCTAAGAAGCAGGTAGAATGGAGGCTAAAAAAAAAAAAAGGAGAAGACGGGCAGGGAAAGAAGAGAAAGGAAGGAAAGAAGAGAGGGACAGTGGGAAAAGAGAGGCAGAGGTAGGGAAGAAGAGGGAAAGAGAGAAGACTAGAATGAAAAAAAAAAGAGAGAGGAAAGCACAAGGTGGAGAAAGACTTAAACCAGAGGTGATATTAGGCCTGCTAAATCACCTTAGAAGGGAGGAGCCTGAAGGGTCAGCAAAAATCCCAGTGAAACCGCTGTGTGGGAACGAAACAAGGGACGGAAACCGAAAAGAGGGAACAACCCAGGGACCGAAACAAAAATTAGCTAAAGACAGAGAGGTTAATGTGGGGAACCTGCTAAAGTTGAAAGAGGGGAAATGCAAAGGCGCCCTCTGAGACGTGTGGAGCTCAGGAGCTAGGAAGAATAGTAAAGACCATGGGCCAGATTCTCTAAGAATCTGCGGCGGCGTAGAGTAAGGCATTTACACTACGCCACCACAACTTACTAGAGCAAGTACTGTATTCTCAAAGCACTTGCTCTGTAGTTTGCGGCGGCGTTGTGTAAATGGCCCGGCGTATCCCCGTGTAAATCGAAGGGGGCGGCTTGTATTTAAATTAGGCGCGCCCCCGCGCCGAACGTACTGCCCATGCGTCGGCCATAGTAAAATCGCAGTGCACATGCTCCAAATTATGACGGTGTTTTCGACGTGAACGTAATCTACGTAAATCCCCATTCACGGACGAGTTACGCAAACGACGTAAAAACTTTCAAATTTGCCGCGGTCACGGCGTCCATACTTAACATAGGATGCGCCATCTTTGACCTACTTTATCTTTACGCCGGAAAAACCTTACGGAAACGACGTAAACGACGACGGGGCGGCGTAAAAACGTTCGGGAATCGGCATATTAGTCTCATTTGCATAGGCAAATGAGAAAACAACGTAAAGGCCACCTAGTGGCCGGCTTTGTCATTACATCTACGATCCGACGGTGTAATTGTTTTACACCTGTCAGAACTTTAGTGTATCTATGCGTAAGTGATTCTAGGAATCACACACCTAGATACCCATTGAAAAAAACTGAGAATCTGGCCCCATATGTAGCAGATGTACTATGAGGGAGGGATACAAAATATTGCAAACATTATGAACAGGTGCAAACAAGCTCACAGAGGGTCAACAGAGAGACAACAAGTGTACCATCAAGTGTCGCACATGTCTGTCATACAACGCCCGGTCGTGAGTCAATCAGAGGACAGGTAAAACAATACATTAAAATGCAATAAAATAAAAGAAAAAGAACTTGCATGATAGCGTAAGATGGTATGAATGCCTGGGGAGTCAAGCTCAAAAGTGGAGAAAATCTGAAAACAGTAAAATACCGTATCTGGTGAGTGAGCGTGGGGTACCCCAGTCTCAAAACAAAAAACAAAAAACAGCGGGGTTGGGGGACTAACCACTCACCAGCCACTCGCCATAAAATGAAGGCGTCGACCATGATTGCAGGCATTCAAACCAAATCCGAACTTACATCTGAGAAAAACATGCATGAAGGCAAGGAGTCATAAAAGCAAACATGACTGCCAAAAGTCTCAGTTAAGTAAGCAAAATTAAACCAATTAGGTATATCTTTCCCAGGGCATATGCATAAGTGGGATGGGTAGAGGGAGGATGAAGGGGGAAGGAGGGGCAGGGAAGAGGGGAAAGAAGGGGAGGAAAAGGAGGAGAGGGGGAGGGAGAGGGGAGGGAGGGGGGAGGGGGGGGGAGGAGAGGGGAGGGGAGGGGAAGAGGGGGAGGGGAGAGAGGGAAGGAGTGGTGGATGGAGAGGGGGGCAAGGGGGAAAGCAAGTGGTTAGGTAGTATGCAGCGGATGGGGGCAGATCACAAGACCTTAATAATATCCATCGGCTTCTCATGCGGAGATATATGGACCATCATACGCAAAACTGGGCAAGCAAAGTCAAACCTGTAGGCGTAAGAAGCATGGTACCGAAAGGCTCCAATCCTGATGACAATCCAAGTCTATAAGAAGGAAACATATTAGTGCGCAAAAGGGAAGGAAAAATAAATAAATAAACAAACAAATGGGGTCCGCAGCGTACCCCCCTCCGTCTCCGCGCAGCACTAGGCAGGGGGAAAAACGAAAGGGGGATCAGAGAAAAATGATCCCGTCATCTGACTGGCAGCAGCAGCGCTGAATGAAAGTCATCTTCCGGCGGGCAAAGGCACAACAAGTCAGTAGCTGCAATTTGCTAGGTGATCGTTCACGCTACATGGTGACAAGGGAGGTCAGAGCTGGGATCACGGAAGTAACAGGAGGGCGAAAGGCGACACTTGATAGGGAGTGAAAAAGATCCGTTGCATCAGGCCTCGACCCGGTCTCTACCCCGTGGTGGAGTAGAGGGGGAGCCAGGGTTGTGATGGTACAGATCACGGCGGGATGCATGACTACCTGAGGAGGACGGACCTGCCCTGTTCCTGCGGGATCTGTGACGCTGTGCTCTCGGGGACGGATTCATGGAGACTGGGAGGCAGGGTTCCGAGGGGAAGTAGAATGCGTACCACTCCGGGAGGTTCACGAGCGGGAGATCGAGTTGTTCGCAGAAGCTATGAATGTCTTCGGGCGAGCGGAGGAGAGCGGAGCGCCCCCTGGAGGACGCCGACAGCGCAAAGGGAAACTTCCACCGATATTGAATGTTCCTGGCGCATAAGGCCTCCAACAGGTCCTGGAAGAGTTTACAAAAAGGTTACTTTCAGTTGGGAGGTCACCTACAGGATCATGCTGTGTCATTTGCCCTTGTTGACCAGAACCCACCTGCTGCATCCTCCACATCTGCTGTTCCTGCTCAAGAACATTCTGTCTCTGCTCCCACTGTGATAATGCCACCTTCAGAACTCAGGTTACCAGTTCCCGAATGCTTCTCAGGGGACAGACGGAAGTTCAGGGCATTCCAGAATGCTTGCCTTCTATATTTTACACTCCAGCCAAGGACTTTTTCTCTGGAAACTGGGAACTTGGTTTTATTATCTCACTACTCTCAGATGAACCCCAGTCTTGGGCCCACAACCTGTTGGAGCAGAAGAGTCTTGTGCTCAACTTTGTTGCCACATTCTTTGACACCATGGCACAACTCTGACGATCCACAATGCATGGCAACTGCAGAGACTGCCCTTCATACCCTGCAACAAGGGTGATGCCTATTTGAGGATTATATGTAGACTTCCATAAATGGTTTGCAGATAGGGAATGGAATAAGGCTACCCTCAAATACCAGTATCGGCTCGGTCTGTCCAAAGTCCTTAAGGATAAATTGGCCAGAGTTGAGGCTTCGGCTACCCTTGAGGGCCTCATCAAACTGGCCATTCAGCTTGACTGCGACAGTCATAAAGTGTATCTGGCCAGCTAGAACATGTCCTAGGTAGCTAATATAACCTACATATATATACAGCTAAGCTGCTGGGAACCTAGTGTGGTGCACATGTTTATATGTGAGAGACAAAAGCAAAGTTATTCACAGTTGAATTCATGCCAGCAAGCATAGAGTTAAGCTTTTGTGCTGCTAGATTATTCCACACAGAGACAGAAAGCCACATAGAGACAGAGACGCAGAGCAGAACAGACACAAGGCCAACGTTGTGTTTTATGGAAGCCAAGGGCTAAAAATAGGTATGTGACACAGTTATATATATGTTCTTATTGTAAATAGTGTGGTTAAAAGTGTATACTGATCTACAGGGAGTGCAGAATTATTAGGCAAGTTGTATTTTTGAGGATTAATTTTATTATTGAACAACAACCATGTTCTCAATGAACCCAAAAAACTCATTAATATCAAAGCTGAATATTTTTGGAAGTAGTTTTTAGTTTGTTTTTAGTTTTAGCTATTTTAGGGGGATATCTGTGTGTGCAGGTGACTATTACTGTGCATAATTATTAGGCAACTTAACAAAAAACAAATATATACCCATTTCAATTATTTATTTTTACCAGTGAAACCATATAACATCTCAACATTCACAAATATACATTTCTGACATTCAAAAACAAAACAAAAACAAATCAGTGACCAATATAGCCACCTTTCTTTGCAAGGACACTCATGCACCCTCCATGGATTCTGTCAGTGTTTTGATCTGTTCACCATCAACATTGCGTGCAGCAGCAACCACAGCCTCCCAGACACTGTTCAGAGAGGTGTACTCTTTTCCCTCCTTGTAAATCTCACATTTGATGATGGACCACAGTTCTCAATGGGGTTCAATCAGGTGAACAAGGAGGCCATGTCATTAGTTTTTCTTCTTTTATACCCTTTCTTGCCAGCCACGCTGTGGAGTACTTGGCCGCGTGTGATGGAGCATTGTCCTGCATGAAAATCATGTTTTTCTTGAAGGATGAGACTTCTTCCTGTACCACTCCTGAAGAAGGTGTCTTCCAGAAACTGAGAGGACTGGGAGTTGATCTTGACTCCATCCTCAACCCGAAAAGGCCCCACAAGCTACTTTGATGATACCAGCCCAAACCAGACTCCACCTCCATTGCTGGTGTCTGATCGGACTGGAGCTCTCTGCCCTTTACCAATCCAGCCACGGGCCCATCCATCTGGCCCATCAAGACTCACTCTCATTTCATCATCTATAAAACCTTAGAAAAATCAGTCTTGAGATTTTCTTGGCCCAGTCTTGACGTTTCAGCTTGTGTGTCTTGTTCAGTGGTGGTCGTCTTTCACCTTTCTTACCTTTGCCATTTTGTTTGCACACCTTGTGCTTTTAGGCACTCCAGTGATTCAGCTCAAATATGGCCAAACTGTGGCAAGTGGCATTTGGCAGCTGCACGCTTGTTTTCTCAGTTCATGGAGTTATTTTGCGCCTGTTTTTCCACACGCTTCTTGCGACCCTGTTGACATTTTGAAGCGCTTGAGCGATGATCACGTGAAGCTTTGCATAAGAGTGCTGCATCCCTCTGAAGAAAACTATTTTTACTTTTCTGAGCCTGAAGTTTCTTTTGACCCATTTTGCCAAAGAAGGAAGTTACCAATAATTTAAGATATAGGGTGTTGATGTCATTAGACCACACCCCTTCTCATTACAGGTGCACATCACCTAATATGCTTAATGGTAGTAGGCTTTAGCCTATACAGCTTGGAGTAAGACAACATGCTAAAGAGGATGATGTGGTCAAAATACTCATTTGCCTAATAATTCTGCACTCCCTGTAGTTGTGTGTTCACTTGTAGTTCCACCATACCTTTAAACAAACTCATACCTCCTAACCTAATTCACAAACCAAACCCAACTAAGCTAACCCTGCAAAAGCAACCCTGCAAACCAAGTTGCAAACAACAGAGTTATACCCTTCAGAGAAATCAGAGACTGCTTTGATAACTTGCAGAGAGAGAGTAAATACTGAAGAAAGAAATATATCCACCATCTTATGTTAAATGACAAGATTGAATATGTGAACCACCATTTTGTTATACTTATTCATCACGTGTTTTTTGTACATGGACTGTCTGCTGCAAAGCAGCCGTGTTATATATGAAGAAAAGTGAAGTTATTAAAGAAGTTATTTTAAGCATTTGGTGTGCTCTTTAAACCTACTGCTTTCATAGAACGGCACTAGAGGAATTTTCAGAGTAATAGACAGTCTTGTATGAAACAAATGGTAGTCACAATGATCGCGCCCTGATGACTCCCACTGATGCGCTGAGGTATGGGTAAAGACAAAAGTTCACAGCTGCTGTTTTAAAGAAGGTAAATGTAACAATGTGTATATACTGTATTTAAACAATGTGGTTTAAATTCCAAACATATATAAACAGCGCTACTAGGTGGATGAACCACATTGGTGAATAAATAGATATAAATGACAATAAAAAAAAAAAGATAAACAATTGATATGAACCTGTGAGTAAATAAAGTGTTTCAAACAAAAAGTTCATAAGTGTTTAACCACTTGCCTACTGTGCACCTACACCCCCTTCCTGCCCAGACAAAATTTTAGCTTCCGGCACTGCGCCGCTTTAACTGACAATTGCGCGGTCGTGCGACGTGGCTCCCAAACAAAATTAATGTCCTTTTTTTCCCCACAAATAGAGCTTTCTTTTGGTGGTATTTAATCGCCTGTGCGGTTTTTATTTTTTGCGCTATAAACAATAAAAGAGCGACAATTTTGAAAAAAGACACAATATTTTTTGCTTTTTGCTATAATAAATATCCCATTTAAAAAAAATAAATAAAATTTTTATCTCAGTTTAGGCAGATACCTATTCTTCTACATATTTTTGGTAAAAAAAAATCGCAATAGTGACTGGTTTGCACAAAAGTTATATTGCCTACAAAATACGGGACATAATTATGATTATTTTTTATTTATTTTTTTACTAGGAATGGCGGCGATCTGTGATTTTTTCCGGGACTGGGACATTATAGCGGACACATCGGACACTTTTGACACATTTTTGGGACCATTTACATTTATACAGTGAACAATGCTATAAATATGCATTGATAACTGTATAAATGTAACTGGCAGGAAGGGGTTAACCACTAGGGGGCGGGGAAGGGGTTAAATGTTTTTCCTAGTTTGTGTTCTAACTGTGGGGGAGGGGGGTGACTGGGGAGGTGACCGATTGTGTCCCTATGTACAAGGGACACAATCGGTCTCCGCTCTCCCTGACGGGGACGTAGAGCTCTGTGTTTACACACAGAGCTCCACGTCCCAGCTCAATTACTGGGCAATCGCGTGTGCCCGGCGGCCATCGCGGCCGCCGGGCACACGCACAGGGTTCTCAGTGATGCGACGGGTGCGCCCCTAGCAGCCTTCTATGACTGCACGTCATATGACGTGCAGTCAGGACAATGGAGTTACCCGCCCGCCGTCATATGACGGTGGGCGGGTAACAAGTGGTTAAGAACAGAACAGAAGATACATTTTCTCAAATCTATAATCTTCAAAGTAATCTTCCACCACACCCGATGTGTATAGTGAATCCTCCACCAGTTAAGTTGGCCACTCACCAAAACGAGTTGCCTAACACTCACGTGTTTTGGCACAAAAGCATGAAATGTGTTTCTCAACCCATCAGGTAGAATTCCAATTCCAGCATTGTGGTAAATTAGATCCAAAATAAAGAAAGCATATAATGGCTCCCAGTTGATGGTGCTGGCTTACATGTGATTTTTTAAACAGAAGTGTGATTTTTAAACACAAGTGGGAAGAGTTAAAAAACAGGAGTTTGCTTTTAACTGTTTCTGCTTGCAAGTGTCATTTGTTTCTCTCTTTTCTCTGACACTTTTTAAACAGGTTTTTATTTCTCTCTGCTAAGGGGAGTGTTTAATTGTGATCAGGTGAACAGGTTATTTTTTGTCTCTGTTAATCAAGGGGAGTGTTTTATTGTGAACAGGTGAGTATAAAGTCTCTGTCAAGCTCCCATAAGGAGCTGGCTCCCAGTTGATGGTGCTGGCTTACATGTGACTTTCTAAACAGAAGTGTGATTTTTAAACACAAGTGGGAAGAGTTAAAAAACAGGAGTTTGCTTTTAACTGTTTCTGCTTGCAAGTGTTATTTGTTTCTCTCTTTTCTCTGACACTTTTTAAACAGGTTTTTATTTCTCTCTGCTAAGGGGAGTGTTTAATTGTGATCAGGTGAACAGGTTTTTTTTTTCTCTGCTAATCAAGGGGAGTGTTTTATTGTGAACAGGTGAGTATAAAGTCTCTGTCAAGCTCCCATAATGAGCTGGCTCCCAGTTGATGGTGCTGGCTTACATGTGATTTTTTAAACAGAAGTGTGATTTTTAAACAAAAGTGGGAAGAGTTAAAAAAACAGGAGTTAAGACAGGAGTCTTCTAAACTGTAAGTAACATCTTAAACTTCCTACAAGTAATTATATTGTAACTGGAAAATGTGTGCTAGCAGGGTTGAAGGTTTTGCTCAGTGCACAGTGTGTCACATGTATGCAAAATTGGTGCAACAGCTCCAGGATGGATACCGCCGTGACAGATGTGAGCAGGTTGCCCTTCTGGAAGCTCGCATTAGAGATCTGGAGGAGCAAGTTGCAACACTGGGCAGAAAGGACAACCTTGAAAGGGGTCCTCTGCTTGCTGAGCAGGTGGTCAGTAGGGTTAATGTCGAGGGTGAAGGGGAAAGTCAGAATTATCAGATAGGAAGATGGGTTAATGTAGTTAGAGGGAGTGGAAGGGGCTTGCAGACAAGGAAGGCCAATCCTGTATTTGTGCATCAAAACAAATTTGCCAAGTTGGGTGAAGATGTGGAGGTGGCTAACACAGAGGTGGCAGCACTAGATGTTACTGCTACCCCTAACAGTCGGGAGAGCAACCCATCTAGTAGAAGTGGTGAGGGGAGTGCAGGTAGGCCTAGACAGTTGGTGGTAATAGGGGATTCTATAATCAGAAGGACTGATAGAATAATTTGTCGCCAGGATCGCCTCAACCGAATGGTTTGCTGTCTCCCTGGTGCCAGGGTTCGGCATGTGGTGGACCGGGTGGATAAATTACTGGGAGGGGCTGGGCATGACCCAGCTGTCTTGGTCCATGTTGGAACCAATGACAGTATACATGGAAGGTGGAGGCTCCTTAAGAATCAATTTAAAGAACTAGGCTGCAAGATGAAGGGAAGGACCTCCAAGGTGATATTCTCTAAATATAGCCTGTGCCATGCGCAACACAGGAAAGGCAGGGGGAGATTAGAGAGCTGAATGCATGGCTAAAGACCTGGTGTAGGAAGGAGGGATTTGGGTTTCTAGAGCACTGGGATGACTTTTCATTGGGGTGCAACCTATATGCTAAAGATGGTTTGCACTTGAATGGAAGGGGGTCTGCTGTGCTGGGGGAGAGGTTTAGGGGAATGCTGGAAGAGTATTTAAACTAGACTTGAGGGGGAGGGTGAACTAGAATTACATTGGGCACACAGGTCATTAAGGGGTCAGACATTAATGGAGAGTGGAATGTGGATAGATGGAGGTGGGGTTATGGTAGGTGACAAGAAAGTTCCCATGTTGCAAACAGCCATTGGAAATTATAGTGCCATTTGCACTACTAAAAATTATATGAAAAACACCAGCGAAAAATGTAACAATACATTTAAGTGTTTGTTCACCAATGCCAGAAGCCTTCCAAGCAAAACAGGTGAGTTGGAAGCTCTGGTGCATGAAGAGAGCTATGATGTAATCGGTATTGCTGAAACTTGGCTTCAATCCTCACATGACTGGGCTATTAATATTCCTGGCTATGCTCTCTTTCGGAAAGACAGGGTAAAAAGGAAAGGTGGAGGCGTCTGTCTCTATGTGAGAAGTGAACTCAAAGCAAGCGTGAAAGAGGACCTGGTTGATGGAGAGTGTGATGAAGTTGAAGCATTATGGGTGGAACTGCATACAGATGTGCGTAGTTCAAAGTTAATCATTGGAGTTTGTTATAGACCACCCAATGTTAATGAGGAGGTGGAGACTCGGCTCCTTGCACAGATGGAAAGAGCTGCAAGGGATGGGACGGTGATAATAATGGGGGATTTTAACTACCCAGAAATTGACTGGAATAATGGAATTTCTGGGACAGTTAAAGGACAAAAATGTAAAAACCTATTGCAGGACAATTTTATGGTCCAGTTTATTGAGGCCTCAACTAGGAATGATGCTCTGTTGGACTTGGTAATCTCAAACCATGCAGAGCTTATTACTAATGTTCAGATAAAGGAACACCTGGGTAGCAGTGATCATAACATGATTTCATTTAATATTAACTATAAGCAAGAAATACATACAGGAAAGATAAAAACACTTAATTTCAAGAGAGCAAATTTTCAAAGCATGAGGACTGCTCTCCAGGGCTTGGACTGGGAGGGAATATTGGCACAGATGAACACAGAACAGAAATGGGAATTCTTCAAAAAGACTCTTTGGAACCTCACTGCAAAGTATATTCCCATGCGCAATAAGTTTAAAAGGCTAAAGATAAAACCTATGAAAAGATTAGGCTCATGTATAGGGGCATGATGGTCAAAGTTAAAAAAGCTATAAACAATAAGAAAATAGCTTTTAAAAAATATAAAAATGAAGGAACACTAGTGTCGTTTAAATGTTACAAAGAATATAATAGAATATGTAAAAAGGAAATCAAGGATGCAAAAATTCAAAATGAACGACAGATTGCAAAAGATAGTAGGACAAACCCCCAAAAATTCTTTAAATATATTAATAGTAAAAAGGTCAAGTCTGAGCATGTAGGCCCTTTACAAAATAATCTAGAGTGGGTGACTGAGGACATAGAGAAGGCAAATTTATTAAATGCTTCCTTCAGCTCTGTTTATACAATGGAGAATGGGGGAGCTCATGTCCATAATGGGGGTGGGAGTGACACAGTCCCAAATCCACAATGGCTCAAAAGTGATATGGTCCCAGAAATATTTAGACAGAATAAAGGTGGATAAAGCACCTGGACCAGATGGCATCCACCCACGGATCCTAAAAGAATTGAGCTCTGAAATTTCAAAGCCACTGTATCTAATATTTAGGGACTCATTAATGACAGGAATAGTACCACTGGATTGGCGTAGAGCCAATGTGGTGCCTATATTTAAAAAGGTAACAAAGTCTTTACCAAGTAACTATAGACCTGTTAGTTTTACTTCTATAGTTGGGAAGATACTGGAACGTTTAATAAAAGACCACATGGATGAGTTCTTGCTGGAAACAAACTATTTAACCACTTTAGCCCCGGACCATATTGCTGTCCAAAGACCAGAGCACTTTTTGTGATTCGGCACTGCGTCGCTTTAACTGACAATTGCGCGGTCGTGCAACGTGGCTCCCAAACAAAATTGGCGTCCTTTTTTTCCCACAAATAGAGCTTTCTTTTGGTGGTATTTGATCATCTCTGCGGTTTTTATTTTTTGCGCTATAAACAAAAATAGAGCGACTATTTTGAAAAAAATGCAATATTTTTTACATTTTGCTATAATAAATATCCCCAAAAAAGATATAAAAAAACATTTTTTTTCCTCAGATTAGGCCGATACGTATTCTTCTACATATTTTTCGTAAAAAAAAATCGCAATTAGCGTTTATTGATTGGTTTGCGCAAAATTTATAGCGTTTACAAAAAAGGGGGTAGTTTTATGGCATTTTTATTAATATTTTTTTTTTACTAGTAATGGCGGCGATCGGCGTTTTTTTTCGGTACTGCGATATTATGGCGGACACATCGGACACTTTTGACACATTTTTGGGACCATTGGCATTTTTATAGCGATCAATGCCATTGGCAGTGAAGGTGTTAACACTAGGGGGCAGGGAAGGGGTTAAGTGTGTTCCTATTTGTGTTCTAACTGTATGGGGGGGTGGACTCACTAGGGGGAATCACTGATCTTCCGTTCATACATTGTATGAACGGAAGATCAGCGTTTCCCCCGCTGACAGGAACGAGCGCTGTGTGTTTACACTCACAGCGCTCGTTCCCCGCTCTGTAACAAACTGGCGCGCGTGCCCGGCGGCGATCGCGCCCGCCGGGCATGCGCGCGGGACTCGGGGGCGAGCGAGGGGCGCGCGCACGCGCCCCCTAGCGGCCGCGAAAGTCCCGACGTAGAGCTACGGGCTCTCGCCCAGGAGAGCCGACCTGCCGCCGTAGAACCACGGCGGCTGGTCGGCTAGTGGTTAAGCAGCAGACAGCATGGATTCATGAAAGACAGAAGTTGTCAGACAAACCTGATTTCCTTTTATGAAGAGGTAAGTAAAACCCTGGACAGAGGCGTGGCAGTGGACGTGGTATACTTGGATTTTGCAAAAGCGTTCGATACAGTTCCCCACACACGGCTCATATGTAAGGTAAGGTCTACAGGATTAGATATATCAGTTTGTAAATGGATAGAAAACTGGCTGAAAGACAGGATTCAGAGAGTTGTGGTTAATGATTCTTACTCTGAATGGTCCAAGGTTATCAGCGGTGTACCCCAAGGTTCAGTGTTGGGTCCCTTACTTTTCCATATATTTATAAATGATATTGGGTCTGAGATCCAAAGTAACATTTCTGTCTTTGCAGATGATACCAAGCTATGCAGTGGAATAACGTCCTTGCAGGATGTCTCCAATTTACAAGCCGACCTCAATGCTCTGTCTAATTGGGCGAGTATGGGCCAGATTCAGGTAGATGGGCGCTTCTTTACTTTGGAGTAACGTTTCTCATTTACGTTACTCCGCCGACACTTTCGGCGCAAGCACTGTTATTCACATAGCACTTGCGCGTAAACTTGCGCCAGAGTAACGATAATGCGCTGGCGTAACCCGACGCAAGTGGAAGTGGGTGTGATCATATGTAAATGATGGGCGGAGCCCAGCGCAGAGGCTTACGTTCAGCGCATCATCCACTGAGCATGCGCAGTAAGTGAGGCTTCACTTGCCCCCTTGTGTGCATTCTCACTACTTCCGTCTGCACCGCTTCACGGGAAACGTCAGCGCAATGTGTTCCGTTGCGCGTATAAAAGCGCTAGCGGAAATGCCATTCCGGCGCAAAAGTATATCCGTTTCCCCCCACCCCAGGGAAGATACTTTTGCACTGTCATGGCTGCTCCCGCTACCCCCAGAGAGAGGAGGAACCTCAACTTTAATGCCCAGGAGGTCTCTGTGATAATCTCGGCTATGGAGACGTTTAATGATTCCCTCCACGGGAAAAAAAGCAGGAAGACCAGCCGGGAGAGGAAGCAGGGCATCCTGGAGACCATTGCTGCCAGGGTCAATGTGCTAGGGTACTCCACCCGGACTGCAGGCGACATTAAAAAAAAAATAAACGACCTGCGGCGCAAGGTCCGTGGCAAGGTGGCCACCATTAGGAGCCATGAGAGGGGCACAGGTGGTGGTCCACCATGTCCGGTCAGCCTGACCACGGAGGAGGAGGTGGTCGCCCGCTGCCTGGACAGGGAGCAGTTGGAGGGGGTCCCTGGCTATGACTCCATGGAGGAAGGCTCCAGGACAGGTAAGTGTTTTTTATCCCCTATTTGGTGTGTTGCATGTGGGGGGGGAGGGTACATGTGCCAAGTGTGTGGGACCACCAACATGTGTCTGCTTTGTGTCATCCACAGATGACGGAGCTGGGCCATCATCGCTTACCGGCCAGTCCACCCCAACCTCCCAACGGGATGCTGATGACGAGGCCCTGGGTGCTGGAGACACGGAGGTGGAGGAGGAGAGTGCCCACACCACTTCAGCAGAGGTGGTTGAGGAGGAGCCTGTCCCTGAGCAGGACTTTATTTTAATGTTGGAGGAGTCCTCCTCCTCTGCAGGGCCCTCTGTCATCCCCTCCCCCATCCTAGGTAGCCCCTCAAGGGCGACTCCATCCCCACGGGGACAACCTTCTTCTGCCCCCAGGAAGGCGACCCGTAAGACCAGGGGGGTGTCTGATCTGGTCCAGGACCAGGTAGTGTTGGACCACGCAAGGCAGACCCAGCAGATGGGGGAGATTGCTGGCCACTTAGACAGGGTCGCAGACAGCCTGGGCTCCATGTCACAGCTGCCCAGTCGTGTGCAGGACGTTGTCACCAGCCTGGGGGAGGTGCAGGCTGATGTCCGGCACCTGACAGCAGCCGTCCGAGACAACACAGCTGCCATCCGGGAAGAGGGGAGGCAGCGGCAACGTGACCAGCGGCATCAGATCACCCGCCAGCTGAGGATGCAGGCCCAGACAAACCTGTATCTGAGCCGTATTGCTGTGGCATTGGAGGGCAGGCAGCCAACAGCTCCCAGGAGTGGCCCACCCGGGGAGCAGCCTCCTCCAGATGCCCCCCCACCCCCACCACCACCCACTCCCTCCAGGCAGCTGAGGAGCCCGAGAGTGCCCCCAAGGAGGAGCCCCTGTCATCCCAGATGAGGGTTTTTTGTTTTTTTGGTTGTTATATTTTTAATTTTATACTCAGGATATGAGTTTTTGTTTATTTTTGAATTTTTATTTTATACTCAGGATATGAGTTTTTGTTTATTTTTGAATTTTTATTTTATACTCAGGATATGAGTTTTTGTTTATTTTTGTTCTCAGGTTATGAGATTTGTTTTTTATTTTTTACTGCACACAAGCAGGAGTGCAGGGGACAGTGTGAATGGTGTGTGAATGTGAGGGGGTGCCACTCCTGACAGTAAGGGGTGTCACCCTCGGCCGTGGTGGTGAAGTTAACCCCACGGCTGTATGAATGACGTGTGAAAGGTGTATGAATGGACAGTGACATCATTGGGGTCTTGACGCTGGCGTTGCTGCTCCCAATGCGATGTGCATGTGGTGTGTGTGATCTAGGGACATCAGTGGTGTACACGCGTGCATTGTCTGTGTGATAAATGTTTTGGTTTAGTGTCCAAAGATGCCTACGGCGAGGACCCTACTGACTGCTCTTCCATCAGCAGACTGGTTCTCCTCTGGCAGATGGGGACTGTGTGGGTCGGGGGTCAGGTCATCACGTATGTCAATCTGCAGGCCTTTTCTCATAGCAAAGTTGTGCAGAATGCAACATGCACCAATGATCTGACACACAAAGGTAGGGGAATACAATAGGGTCCCCCCGGACTTATCCAGGCAGCGGAAACGGGACTTCAGGAGCCCGAATGTTTGCTCCACCACTGCACGGGTTTTGATGTGTGCTTCATTGTATTTTCTCTCTCCTCTGGTTTGGGGGTTCCGGAAAGGAGTCATTAGATGGGGTCCCAGTGCATATGCAGAGTCACCTGGAAGGGAAAAGACAGGAGGATGTTAGTCATGCATGTGCCACTTCTGATGTGCATCACGGGAGGGGATAGTCATGCCTGCCACCCATGTCACTCACCAACCAGCCAGCTGTCCCCATACATGTTCTGCTCGAATTCTGCTGGGATGGGGCTCTGACGGTATATGAAGCTGTCATGGCTGGACCCGGGGTGTTTGGCACGGACGTGCCATATGAGGCGTTGGGCATCGGCTATCACCTGTACGTTGATGGAATGCCAATGCTTCCGATTGCGGTATATGTGCTCTGTGGCACTGGGGGGCTGTAGGGCCACATGTGTGCAATCAATGGCCCCGATGGTGCGTGGGAATCTGGCAATGCTGTAGAAATCTGTCATTGCCTTCAGCCGCAGCTCCTCAGTGGTTGGTCTGATGAACTGGTTGGACATGCGTCTGAGGATTGCAGGGACAACCTGGTGCACACATCTGCTTATGGAGGATTGTGACATCCCAGCCACCACTCCACTTGTACGCTGGAATGATCCACTGGCAAGGAAATGGAGTGTTGCCAGGACCTTCACCAGTGGCTGCACTGCTTGTGAGCGGTGTGTCTTGCTGGTGATGTCACCCTGCAGGGTTGTGGTTAGTTCAAGGATTGCATCAGGGCTGAATCTGAAGAGGC
Source organism: Rana kukunoris (assembly GCA_029574335.1). Lineage (NCBI taxonomy): Eukaryota > Metazoa > Chordata > Amphibia > Anura > Ranidae > Rana > Rana kukunoris. The sequence continues at coordinate 213,259 of JAJQKJ010002665.1, forward strand.
GATACACCTCCTCATCCCCCATGCCAAAGAGGCTCATGCACGTGCGGTATATCCTCTCACGTGCCCGCCTCCTTCGTTCCGGGGGACCCAGTACTAGTGCTAGGACCACGACTGCCCCTGGCATGTTGGCACACAGAGGTGTTGTCCTTGCAAGTGTGGTTGTTCAGCTTGCTAGTTTCGTCGGTAATGCTGCTGTAGCTGCTCTCCTGCTGACCTGAGGCCGTCTGGAGTAAAGATAAAGCAGCTATTTGTAGAAATAACTTTGCGCCGGACAGACGAGATACGCGCGGCGCATGTAGCCGGCGTATGGTGCTAATCCGTTCGCGAATCGGGAAATCTCCCTCATTTGCATATTTGCAGGGGAAATCAATAGGCGCGACTGATGCGCCAAGCGAAATTATGCGCTGACGATACTCTGGCGTCGGAAAGTTAAGCCGATCGGAAATGGCCCGTTTTCTGTCGCATCTAGTTTGGTGGGTACGGCCACATAGAAACGACGGCGCATCTTCACAGTTACGCGGCGCATATCAAAATACTCCAGCGCAAGTGTTGCTGAATCTGGCCCTATGTGGCAGATGAGGTTTAATGTTGATAAATGTAAAGTTATGCACTTGGGGGCTAAGAATATGCATGCATCATACATGCTAGGGGGAGTTCAACTGGGGGGATCTGTAGTGGAGAAGGATCTGGGGGTTTTAGTTGATCATAAGCTCAATAATGGCATGCAATGCCAAGCTGCGGTTTCCAAAGCGAGCAAAGTCCTTTCTTGTATTAGGAGAGGTATGGACTCCAGAGATAGAGATATAATTTTGCCCCTGTACACATCATTAGTAAGACCTCATCTGGAATATGCAGTTCAGTTTTGGGCACCAGTTCTCAAAATGGATATCGGAGAACTGGAGAAAGTGCAGAGAAGGGCAACTAAACTGATAAGAGGCATGGAGGAGCTCAGCTATGAGGAAAGATTAGAAAAACTGAATTTATTCACTCTTGAGAAGAGGAGAATAAGGGGGGATATGATCAACATGTACAAATACATAAGAGGTCCATATAGTGAACTTGGTGTTGAGTTATTCACTTTAAGGTCAACGCTGAGGACAAGGGGGCACTCTTTACGTCTGGAGGAAAAGAGATTTCACCTCAAAATACGGAAAGGTTTCTTCACAGTAAGAGCTGTGAAAATGTGGAACAGACTCCCTCCAGAGGTGGTTCTGGCCAACTCAGTAGATTGTTTTAAGAAGGGCCTGGATTCTTTCCTAAATGCACATAATATAACTGAGTACTAAGTTTTGTAGGTAAAGTTGATCCGGGGTAAATCCAATTGCCTCTCGGGGGATCAGGAAGGAATTTTTTCCCCTCCGGTAGCAAATTGGATCATCGCTCTGCTGTTTTTTTTTGCCTTCCTCTGGATCAACTGTGGGTATGGAGTTGGGTGTATGGGATGTACTGTGTTTTATTTTTTTATTTTTTTATTTTTATGGTTGAACTGGATGGACTTGTGTCCTTTTTCAACCTGACTGACTATGTAACTATGGAATAGTGTAATAACGTAAAAACCAGTTTAATAACACACCACATAAAATCTGCAAAGGTTGCACTCACAAAAGTAATAAAATCAAAGCCGTTAATCAAAACAAAGCAGAACTTCCTCAATTTTCATGTAGCTGATGAACTATGGTCGCGGCGGACCTGTGCAAACAACCAGATGCTTCTCACCACTCCACCTGCGCTATGCTTGTAACCCAAGTTAGTTAAAAAACTCACGATCACTGGTCACTAGCGTGATAAGACATGCAAGGAGGCCTCTTCACGTTGGTTCAATTGATCAAAAGTAAAAAATGTAGCCACGCCCCGACTTCTTTCGTTGTAAAGACTTATCCATGGGAGTAGCTACATGTGCCTCAGTATGTTATTTATATATCCTGTAGTACACTTAATTGTCAGGCTTCCACCTGTAGTGATCATAGCCCTCCAATCAAACGGTTCGGTAGCGGAGCGTCAGCCAATATGCGCCGCATCCGTCATACACCGTGTCCGTCCAATGCTATGCCGTCAAAGTATGGGTGGACGTGACGCACTGATCATCGCGATGCGAGGGCGGAAGTTCCCATACCACCCAATCTAGTATGGGCGGAAATGACGCGCTAGACAGCGTGATGCGAGAGCAGACGTTCCCACACCGTCCAGTCAGGTGATGCGTGTGCAGCTCCAACGCAGCGCTTGTACCCTCCCAATGCGCGACGTCCCTCTCCGTAAACACAAGTGCCAGCCCACCACAGCCCAGCCTATCACACAAGCCTCCATAGGAAGGGCGGAAGTGATATATAAAAGACCGCGCTGTAGGGGCGAAATGGCTATGTGAACAAAAATTGAGATGATCTTTTAGATATCGCTACCGATGTTACTCAGCCAGACAAATACCTCAGATTACAAATGCTAGATAGCACTATGCACATTTTTTAATCACTAGATTGCAATCCCATATTCACAATAAATTACAATAATTTCCTATCAGCAAATATAAATTAAAATGGTTATTAAAATAAATAATAGAATATATAAATATATATAGAGAGATGATAGTTGGAATGAATTACTAAGCCTAAATATAGATCACAAAACCTAGCCCTCTTAGGGGACATTGAGTCGTGCTTGACTCCAATCAATACATTTATTAGTACACCACTAGGGATTAGCTTCGAGTTCGGGTAGAACTCATGCTCGACTCGAACATTGCCTGTTCGCCGAACAGCGACCTATTAGGGGTGTTCGCGGCAAGTTTGCGTGAACTTTAGAACCATGTTAAAGTCAATGGGACTCGAATGTTTGAAATCTAAAGTGCTAATTTTAAAGGCTAATATGCAAGTTATTGTAATAAAAAGTGTTTGGGGACCTGAATCCAGGGGACATGTATCAATGCAAAAAAAAAGTTTTAAAAACTGCAGGTTTTTTTTGGCAGCTGTGATTTTAATAATTCCTTTAATTAAAACAATAAAAGTGAAATATTCCTTTAAATTTCGTACCTGGGGGGGGGGGGGGGGGGGTGTACAGTATGCCTGTAAAGTAGCGCTTGTTTCCCATGCTTAGAACTGTCCCTGCACAAAGTATCATTTCTGAAGGAAAAAAAGTAATTTAATATCATTCGAGACTATAATGAATGGTCGGCTTCTGGCAATACAGCGAAAAGTCATTCATAAAAAAAAAAATGTGTGGGGGTCCACAGCATTTTTTTTTTAATTTGGGGTGGAGTTCCCCTTAAAATCCATACCAGACCTGAAGGGTCTGAAATGGATATTTGGGGGGAACCCCACATAATTTTTTTTTTATTTGAAGCAGGGTTCCCCTTAATATCCATACCAGACCCGAAGGGCCTGGTAATTGAATTTGGGGGGACCCCCACGCATTTTTTTTATGAATGACTTTTCTCTGTATTGCTGGTATCCGACAATTCATTATAGCTACGAGTGTTTTTAAATGACTTTTTTTCCTTCAGAAATAACATTTTGTGCAGGGACAGTTCTAAGCACAGTAAACAAGCGCTACTTTACAGGCATACTACACACCCCCCTAGGTACGAAATTTAAAGGAATATTTCAATTTTATTGTTTCACTTTAAGCATTATTAAAATCACTGCTCCTGAAAAAACGTCAGTTTTTTAAAACATTTTTTGCATTGATACATGTCCCCTGGGGCAGGACTCAGGTCCCCAAACACTCCCATGGGGCAGGACCCGGTCCCCAAACACTTTTTAGGATAATAACTTGCATATTAGCCTCTAAAATTAGTACTTTAGATTTCAAACGTTCGAGTCCCATAGACTTTAACAGGGTTCAAAAGTTCACACAAACTTTTGGTCTGTTCGCAGGTTCTGGTGCGAACCGAACCCAGGGGTCTTCGGCTCATCCCCATACACCACAAGGTCTACCAAATCTATAGTGAACAAAGTCCTATGTGTGTAGAGCATCTCTCAAAATTTCCACTCGCCTACTAGCATTTGGCGAGTGGATTTAAGCTGGGGGCGAGTGATGACAGGGATGCATGACCAATCTCCCTCCAATCTGTGCCTACACTTAGAGTCCTGATGAGATTGGTGGCCGAAGAGGAAAGGTGCATGCTTGGGAAAAGTAGTCTGGTGAGTCGCGCACAGGCAGAGCAGTACACAGGTGCTCTCTTTACAATCCTAATTAAGCCATGGGACCTAACAGTATGGCCTCTCTGAGCCTGCCCCCCTCCCCCCGACCAATGTAGCTGGAGAGCAGAGAGCAGGGAGCAGGAAGTATTGAGTGAGGTGGAGGATTGCAAAAATTACCACTCCGGTGCAGCGCTCACTGAATGTTGCCCTGACTTGAGAGCGGCAGCCTTCAAGTTTGTGCAGTTTCCTTCTCCTTGTGATCTATGTAAGTGTTCAACAGTTCAGCCTGAACACTGTGAACAGACTGGGCTCAATGTGTGCTGTGCAGTGTCAGTGTGCGCTGTGCTATGGTGTCAATGGCTGTGCAGTTGTGTGGATCTCAGCGCTGGATTGTACTCCCTACCGCAGTGCTGCAGCTCTTCTCCTCACTGCCAGCCTGAAAAAAAGGGGGAAGTGGGGACATGCAAGTGTGGAGCCGCACACACAGGCTCCTGATGATGAGATGAATAGGAGAGAGAGAGAGAGAGAGAGAGAGAGAGAGAGATGGATGGGAGTTGCAGAGGAGACAGCAAGAGAATGGGGAAGAGACCCAGTTCTAGTGCCCTGTCCCTCTGGTCTGCCCCCAGTGCCCTGTCCCTCTGGTCTGCCCCCAGTGCCCTGTTCCATTTTGTTAAAGTTGTTGTTGGTAATATTTAATTGTTTAACTTGATTCTTCCTAAAACATTTAACAGTGTCATTCTATGAGATAATCTAGGAGGGCGTGTTTACAGGTGCAATTAGGCACAGGGCAGTGTATGAATTAGGTGGGGCAACTGGTGGTGAGTAACTCTTGAGGCCTGGCTAGTAGCTCAGGACTTGAAATTTTGAGCCCTGGTGTAGAGGATATGTTCCCAAATAGACACCATGGGCCAGATTCAGGTACATCTGCGCATTATTGGACCGGCGTAGCGCACCGCCTTTACGTTAGACTTGCGCAATGTAGCTGCACAATCACCCTATTCTCGTCGCTTTTACGCAGAAATTAGCGCCTGCGCAACGTTATTTCTGAGGTGCAAGGCGGAGTAATCCAAATTGGGAAGGACGTGGGCGTGTTACATTGAAATGAGCCTCGACCCCATGCAAATGAAGGGCCGGTCGGCTCGCACATGCACGCTTGAAGCAGACCATGTCAGCACCTCTGTGCGCATGCTCACAACTTGGGAACGGTGCAATCAGTAAAATTGGAAATGGACTAGGGCAAAATCATGAACTACGCAGACAGCATAAATAGACACACACAAAGGCACTTCCATTGCAAAAGTACATCCCTTTGTTTCCCTTCCCATATAGCAAAGTGCTTTTGTTCCGTTGTTAGTTGCGTTGTGATTTGTATTTGTCAGATTTGTGTACTGTGTGATCTTGTGTTTGTTAGAATATATTTGAAAGTGATTTTTGCTAAGTGTTTGTGAGAATTTTTGTTTGATAGTTTTCTGTTTGTTTGTTTTCTTGCTTGATTGGTCGTGCTTGTTTTTGTGAGTGATTTTTGTTGACTGGGAGTGATTTTTGGTCAGAGTATGACATAGGGGAAGAGGAAATTAAAATTTTCTTTGAGGGAGAAACAAATTCTTGCCCAGGCCATTTCCGACTATGGGCATTACCTCCACGGCCCGGACAGTGCCAACACCACCCCGGCCAGGAGGAGAGAGATTTTGGACATGATCACTGACCAGGTGAATTCAGCGGGGGAGGGGGAGACACGGAACCGGTCTGGGATTGAGAAAAAGATAAATGACCTCCGGCGTCTGGTCAAAAAGAAGCTGGCCAAAATGCTTGCCCATGCCAGGGCCACAGGAGGGGGCCCACCATGCTGTGTTAGGCTGACAGCGGAGGAGCGTGCGGTGGCCCAGACCTTTCATAGGCAAGAAGTGGAGGGCCTGCCCGGCTATGACTCAAGTCATGAAGGCGTGATGCCAGGTAAGGTTTTTTTTTCTATCAGGTGTGTAGCATGTGTGGGGGAGGGGGTGAAAGGGAATATGTGGCAAGTGTGTGGATCCTCCAACCTGTGAATGTTTTGTGTCATCCACAGATGAGCAGGAGGGTGCTGGGCCATCTGGCCTGACCGCACCATCCCCAGGACAGCAGCCTAATGAGGCCCCCCGACAAGGCCGGAGTCCGCGGAGGAGGTTGAAGAGGAGAAGGAGGAGTTTGAGGAGGAGGAGGAGTCCATGTCAGGCACTGGACTATTGTTTTTGGAGGACTCTTCCCCTCTGGCTGGCAGAAGCCAGCCCTCCCAAGGGGCTCCCCTTCTCCCCGGCCGCAAGCATCAGCTGGAGGAAGGAAGGCGACCCAGAAGACCAGGGGGTGGCCGATCTCCTGCCCGCCACTCTGAGAAGGAACCAGTTCCTCCAGACCCGCCATCTGGGACAGGTCAGCCAGACATTGGTGCAGATGGAGGAGAGCCTGTCCTCCATCAAGGATACGCTTGGGAACCTGGACTGCCACTCCTGGGCTTTCACAAACTGCCTTAACGACCTGCAGACTACATCAGCAGGCGTTGGGCAGGATGTGAGGGCCCTCACCCAGGCTATCCAGGCCAACACGGCAACACTAGGTGCTGCCCTGGACAGAATAGCCATGGCCTTGGAGGGCAGGCCGCCAGGTGGGCAGAGACCAGGGGCTGCTCCTCCTTCCCCGGTTTACCCCCTCCCCCATAAGTCTTCCCAGAGGAGCCGGGGCCGTGGCCGGGGGCGCCCCAGGCGTGGCTCACGTCAAGGGCACTAATTTGTTTTTTCCCTTTTTTTGGGCCTTTTTTTTTTCTGGAAATTTTTTGATTTTGCTGGTTATTTTTTATTTTTTGGGTTGTGAATGCTGTTTGAATGTGGGGGTGACATTCCTGCCGGAAAAGGGGTGTCACCCTCAATTTTGGTGGAGAAGGGTTCCCCAGGACCAGGGAGAAGTGATCCCCAGGTCCGTGTGAATGGTGTATGAATGTACAGTGACATAATTGGAGCCTTGGCGTGGCGTTGCTGCTCACAAGTCCTGCATGGTGGACTGGTGCCAATCCAATTTGATGAGGATGTGGGGTGTGTGTGTTAGGGACCACAGTGGTGTGCATGCATGCAATCTCATTGTGCCATGATTAATGTGTGTGTTTAACGTGCAAAGATGCATAATGTGAGCTGGCTCCTGGCTGCTCTTCCCTCAGAAGATGGGGTAACCTCGGTTAGGGGGGGATTGTCTGGTTCAGGGGTCAGGTCATCACGTAGGTCAATCTGCAGGCCCTTTCTCACTGCGAAGTTGTGCAGCAGGCAACAGGCACCGATGATATGGCACACGAAGTTTGGGAAATACAACAGGGTCCCCCCAGACTTATCCAGGCATCGGAAACGTGACTTCAGGAGGCCAAAGGTGCTCTCCACCACTACACGTGTTTGGGCGTGGGCTTGATTGTATCTTTCTTCTCCTGGGGTTTGGGGGTTCCGGATAGGAGTCATGAGATGGGGTCCCAGTGGATATGCAGAGTCACCTGTAAGGGAAAAGACAGGAGGATGTTAGTCATGCATGTGTTCCTTGTGATGTGTGCATCATGGGGGGGACAGTCATGCCTGCCACCCATGTCACTCACCAACCAGCCAGGTGTCCCCATACACGCTCTGATCGAATTCCATTCAGATGGGGCTCTGATTGTATATGTAGCTGTCATGGCTGGACCCTGGGTGCTTGGCACGGACGTGCCATATGAGGCCTTGGGCATCGACTATCACCTGTACATTGATGGAATGCCAATGCTTCCGATTGCGGTACATGTGCTCTGTCTCCTGGGGGGGCTGGAGTGCCACATGTGTGCAATCAATGGCCCCCACGGTGCGTGGGAATCTGGCAATTCTGTAGAAATCTGTCATTGCCTTCAGCCGCAGGTCCTCAGTGGTTGGTTTGATGATTTGGTTGGCCATGCATTTGAGGATTGCAGGGACAACCTGGTGCACACATCTGCTCACGGAGGATTGTGACATCCCAGCCCCCACTCCACTTGTACGCTGAAAAGAGCCACTGGCAAGGAAATGGAGTGTTGCCAGGACCTTGACCAGTGGCTGCACTGCATGTGAGTGGTGTGTTGGGCTGGTGATGTCCTCCTGCAGGGTTGTGGTTAATTCCAGGATGGCATGAGGGGTGAATCTGAAGATGCGATACACCTCACAATCACTCATGCCAAACAGGTCTATGCGTGTGCGGTATATCCTCTCCCGTGCCATCCTCCGTGCCCTCCTCCTTCTTTGCTCATCTAAAGTCAGTAGTATAGCTATGCGCGACGATGCCCCTGGCATGTTGGCATACAGATTGTTGTGCAACACGTGTGACTGCTGAGCTCCTCACTAACAGTGTTGCTTTATCTGACATGTAGACGATTTTTCTCTTTTTAGACCAGCTTTTATATGGTCTAATTTTAGACAGGACATTTTGCTGTTGCGCACAGCGCGTAGCCTGCGCTGCCCCAACGTTCTTTTGTGGATCCCCGTAAGTCCCTCATTAGCATATTTGACTAGCAAATCAATGGTCTGTCTAGCGCAGTTTTGCGCGGACGGATGCGCCTGTCTAACGAAATTACACTGGACAAAAAAAAGTAGATTTCTTGCGTATCTCGTTCTGGGAATGGCGTGCATCGAAACGCACGCGCACATTTAGACTTACGCCGCGCATCTCCTGTTACGCAGGCGTAATCGCTCTGTGAATCTGGGCATATATCTCTACGCCCCAAAGTATTGTAACATGCAAGGGTGTCAGAAACTGCTTGCCCCAGTTGGCTAGAATATTGGTGAAATAAATGCTCCATTATGTAAATGTTTATGAGTTATTAATGAAACAATTTAAATCTAATTCTATATTTAATCCTCGTGGAAAGAGACATTTCAAAAAGAAGATCCATTGAGTTTCTCTCAGTGACAAATCTCTAATTCTATTGGGTCCTCTCCAACTTGGACAGTACCATCATCAACCTTTTTTTGGACAAAGGGGGAGGGGGGGAGAGGAGGAACTCTGAAGAGGTCAATGCTCGAGAGCAGGTTTCTGTTATTGATGGGGTCCCACAAATGCCAGACGCAGATCAGAGGTTCCCTCACTTTGCGTTGAAGGGGGACTTACTGTATCGAGTGGCTGAGAGCCTAGGGGAAACTATAGAGCAGTTGCTGGTTCCCCAACCGTATAGGCGGATGCTCCTCGATCTAGCCCACAACGATGCACTGGGAGGACACCTGGGGGCAGAGAAAACAGAGGCCAGAATAACCGACTGGTTTTACTGGCCAGGGTTGAAGGCCGAGGTTAAAAGATACTGTGCGTCTTGTCCCATTTGCCAGTTAACCGCCCCAGTGCCACACTATAGAAACCCTCTGGTGCCCTTGCCAATTATCGAAGTCCCGTTTGAGCGGATTGCTATGGATCTGGTGGGACCCCTGGTAAAGTCGGCACGGGGGCACCAATACATATTGGTCATTCTAGATTACGCAACTAGGTATCCAGAAGCTGTCCCTTTGAGGAAGATCTCCTCTAAGGCCATTGCCAGGGAATTGTTTCAAATGTTCTTACGAACTGGGTTCCCTAAAGAGATCCTGACAGACCAGGGTACCCCTTTTATGTCAAAGGTGATTGCCGACTTGTGCAAATTGTTTCAAATCAAGCAGTTGCGGATGTCCGTCTACCACCCGCAGACCGATGGCCTAGTCGAAAGATTTAATAAAACCCTAAAGTCCATGTTGAAAAGAGTAGTCCAGAAAGATGGGAAGGATTGGGATATGTTACTCCCTGCCCTGTTGTTATCCAGGAGGTCCCACAAGCATCCACAGGTTTCTCGCCATTTGAGTTGGTGTATGGACGAAGGCCCCGGGGGTTACTCAACCTGGTAAAAGAAACGTGGTAGAGCATATCTCTCAAATGCAAGAGAGGGTGGCTAAGGTGATTCCGCTGGTGAGGGAGCACATGCAGAAGGCTCAGGATGCCCAAAGGAGAGTGTATAACAGGTCGGCTAAAATTAGACAGTTCCAAGTAGGAGACCGGGTGGCTGTTCTAATACCCACGGTGGAGAGTAAATTCTTGGCCAAGTGGCAGGGCCCATTTGAGGTAGTAGAGAAAGTTGGTGAGGTAGATTACAAGGTACACCAGCCGGGGAAAAGAAAACCATACCAGATCTACCACATCAATTTGTTGAAACCCTGGAGAGACAGAGAACAAGTGTCCGCGGTAGTAGGGGTACAGTCAGGGGACCATGCAGGGATCGACTTGGTGCAGGTTGCTGCTACCCTGACTAGACCCCAAACCCAGCAAACAAAAGAGTTTCTACAAAGAAATAGAGACATGTTTTCAGAGTTGCCCAGTCGCACCAACGTCATCGAGCATGACATTGTGACCGAGCCCAATGTAAAAGTCAGGTTAAAGCCTTACCGTATCCCAGAAGCTCATAGGGTGGCAGTGTCGGAAGAGGTTAAAAGAATGTTCGAGCTTGGAGTCATTGAGGAGTCGCAGAGCGAGTGGTCAAGTCCAATTGTGTTGGTACCCAAGCCCAACGGCACCCTCCGCTTCTGCAATGACTTCAGAAAGCTTAATGAAGTCTCCAAGTTTGACGCATATCCCATGCCACGAGTAGATGAGCTAATTGAGAGGTTGGGTCCTGCCAGGTACATTACCACGCTGGACCTCACAAAAGGGTACTGGCAGATTCCCCTGACTAAGGAAGCCAGGGAGAAGACAGCCTTCTCTATCCCGGAAAGCCACTTCCAATATAAGTGGATGCCATTTGGTCTACACTCAGCCCCTGCCACGTTCCAAAGGGCCATGGACAAAACTCTGCGTTCACACCAACGGTACGCATCTGTCTACCTAGATGACATAGTCATCTTCAGCACTGATTGGGAGTCCCACCTTCCCCGGGTTCAGGCAGTCGTAGACTCCTTAAGAAGAGCAGGGTTCACCATCAACCCTGAGAAGTGTGCCATTGGGATGGAGGAAGCAAAATACCTAGGGTATATTGTGGGTAGAGGGCTGGTGAAGCCCCAAATGAGTAAGGTGGAAGCCATACAGGACTGGCCCCGTCCCCTAACCAAGAAGCAGGTCAGAGCGTTTTTGGGCATAGTTGGCTATTATAGGAGGTTTGTCCCCAACTTTGCCACTATTGCTGCACCACTGACCGACCTGACCAGAGGCAGAAAGTCAGTGATGATAAAGTGGAACGCCGAGGCCGAGACGGCTTTTCAAAAGCTTAAGACAGCTTTGTGCCAAGATCCGGTGCTTGTAGCTCCAGATTTTACAAAAGATTTTGTAGTACAGACAGATGCTTCAAGTGAAGGGTTGGGAGCGGTCCTGTCTCAGGAAATCAATGGATAGGAGTACCCTGTGATTTTTCTTAGTAGGAAGCTGACGGCAGCTGAGAGAAACTATGCGGTGGTGGAAGCGGGAGTGTCTGGCCATCAAGTGGGCTCTAGACTCCCTACGATATTTTCTCCTGGGCAGGAAGTTTCGCTTGGTGTCAGACCACGCTCCCCTTACCTGGATGAGACAGAATAAGCACACCAATGCCAGGGTAACAAGGTGGTTCCTTTCTCTCCAGGAGTTCAATTTCGTGGTAGAGCACAGACCCGGGAGACAGCATCAGAATGCCGATGCCCTCTCCCGAGTCCATTGTATGGTGTCTACTGTTGCCTCCAACACCTCCGCGTTGAGGCAGAGGGGGGGGGGATATGTACAGGACACCGGGGGTGGGTCCTTGACGGGTGCTATACAGCACCACTATTTGAACTATGGTCCATTTAAATAGAGGTAGAAGGTTCAGGGGATCACCCAAAAGTGGGTGAAAAGTTCCAGGCAGGCGCTAATTCAGAGAGGACTGGCTCGCAGTCTTCTCTATCTTTATAAAGTAGTTTGGGGCCTGGAATTTTGGAGGCTCCAAAGTGTTATTTGGGTGGGACGGAGCCTCCTCTCCTAAACCTTGGGAGCCAGCACACAAAGCGTTAACTCTCACAGAGAACCACCCATTAAAGCAGGAAGTGGTGCTGGAGGTGGTGAGTGAGTTTGGAGAGTGCACCTGATGAAGACAAGATGGAAGTCTGTTAGCTGCACAGTGAGTGCAGGGGATGAAGACTTGTCTTGCAACAAACCGTATGTCATTTGCTTTCACTGTTTTGTGCTGGAAATAAGCAGACTTTTTGTTGACGCTGGAGCCAAGCGGACTTTTATGTTATAGTTTTCTGACATGCTGAGAAAGCCTTGTTTTGCTTTTCTGTGAATAAAAGCCTTTTTTCTTCAAAACAACGGTTTAAGCACTGAATCCCTGCTGAGCTATAGCCCCCGAACGTTACAGTGCATAGTGCTATCTAGCATTTGTAATCTGAGGTATTTGTGTGGCTGAGTAACATCGGTAGCGATATCTATAAGATCAACTCAATTTTTGTTCACATAGCCATTTCGCCCCTACAGCGCGGTCTTTTATATATCACTTCCGCCCTTCATATGGGGGCTTGTGTAATAGGCTGGGCTGTGGTGGGCTGGCACTTGTGTTTATGGAGCGGGACGTCGCTAGTATTGGGAGGGTCCGAGCGCTGCGTTGGAGCTCCGCGCGCATCACCTGACTGGGCGGTGTGGGAACGTCCGCCCTCGCATCACGCTGTCTAGCGCGTCATGTCCGCCCATACTAGATTGGATGGTATAGGAACTTCCGCCCTCGCATCGCGATATTCAGTGCGTCACATCCGCCCATACTTTGACGGCATAGGATTGGACGAACGCGGTGTGTGACGGATGCGGTGCATATTGGCTGACGCTCCGCTACTGAGCCTTTTGATTGGAGGGTTCTGATCACTACAGGTGGAAGCCTGACAATTAGGTGTACTACAGGATATATAAATAACATACTGAGGCACATGTAGCTACTCCCATGAATAAGTCTTTACGACGAAAGATGTCGGGCGTGGCTACATTTTTAACTTATGATCAATTGAACCAACGTGAAGAGGCCTCCTTGCATGTCTTATCACGCTAGTGACCAGCGATCGTGAGTTTTTCATCTAACTGGGGTTACAAGCATAGCGCAGGTGGAGTGGTGAGAAGCATCTGGTTGTTTGCACAGGTCCGCCGTGACCGGAGTTCATCAGCTACATGAATATTGAGGAAGTTCTGCTTTGTTTTGAATTACGGCTTTGATTTTATTACTTTTGTGAGTGCAACCTTTGCAGATTTTACGTGGTGTGTTATTAAACAGTTGTTTACGTTATCACACTATTATATGCTTTTTTTTTATTTTGGATCTCATTTACCACAATGCTGGAATTGGAATTTTACCTGATGGGTTGAGAAACACATTTCATGCTTTTGTGCCAAAACACGTGAGTGTATTAGGCAACTTGTTTTGGTGAGTGGCCAACTTAACTGGTGGAGGATTCACTATACACATTGGGTGTGGTGGAAGATTACTTTGAAGATTATAGATTTGAGAAAATGTATCTTCTGTTCTGTTCTTAAACACTTATGAACTTTTTGTTTGAAACACTTTATTTACTCACGGGTTCATATCAATTGTTTATCTTTTTTTTTTTAATTGTCATTTATATCTATTTTTTCACCTATGTGGTTCATCCACATAGTATCGCTGTTTATATATGTTTGGAATTTAAACCACATTGTTTAAATACACTATGGGCCAGATTCAGGTAGAGTTACTCTGGAGTATCAGTGATACTCCAGCCTAACTCTCACTTTGAGCCGGCGTTTCTGTTTTCTGTAGTCAGAAAACAATAAACGCCGGGTGGGAGTTCCTATACGAGCGGCGTAATTGTATTTCGCCGTCGTTTCGGAACTGCAATTTTAAAAATGGCGCTGGGGGCGTTCCCGCTGATTAACGCCAACAATATGTTAATCAGCGAGAATCGGCAATTCACGATCGTATTCGGGCCCGACGCAGTGACTTTCTGACGTTTCCGTAAGAGATACGCGGCGTAAAGATAAAGCAGCCCCCTAGTGGAGTATCCTATGTTAAGTATGGCCGTCGTCATCGCGTCGAAGAAAAAAAAATTTGAGTCGTTTGCGTAAAACGTCCGTGAATTGGGATTGACGTCATTGACGTTCACTGACAGAATTTGGAGCATGCGCACTGACAGTCGACGCATGCACAGTACGTTCGCCGCGGGATCGCGCCTAGTTATAATAATACACGCCCCCTACCCGCCCAATTTGAATTTCGCCGGCTCATTTTCGCTACGCCGCCGCAACTTTAGGAGCAAGTGCTATGTGAATAACAGTACTTGCTCCTAAAGTTTCGTCGGAGTAACGTAAATGAGAAACGTTACTCCAACATAAAGATTTGCCCATCTACCTGAATCTGGCCCTATATACACATTGTTATAAATAGACAGTCTTGTTGGACTGAAAAGTCAGAGATATCACAATTCTTCTAATGCCACAGCGCATGAGGCACTTCATAGAGAACCAATGCATATTGGACTGGTATGTAGTGCTTTAACTCTGAATGAAAAGATGTGGTGGTGGCAGACCAACCTCTGCCTCTACTGCGGAGGTACTGTATACTTCCTACGCAGCTGCCCTGTGAGACCCAGTAAGTTCCTCCCTTTATGGCCTGTCTACTTCCAAGTCTCTGGATCTTCTCCAGTAGTGTTGCTCACGAATATTCGCATTGCGAATATTCGCTACGAATATTGCATATTCGAGTATTCGCGAATAACTCGAATATTGCGGCGAATATTCGCTATGGCTAATATTCGTATTTTTTCAAATTTATTTTTAAAACAGATCACATCCTAGTGATCTCCATCAACGTCTAAAAGCATTGCTGGTATGATTAGAGAGAGACCCTGGGCCGAGTAGCTGATGCGATTCTTTTATGTTGCCGAAAAATCGCATTGCGAATTTTCGGCAACATAAAAGAATCGCATCAGCTACTCGGCCCTTCTTTTGCATCAGAGCCAATCAGAATAACTTGAATATTCGGCAAAAGGAATATTGCGCGATATTCCTTTTGCCGAATATTCAAGTTATTCTGATTGGCTCTGATGCAAAAGAAGGGAGGAGAAGATAATCGTGCAATATTCCTTTTGCCGAATATTCGAGTTATTCTGATTGGCTCTGATGCGCCCTTCTTTTGCATCAGAGCCAATCAGAATAACTTGAATATTCGGCAAAAGGAATATTGCGCGATTATCTTCTCCGCCCTTCTTTTGCATCAGAGCCAATCAGAATAACTTGAATATTCGGCAAAAGGAATATTGCGCGATATTCCTTTTGCCGAATATTCGAGTTATTCTGATTGGCTCTGATGCAAAAGAAGGGCGGAGAAGATAATCGCGCAATAGTAATATTGCGCGATTATCTTCTCCGCCCTTCTTTTCCCCCTTATTCTCCTTTCTTTTAAGTAGAGTTAGTGTAGAGTTAGTGTTTAGTGCATATTAGTTTAGTAATACAGGAAATGATCTCCGTTTATGAGAATTTCGCAATCATTTTCGCATTAGCGAAATTTCACATTAGCGAAATTTTGCAAATTTTTTTTTGGATAAAATATCACGAATATTTGATATTAGCGAATATTCGCGAATATTCTTCTATATATTCGCGCAATATCGCGAAATCTAATATGGCGTATTCCGCTCAACACTATTCTCCAGCTCACCTTGTTTTACCCATCTCATTGCAGGTGGTGGAAGGGGACATCAAGCTCCAAGCAATTGTTGACTCTGGGGCATGCAGTTGCTTCCTGGACCTTACTTTTGCAAGAAAACTGCAAATTCTGCTTAAAACAGAGAAGAAGTCCATCTGACTGATGAGACCTGTGACAGATCCTATCCCACACTCCGCTGAGTGCTTCTGTCAGTAATAGGCCTTCCTCCAGTCTGACCATTAGAGAGATATACTAATTATTGCTGCATTTAATACAAGGCTAGCTGGTAATAGCTTGTATGGATCTTGAATGATTTATTGGACATAATACAGCCTTTTTATACACTTTTTAACACAATGGGCTAGATTCAGGTAGCTCAGCGCATATTTAGGCAGGCGTAGCGTAGCGAATATACGCTACGCTGACGAGGTGCAGAGCAGCGCCCAACGAAGCTCCCAACGATGCGCCGGCGTAATGTAATTTCCTTGGCGTAAGGCAGCGTAAGTGGAAGTGGGTGTGACCTTATGCAAATGATCGTCCGAGCGTGGTGCAATGCTTTACGCCTGGCGTATCTAAAACGGCTCACAACTACGCCGGCACAACTTCCTGCCAGCCCACCGGCTTACACCGAGCGCATAAATACGCCCAGACATGTGCCCGTCCAGCAATGGCGGCAGTTGGTAAAGGAGGCAAGGGGAGGAGGAAGAGGAATTTTTCCAATGAAGAGAGGAGAGGGCTTATATAGTGGCTGGAATGGCCAAATACGACCGGTTCGCCATGGTGCCCAAAGTGCCCAGACAAACAAGGCACGGAATATTTTGGAGGAGATCACCCTTCAGGTGAATACGGTCGGGATTGAGACCAAAAAGCCAGAGGAGATCTCCAAAAAAATGAATGACCTCAGGTGGAAGGTCAAAGAGAAGCTGGCGCGGATAAGGAGGCACACCAGGGGCACAGGAGGAGGACCAGCCACATCTGAGAGATTGACTGATGAGGAGGAGGTCATCGCTCAATGCCTGCAGCGGGAGCAGGTGGAGGGCATTGGGGACTATGACTCCGGTGACCAGGCCTTGAGGACAGGCAAGTGTGTTTTATCTCCTATCCGGTGTGTAGCATGTAAGGGGGGAGGGAACATGTGCCAAGTGTGTGGGTCCACCAACATATGAATGTTTTGTAACAATGAACATAGGACTAAAAACAAACAGAAAAAGGATTTAAACAAAATACAGCATGCAAATCTTTTGTTATAGATGTCATTTTTGTTCTTTTGCCATTTTCGTTTTGTCGTTTTTTTTCGTCGGATCATTTGTTCGTATTTGCGGTTGTTCGTTATGCGGCTCATTCGTAATCTCGTAGTTTTCGTATTTTGGTGCTTTAATTTTTTCGTATGTACACATTATCCTGCGGGTACGAAAATGAACATTTTCGTACGAAAATAACATTCGTACGAACGGGAATGCACATATCTAGTCCGTGTGCCATGATGAATGTGTGTGTTTAACGTGCAAAGATGCCTACCATGAGGACCCTCCTGACTGCTCTTCCCTCAGCAGACGGGGTAGCCTCGGGCAGGATGGGAATGTGTGGTTGGGGGGTCAGGTCATCACGTATGTCAATCTCCAGGCCCTTTCTCATGGCGTAGTTGTGCAGCACACAACATGCATCGGTGATCTGACACACAAAGTTTGGGGAATACAACAGGGCCCCCCCAGACGTTTCCAGGCATCGGAAACGCGACTTCAGGAGGCCAATTTTGCGCTCCACCACTGCACGGGTACTTATGTGTGTTTCATTGTATCTTCTCCCTTCTCTAGTTTGGGGATTCCGGAATGGAGTCAGGAGATGGGGCCCTAGTGCATATGCCGAGTCACCTGAAAGGGAAAAGACAGGAGGATGTTAGTCATGCATATGCCCCTCGTGATGTCTGCATCATGGGGTCGGACACTCATGCTTGACACCCATGTCACTCACCAACCAACCAGCTGTCCCTGTACACGTTCTGTTCGAATTCCGTTGGGATGTTGCTTTGACGTTATATGTAGCTCTCATGGCTGGACCCGGGGTGTTTGGCACGGACGTGCCCTATGAGGTATTTGGCATCGGCTATCACCTGTACGTTGATGGAATGCCAATGCTTCCAATTACGATATACGTGCTCTGTGTCACAGGGGGGCCATAGTGCCACATGTGTGCAATCAATGGCCCCCACGGTGCGTGGGAATCCTGCAATTCTGTAGAAATCCTGCATTGCCTTCTACCACAGATGCTCATTGGTGGGTTTGATGATGTGGTGGGACATGCGTCTGAGGATTGCGGGGACAACCTGGTGCACACATCTGCTCATGATGGATTGTGACAGCCCAGCCACGACTCCACTTGTACGCTGAAAATATCCACTGGCAAGGAAACGCAGTGTTGCCAGTACCTTGACCAGTGGCTGCACTGCTTCTGAGCGGTGTGTCTTGCTGGTGATATCATCATGCAGGGTTGTAGCTATTTCCTGGGTGGCTTCAGGGCTGAATCTGAAAATGCGAAACACCTCCAAATCACCCATATCCTCTCCCATGCCCTCCTCCTTCTACATGGCGGTGGACCCATTAGTAGTGCTAGGAGCACGGTTGCCATGTGTTGTCCTGCAAGTGTGGTTGCTCAGCTCGTGCGTAACGGTGCTGCTGAAGCTACTCTACAGCTGACTTGTGCAAGTCTGATGCAAAGTTACCCCTGCTTTATGAGGGGTAACTTTAGATCGTGGGTACAGCTTAGGCGCACCACGCGTAGCCTGCGCCGAACGCGCGTATGTTCGGGAATCGGCGTATATCCCTCAATTGCATAGAAAATCAATGGGTGCGCCAGATGCGTTCGGCATAAATATGCGCCTACGATACGCCGGTGTAGGAAAATTATGTCGGTCAGGAGAAGCCTATTTTCGGGTGTATCTAGTTCTGTGGGTACGGCGCATAGGTACGACAACACACATTTTGAGTTACGCGGCGCATCTCCAGATACGTTGGCGTAAGTCCTACCTGAATCTAGCCCAAGGGGTTTAGATAACGAGGTAAGGCTGACTCATGGCTACCCTCCCCAGCAACATCTTAGCTGACAACTATATAATTAACACAGCACTTAAGACAGCCAGGTGACCAGACTGTCCGTCTCCGGAGGCCAATGTGGCCAGCTATTTCAATGATCATGTACTGTTCAGAATTAAACAAACTAAGAATAGTCTTTGGGCAAATCCAAGAAAACAGTCTCTCAAAAATGTAACAAAAGGAGGAATATAGCAATAAGAAATAACAAGGTGAATGTGGGCAAAAAAGGTCCCTGCAGCCAGTGTTCACGACAGTGACCCCCATCCCATAGTCCGGCAGACACAGCTAGATCCACCACGGGTCAGCTTGGGGCAGTCTGGGAGAGTCTTATAGTTCTGTTTGCCGGAAAAGCCCATCAGCGTTCCCATTCTGCTTTCCTGGCCGATACTGGATGGAAAAATTGTAAGGCTGCAGGGCCAAGCTCCATCGTAACAAATGTCCATTATCCCCGGAGATCTGGTTAAGCCAGGTTAATGAATTGTGGTCAGTGAGCACCGTAAAAGATCGCCCATAGAGATAAAGTTGGAATTTCTTGAGAACCCACACCAGCGCCAAACAATCCTTCTCCACGACTGCATAAACGACTTCCCTGGGTAGCAGCTTTCGACTGATGTAGGCCAAAGGATGCTCATCGCCACCAGGTCCTACTTGGCTCAGTACTGCCCCCAGCCTAAATGAAGAGGCTTCTTTGTGAAAACAAAACATTTGGTTGGGTCATAGGCTAGGACAGGAGCTGAAGTTAGTGCATTCTTTAAGCGTTGGAAGGCAAATTCACACTCTGGGGACCACAGTTCCTGTTGGGGAGGGTGCTTCTTAGTAAGGTCTGTCAGGGGCTTAGCGATTGAACTATATTCCGGGACAAACTTCCTAATGTGCCCAGCTGTGCCGAGGAACGTCAGGACCTCGGTTTTAGTAGGGGAGGACAGCCACTTGCCAACTGCCTCAATCTTGGCAGGCTTGGGTCGTTGTCAACTGCCTACTCTATGTCCAAGATACTGTACCTCGGACACTTCTATGCTGCTTTTCTCTGGCTTAAGGGTTAGTCCTGCAGCCTTGATGCGGTCCAACACGACACCCAGGTGAACTAGATGGTCCTCCCAAGTATCGCTGTAGATCACAATGTCGTCCAGATGTGCACAAGCATAGTCCTGGAGTCCATCGGGGAGTCGATCTACCATTCTGTGGAAAGTTGCCGGTGCATTCTTCATCCCAAATTACTTTAGACTGGTATAGGCCAAATGGGGTAGTGAATGCCAACTTCGAAATAGATTCTGCATCTGCCAGTACTCTTTGCATAGGTCAAAGGGTTGTCAGAAATTTTCCCTGAGCATTATGATCTAACAGATCATTTACCCGGGGCATAGGGTAAGCTTCAGTGGTGGTGCAATCATTTAATTTGCAATAGTCTATGCAGAAGCAAGTCGCGCCTTCCCGCTTCAGTACAAGGGCCACCGGGGAAGCCCAGGGGCTGCTGGATAGCTCAATAACTCCCAACTCAATCATCTTCTTAATCTCACAATGCATTCCCTCTCTCAATGCCTGTCTTAGTGGCAGTTGTACCGGGGTCTCCACTCGGTGCACTGCAATAGTAGTGTACCCAGGGACTGCAGAGAACATTTCCCTTTTCTGACTAAGGACATGTCTAGCTTGTTCTCTCTGTGTCAGCCCTAGCTGGTCATCATGCTTTATCATCTCTATCCCTGCAGTAATCCTATTTAGCTTGGGGAGCTCTGGCAGGGGAAGGTTCTCAGAATCTTCCACAGCTGGAGCAGATATAGCGGCTACCACTCCTGGTCATTCCCAGTATGCTCTCGACATGTTCACATGAAAGGTCCATCTGACTCTTTCATCTGAACATTTAGACACTAGGTAGGTCGTGTCACAGAGCTTTGCCACAACCCGGTAAGCTCCCTGCCAAGTGGCCTGTAACTTGTCCTGCTTGGTTGGCCTGAGGGCAAGAACCTTCTGCCCAACATCCAGGGTTCGGTTCCGTGCAGTATGATTGTACCATTGTTTCTGCCGCCTATGGGCAGCCCGAAGGTTCTCTTGGACAGTGTCCATGAGCTCCTTCAGTCTGTCCTTAAACTCAAGAACATATGCTACGATAGAGGACCCTTGGGAATTAATTCCACCTTCCCAGTGGGC
The DNA here is from genome assembly GCA_029574335.1 of Rana kukunoris. Taxonomy (NCBI): domain Eukaryota; kingdom Metazoa; phylum Chordata; class Amphibia; order Anura; family Ranidae; genus Rana; species Rana kukunoris. The sequence goes on from JAJQKJ010002665.1 coordinate 234,252, forward strand.
TCTGACTAGATCTAGGGCTTCCTCACCCTCCTCCCACACAGTAAATCAAATGGGGAGAACCCGGTAGATTTCTGTGGCAGATATCTGTCCCAATCCCTATGAGAGAGAGGTTGTGAATGTCCTAAACAGATGTTTCAGTGTTCCATTGAACCTCTCACACAAAAATCTGGAGCAAGGCATCAGCCACGGTTTTTTGTGTGGATATTTGCCAGGAGATAGGCCTCCAGGTACCCGGTGGCATAATCCGCCACGGTATGAATATATCTCTTCCCAGAAGGACTAGGTCGGGGCAATGGTCCTACCAGGTCTATGGCAACATGGCTAAAGGGTTCATTAATGATAGGTAAAGGGTGTAGGGGAGCTTTCAGTGGGCCCCTATTTTTACCCACCTACTGGCATGTGTCACAGGTCGGACTGTCGCAAATCCCCCATTATCCCTGGCCAAAAAAAACAGTCAGATGGTGGAGGGTCCAGGTCATCCTCAGGTGTCTGGCTAAGGGTATGTCCTGCCCAATGCGTAGCAGGTCATGCCAATATTTCTGCAGCACAACCAGCTGCCGCTTGGGCGGATGGGAGGCTTTCCCTCAGTTACCCGATAGAGATATCAATGGACCAGCTTCTATCCGCTCCCCCTCCAACCCCCCATGGTCCAATCTTGCTCTGTCCCTATATCTAGCTAGGGAAGGGTTGCTGAGAGTTTCCTGCGCAAAGTCTTGGGGAAAAGCCCAAGTCAGGGTAGGAATAGCTGGGGTAGTACAGTCTAGGTTAGGGGTGACAGGTCTTACCTGGGTCCCGTCTAGGGATGAGCCGAACACCCCCCATTCGGTTTGCACCAGAACCGTCAAATGGACCGACCATTTGCACGAACATTAAGAACCCCATTGACGTCTATGGGACTCGAACGTTCAAATTCAAATGTGCTAATTTTAAAGCCTAATAGGCAAGTTATTGTTGGAAAACAGGTTTGAGAACCCGGGTCTTGCCCCAGGGAACATGTATCAATGGAAAAAAAAGTTTTAAAAACGGTATTTTTTTCTGGAGCAGTGCTTTTAATGATGCTTAAAGTAAAAAAAAATGAAAAATTCCTTTAAATATTGTATCTGCTGGGTGTCTATAGTATGCCTTTGAGGTGGCACGTGTTTAGAACTGTCCCTGCACAAAATGAGATTCCTATAAGAAAAAAGTAATTTAAAACTGCTTGCGGCTTTAATGTAATGTCTGGTCCCCGCATTATGGATGAAAATCATTGAGAAAAATAGCATGGGTTTCCCCCCACTCCCCCCAGGTCATTACAAGCCCCTTTGGCCCTATAAACAGCATTATACAGGCGGTGCAAACAAGACAGGCACTGTAAGTTTGTTGTTAAGTAGAATCTGTTTGCAATTTTGAACTGGTACTTTTTTAAAGTGTAGCTCCAGACATAAAATCTATTTTTAAGCTTTTCTGAAAACATTTGTTTTGCTGTCTGTGTGCATCTGTTCAGAAGATTGCAATTCACTTTCTGTCCCAATGACAAATTATGTTTTGAAAAAAACATTTTTTTGTGAAACAAGGATTGGTGATAAAGCATCAGTGGACAGGAGACACCTCTTACAGAAAATAATTCCCCTTCCTAGGGGTAGATTTCCTCAAACTTCCTGTTGTCTTCTTCCGTTTGCAAGTAGGAGTCGTTTATGCCATATATACTCTGCATAAATTTGGGCCCTAGGTGTTGGTGTTGCCACAACACTCTAAGCCATCACAGTTAGTCTTGGTGGGCGCTGGAATGTCCTGCTGTGAAATATTAGATCAAGAATTGTAATTACATGCCCCTGTTGAACAGGGGCAGAAAAATTGTGCCTTTGTTGGTGGTGGTGGTGGTGCTGGTGCCACAACACTGCAACCCCTCACAGATTATCTGGTTGGAGCGCAGGAATGAGCCCTCTGCAAAGTATTGCATCAAAAATTGTAATTACACGCCCCTGTTAAACAGGGGCAGAAAAATTGGGTCATAGCCACTGGTGGCGGTGCCCAGAACCAAAAATGTTCTTACAAGCTATCAGCATGATCATTGAGGAGGAAAATGATAGTCACTCAGCATGACAGGATAGTCACTCAGCATCAGCATAGGCAGTCTTGAAGGGATCTGACATTTCAAAAAAAATTATTCAGTTACATCAGCATCAGGTGCTTGGTAGCTGGTGGTGATCCAAGCTTGATTCATTATAATGAAGGTCAGTCGATCGACCGAGTTGGTGGAGAGGCGCACTCTGTGATCGGTTACAAAGCCTGAATGTGCATTCTGAAAGAACGCTGGATGCAGGACAAGCCAGTAGCTCAATTGCGTACTGTGCAAGCATTGGCCAGTGATCCATCCTCAAGACCCAGTAAGCCAGAGGATTTTCGGTGGGAAAGGTGTCCAAGTCTGATCTTGCCCCTGGGTATTCCTGCACAACGTAAAACAGATGCTGGCGATAGTTGCTGGAACCGGTCATACCTTGGGGCTGCGGACTAAAAAATTATCTGAACACATCGGACAGACGGCCACCTTCTCCACCGCTCCTTCTGTGACTGACCGAAGCCTCAGCAACACGTTTTCCAGGACCTGGATTTTGTAACCCCCCCAGTCTCTGGGAACGTGTTGCACAGACCTTTCTGCAAAGCCTCCCAAAGATGTTTCATCTTCGGCAAGATAAGGTCCGCAACCTTATTCTTGTAATGTGGATCAAGGAGAGTTGCCAGCCAGTAATGATCCCTCTCCTCGATAGCACAAATATGAAGATCTTTCCGCAGGCTTTGCAGGATCAGGGAGGCCATACAATGTAGGTTTGCTGAGGCATTCGGTGCAGAGTCCTCTGGGTCACTGAGGACGACATGATCAGCAGCCACCTCATCCCAGCCACGTACAAGTCCATGGGTTCCTTGGAACTGTGTAACGGAATGAACCGTGACAACCAGAGACTTTGGAGGGATGAGAGATACTCCTGTGCCAGCGGCACTAATAACTCCTGGGTCTAAGTCCACCCTGTGCCCTTTTGGGCGTAGGGTGGCTAATAAAATCATAATTCATGTATTACATGAGATGGGACATTAATAATAATTCATGTTTGCAGGATGTCTTGAGATATCACAAGTTGTTGGCTCTTCAATGTGTGGACACATTCTTTTGAAAGGTGTTAATTGCATCTGCTCCTGACAGACCTTTTCATTGTGTGATAAAACTGTTTAAAGCCCTGTGTTTACACTTAAAAGACTGGGTATTCAAGATCACATGTCTCTCTTCAGATGTATTGAATTAGCATGCCAATTATGTTAGTAAAGGAATGTATTGACGCCCAGGTGTTAAGACCCTTCGCCGGAGAAAGTACGTCTGTCTAGATATGTGGGTTGAGGTCAAGACATCGTATGATTGTATTTTGTTTGAATTCTATTGATAAAGGAATGTGATAGGTCTTGTCAGTATCGGTGCCGAAATGTCTGCATAGTAACTAGCCATAGTGTGTGATGAGGGGGGGTGGAGATTGCATTGTCCTGTGATTAAATTTAATATGCTGTACTGGATATATAAGCAAGCTAAGAAACCAATAAAGTATTCTTTAACCACTTAAGGACCCCCGCACGCACATATACGGCCACAGAATGGCACGTACAGGCACAAGGGCGTAAATTTACGTCCCCGCCTAAGTGCGGTTCGGGGGTCCCATCGGGACCCCCTCCGCGGCGTGCGGGTGTCCCCCTGGCTCCGGGAGCGATCCGGGATCTGCGGGCGGATGTCGGCGAATACCCGCCCCCCCGCGATCGCTCCCAGCCAATGGGAGCGCGCTCCCATCCTGTCAGTTCCTCCTCCTGAGTTTACACAGGAAGGAGGAAATTATGTCACCTCTCATCGCAGCGCTGTTTCCCAGCGCTGCTGATGAGAGAAGACATCACAAGTAAGTGTGCACCAACACAACACTGACACACACTCACATAGGCATATTAACCCCTTGTGATCGCCCCCCCCCCCCACCCCCCTGTCACAGTGTCACTGAATGCAGTGATCTAATCACTGCATTTAGTGTCAGTGTGACAGGCAGTGTAAAAAACAGTTAGTGTTAGGTTCAGGATAGCCCCCCCACCCCCCCTAATAAAGTTTTAAGCCCCTGATCACCGCCCTAGTTAACCCTTTCACTCCCTATTGCCAGCGTCACTAAGCGATCATTTTTCTGATCGCTGTATTAGTGTCGCTGTTCCCGCTAGGTAGCTATTTTTTTTTATTGCGATTTTTTTTTTTACTAAAGACATGTGGCTAAATAAATTTTGGCCTAAATGTTTGACTAAAATTTAGTTTATTTGATTTTTTTTTAACAAAAAGTAAAAAATAGTGTTTTTTTTTCAAAAATGTCGCTCTATTTTTGTATATAGCGCAAAAAATTAAAAATCGCAGAGGTGATCAAATACCACCAAAAGAAAGCTCTATTTGTGGGAAGAAAAGGACGCAAATTTTGTTTGGGAGCCACGTCGCACGACCGCGCAATTGTCTGTTAAAGCGACGCAGTGCCGAATCGCAAAAACACCTTGGGTCATTTACCAGCGTATTGGTCCGGGTCTTAAGTGGTTAATTTTGGAACTGGAGAACAGAGCGGTCAGTCTCGTTATTCTGGGAAATGGAATGGATCATGTCTGCCGATTTGTTGGGGTGTCGGATAAGCTTGTTGTGGGTGGATGGAAGGTCGTAAACGGTGGTGACCGTTACAATTGGTGGCACAGCAGTGGGATGATTCCATCACCAGAAGGACGGCTACAAGGGAACAGGACAATGGAGACACAGTATGAACGGCTAAAGCTCTCTACCCTCAAGGACTTACTGGAGAGCCGGGGCAGACCGGCCAGCAACCATAAGAAAAGGGACATTATCGCAGAACTTGTCGAAATGGATAGAGCTGAGAGGCCCAGTGTAACAGACAGGACCCCCGAGGAAGAGTTTTTTTATCGGGCTGTTAGATGTGGACTGGCACAGTATGGTCCTAATCCTCCACCGGAGATCATAGACCGGGTAATAGCGGCTGTGGATGCCACCTTGCTACAGCAAACAGGTGCTGCAGCAGCAGAAGTCACAGCAGCACCAACTGAAGAGAAGGGAGAGGTACAGATACCAGTCTCCTTGGAAGAGGAATTCCAAAAAAGGTTACAAGAGATGCGGATACAGCACAGAGGACCAGTATCAGAAAAGGCCCTGCTGGCATGGTCGGATGTGATTCGTTGCCAAATCTGGAAGGAAGCGCTTGCTCTGGAGCAGCAACACCAAGGAAAGGTCCTGCCCTCCATCTATGCAAGGTACTGGCCGCAGTATGACGTACAAATGCTGTTGTTGGGGGAACAACCGAAGCAGGAGTGGACAGCTGAGTTAAGCAGGCTGATCCGGGCAGAGATGCAGCTGGACGAGAGCTACAGAGCCCTCTGGTGGTATTTAGCCCAAGAGTGCCCGTGGTCAGCGGATGACAGCCCCACAGAAGGCTATGACTATGATGGCCTGGGATTGTTGTATTGGAGGATGTCCAGTGATCCCGACTTTGGGGATGATCGGGAGTGGCGCTTGGAGGACATAATGGAGCACAGAGAGGAAAAATTGAATATCTCGGGAGGCCACTGGTTACAGGAAGATTTGGAATTTCTGGCCATTCAGGAATGGGAGCTGGAGGTCGCCTAGAGACAGCTGCTGGACTCTGCTCAGCAGAGCTTTATGTGCAAATTTAGGTGCAAATTACAGAAGACACGGGCAGTACACACCAAGTAGCTTTATGGTGCACACTGCAGAGGACACAGGCAGTACACTCTATGTAGCTTTAGGTGCAAACTGCAGAGGACACGGGCAGTAAACACCAAGTAGCTTTAGGTGCAAACTGCAGAAGACACAGGCAGTACACACACTACGTACCTTTAGGTGCAATCTGCAAAGGACAAAGGCAGTACACACACACTACGTAGCTGTAACGAGATGACTCGTGATGCCCAGAGACCTTTGAGGGATGGGGGATACTCCTGTGCCAGCGGTCCTAAGGACTCTTGGGTCTAAGTTCACCCTGTGCCCCTTTTGGGCATAAGGTGGCTGGTAAATCATAATTCATGTATTACATTAGATGGGACATTACTGATAGTTCATATTACAGCTGATTTCATGTGGACTGAGATTGTTGTATTGGAGGATGTCCAGTGATCCAGACTTCGGGGATGATCGGGAGTGGCGATTGGAGGACATAATGGAGCACAGAGAGGAAAAATTGAATATCTCGGAAGGCCACTGGTTACAGGAAGATTTGGAATTTCTGGCCATTCAGGAATGGGAGCTGGAGATCGCCTACAGACAGCTGCTGGACTCTGCTCAGCAGCAGGGTGGGGTTCCCATTGCCTGGGACTATGAGGAAAGTTCAGATGACAACTATGAAATCCTGGCTGATGAATCGGCAGTGGAAAATCTGCAGATTGTCATTCCCAAAGCTGAAGCGGATGATGTGGAGTTCCAGGGAACCAGGCCAGTTGGCCCTTCTCTCCAGCAACAAGCTGAGGTTGTAAAGCTTTTACTCCCAGCTGAATCACTGGCAGCGGGGCAGGATGCTGCTGACCGCTGCACACCTCTGCAGCTTGAGCTGACATCGGGGGATGGGACTGTGGTCTCCCCTCACAGCAACCCAGCGGAAGAGCTGGCAACCGAGCAGAGTGCCCCGGCCTCTGCTCCCAACTAAGCTGTCTTGTCTTGGGTGGATGGAAGGTCACAAACGGTGGTGACCATTACAGTAGCTTTAGGTGAAAACTACAGAGGACACGGGCAGTACACACCAAGTAGCTTTAGGTGCAAACTGCAGAGGACAAAGGCAGTACACACACTACATAGCTTTAGGTGCAAACTGCAGAGGACAAGGGCAGTACACACCAAGTAGATTTAGGTGCAAACTACAGAGGACACTGGCAGTACACACCAAGTAGCTTTAGGTGCAAACTACAGAGGACAAAGGCAGTACACACACTACATAGCTTTAGGTGCAAACTGCAGAGGACAAGGGCAGTACACACCAAGTAGCTTTAGGTGCAAATTGCAGAGGACAAATACAGTACACACACTATGTAGATTTAGGTGCACATTGGAGAGGACACGGGCAGTACACACCAAGTAGCTTTAGGTGCAAACTACAGAAGACACGGGCAGAAAACACCAAGTAGCTTTAGGTGCAAACTGCAGAGGACAAAGGCAGTACACACACTACGTAGCTTTAGCTGCAAACTGCAGAGGACAAAGGCAGTACACACACACTACGTAGCTTTAGGTGAAAACTGCAGAGGACACGGGCAGTACACACCAAGTAGCTTTAGGTGCAAACTACAGAGGACACTGGCAGTACACACCAAGTAGCTTTAGGTGCAAACTGCAGAGGACATAGGCAGTACACACACTACGTAGCTTTAGGTGCAAACTGCAGAGGACAAAGGCAGTAAAAACACTACGTAGGTTTAGGTGCAAACTGCAGAGGACACGGGCAGTACACACCAAGGGGCTGATTTACCAAGCCTGTGCGCCAAGACTCATGGTGCACAAGCAGGAGTAAACCTGTTTTTGAGATTTACAAAAGAAACACGCTGCCAGTGCAGCGTGTTTCCTCATTTACTAAAGTGCCTAATGCGCCCAGGAGAGGGCGCACAGCACGCCAGTACAGAGCTGGCGTGCGGCATTTAGTAATGTAAACATCGGGGATTCGGGCGGGAGTTTATGAGGGGAGGGAGGGGGGTGATGCAGGGGAAGTGTAGTGACATGTGTTTGAACGTGTGTGGCGGGCCGATTTGAAAGGGAAAGTGACTTTTGGTACCCGATCCCCGTGCGCTTGCAAAGTACGCTAGAACCTCGGAAGGTTCATTTGCATACTGGGCATGCGCAGAGGGATAAATCGGGGCTTTGCGTGCGCCTCTTCAGTACGCCGGGAAAATCTTGGTAAATACCAAGCGGCGTAGCAGTGTTTGCACTGCCTGGAGCGGCGCACGGCAAGCTCCGAGCTGTTCTCGGGCTGCGCCGACACTAAAGGGGAACTCCGCGCCAAATTTCAAATTTGAAACCGGCGCGGCTTCCCCCCCAGGGGCACAATAGGCTCTTCGGCTTGGTCCGGAACGTGAGGGGTTAACCCACGCCAAAAACGGCGTGGGGTTCCCCCCCAGATCCGTACCAAGCCCTCATCCCAGGCATGCAGTCTGGCCGGACAGGAATGGGGGTGGGGACGAGCGAGCGCCCCCCCCCTCCTGAGCCGTACCAGACCACATGCCCTCGACATGGGGGAGTGTGTGCTTTGGGGTAGGGGGGCGCTGCCCCCCCCACCCCAAAGCACTCTTGTCCCCATGTCGATCGGGACAAGAGCCTCTTCCCGACAACCCTAGCCATTGGTTGTCGGGGTATGCGGGCGGGAGCCAATCAGAATCTGGGAGCCCCCTTTAATAAGGTGGCCCCCAGATTTCGGGCCCCCACCCTATGTGAATGAGTATGGGGTACATCGTACCCCTACCCATTCACCTGGTGAACGTGGTTTTAACTTTGAGGGTCTTCTGCCGCCGCCCCCTTCGAATTTTTCGGCCTGGACGGGGGTCGCACATCCCATCCAGGACTTGGACGTGGCGGGCTTCTCGTCGCTGTTTTCTGCCGCTGCCCCCTTCACCACGAAGCTCCGTGCTTGTTTGATGAGGGCAGCGGGCTTCCGTCGTCTTCTACCGGGGCGAGGGTCGTACATCCCACCCCGGATTTCTTCGCCGGCTTCTGCCCTGGCTCCTCCCAGGGCCAGGGCTTCTTTTGCCGTCTTCCGCCGGAGGGCGCCACTCTCCGGGCTTCTCGTCGTTGTCTTCCGCCGCGGGGGCCAGGCCTTCTTCTTTGCCGCCCCCTTCGAATTTTTCGGCCTGGACGGGGGTCGCACATCCCATCCAGGACTTGGACGTGGCGGGCTTCTCGTCGCTCTCTTCTGCCGCTGCCCCCTTCACCACGAAGCTCCGTGCTTGTTTGATGAGGGCAGCGGGCTTCCGACGTCTTCTACCGGAGCGAGGGTCGTACATCCCACTCCGGATTTCGTCGCCGGCTTCTGCCTGGCTCCAGGAGGAGCCAGGTCTTCTCGTCGCTGTCTTCCGCCGCGGGGTGACACTCGCGGGCTTCTTCTTCCATTCGATGTTGACACGGCGAGGTCCGGCGCTGAAATGCCTTGTGAGCGGCGGGCAAGGACTTATATTGGCATAGGGAGTGGGCGTGGTTATGCCAACATGTGACCTTAACCCATGTGACAGTGATGTCACATCACATCACTGTCACATGGGTTAAGGTCACATGGTGGCATAACCATGCCCACGCCCTATGCCAATATAAGTTTCCCCCCCCGGCAGAAAACGGCTAGAAGACCGAGGAGTGGCGACGCCCCCTTTGTTCTCCGCCATTTCCGCCGCCCCCCCCCGGATGTAAAAGACCTTGATTTGGGGTAGGGGGCCTGGCCGAACATGGCGGAGAGCATCGGTGGGTGTCTCTCTCCCCGGCGGAAGGCGGCGGCGAAGACCGGGGGGGGGGGTAGGTGTACCCCCCCGGCGGAAGGCGGCGGCGAAGACCGGGGGGGGTAGGTGTACCCCCCCGGCGGAAGGCGAAGACCGAGGAGGGGTTTCGCCCCCGTTGTTCTCTGCTTTTTTCTGCCGGCCCCCCCGGATCTGAAAGAGCTTATTTTGGGGTGGGGGCCTGGCTGGACATGGCCGAGAGCATCGGTGGGTGTCCCCCCCCGGCAGAAAACGGCGAAGCCCGGGGCCCAATGGGCTGGTGGTGGGGGGTCCCGGCAGAAGACCCCCGGAGCTGACTAATAAATTATTTTTTTCGGTGTGATTTTTTTGTGTTTACACTTTTCCACCCGGTGAATGGGTAGGGGTACGATGTACCCCATACTCATTCACATAGGGTGGGGGGCCAGAATCTGGGGGCCCCCTTAATATAGGGGGCTCTCAGATTCTGATAAGCCTCCCGCCCGCATACCCCGACAACCAACGGCCAGGGTTGTCGGGAAGAGGCTCTTGTCCCTATCGACATGGGGACAAGAGTGCTTTGGGGTGGGGGGGCAGTGCCCCCCTCCCCCACAGCACACACTCCCCCATGTCGGGGGCATGTGGTCTGGTACGGCTCAGGAGGGGGGGGGCGCTCGCTCGTCCCCACCCCCATTCCTGTCCGGCCAGACTGCGTGCCTGGGAGAAGGGTTTGGTCTGGATCTGAGGGGGAACCCCACGCCGTTTTTTGGCGTGGGTTTAACCCCTTATGTTCCAGATCAAATCTAAGAGCCTGTTGTGCACCTGAAGGGGGACCCCCACGCCGTTTTTTTTTATAATTTGGGGTGGAGTTCCCCTTTATCCCGGTCCTGTCAGGGGGGGGGGGAATGCCTGCTCGTCTGTCCCTACAATGTATGAACAGCGATCTGTCATTTCCCCTACACAGTCCCACCCCCTTTACAGTTAGAACACACCCAGGTAACATATTCAACCCCTTCCGCGCCCCTAGTGTTAACCCCTTCCCTGCCAGTGTCATTTTTATAGTAAGCAATGCATTTCTATACCATTGCTCGCTACAAAAATGCCAAATCTCACAAAAATGTGTCCGCCACAATGTCGCAGTAGCCAGAAAAAACAATGATAGCCACCATTACTAGTAAAACAAAAAATTATTCCAAAAAAAACCATAAGACCAACCCCTACTTAGAACTTTTGCCCAAACCAATCAAACGCTTATTGTGATTTTTTGCAAACAAAAATATGTCGAAGAATACTTATCGGCCTAAACTGAGGGCAAACATTTTTTGAATATATTTTGGGGGAGATTTATTATAGCAAACAGTAAAAAATATGTTTTTTATTTACCAAATTGTCGCTATATTTTTGGGTCAAGCAAAAATAAGAAAAAATGCAGAGGTGATCAAATACCACCAAAAAAAAAAAAAAAACATTTTTTTGGGGGGGGGGGGGGGGGAATGAGGACGCCAAATTTGTTTGGGGGCCACGTCGCACAACCACGCAATTGTCAGTCAAAATGACGCAGTGTTGAAATGCAAAAACTGGCCCCGTTAGGGACCAGTAATATGCTCTGGGGCTCAAGTGGTTACAAATTAAGAATACACTAAAGTTAGCCCAATTTATGGCCATAATGTGAAAGATGATGTTACACCGAGTAAATAGATACCCAACATGTTACACTTTAATATTGCACACACTCATGGAATGGCGCCAAACTTCAGTACTTGAAAATACCCATAGGCAACACTTTTTTATGTGTTTCAGGTTACCAGTTTAGATTTACAGAGGAGGTCTAGTGCTAAAAGTATTGCTCTCGCTCTAACGTACGCTATGATACCTCACATGTGGGGTTTGAACGGGGGTTCAATATGTGGGCGGGGCTTACACATTTAAGGCCCGCCCACATATGGAAACATTCTTCAAACCACACATGTGAGGTATCATAGCGTGCGTAACAGCAAGAGGAATATTTTTAGCACTAGACCTCATCTGTAAATCTAAACTGGTAACCGGAAACAATAAAAATGCTGCTTGTTCGCTTCTGACTGCGAGCTACTAGGGACAGGGGCGTTTAAATTATTATTATTTAGGTTTGTTGCGTAAAAATTCTATAAGACCTCCCGTTCAGCTTGTAAAGCATCACTTCAGGGGGACCAAAAAATAATTCAACACCTCTAATGCTTTCATCCGCCATTGCAGATTTGATTCTGGTACTGCATTTCGAGTGAACTGGGCATGCTCGAACACTTTGGGAAAAAAAGCTGGTTGTCTGACCCTGAAAATGACATGCATCTTTCTGAGCATGCTCAGAAAGCTGTTTTTTTGGCTTAGTAATTTAAGGACATCCTTAACAGGTGTAAGCAGTTACAAGTGCACACAAACTAGAGGCTGACATTTCTTCATGTGTTTCCAATTGGTTCATTAGCACACATGTTATAAAAAGCGTGGATACTGCACTTGTCAGCTGCCCCTCAGAGGGGGCAGATTTGCTGGCTGGAAGTAATGGCGGAGTGAAACAGAGATGTTTTGGAGCAAGTTTTGTATTTTTTGATGTTTTCTCTGCTACATAATTTTGCTAAATGTTTCTCAAGATGTTAATGACTAATGTTTTAATCCTGTGGGTCTATCCTGTTATTTCAAAAGCATGATTTATTTTCCAATGACTGTGAAATAAACGTTGGTCTTTTTTGTTTTTAGGTGTTTTTATATATTTTTGGTGTGTTTATTTGTAATTTTTTGTTTTGCTTTCCTTGTTTTGTGGACCAATAAAATTACTTTCAAATTTTGAAGTTTGTTTTGTGATATTTTTTTCATGCTATGGATTTCAACCGCTGCAGCTGAACTAGTTTGGGCCTAAACCATCAAGTGTGATTTGTCTCTAAGCTCTTTCCTGGTGTGTATGCATGAAATGTTTAGTCACCAGAAAAGGAAGGACAAAGCGGTAAGTATTGTTTCCTAGAACTGATGTCCAGACTGACTTTTTAAAGCACATGTGCAAGATGTAGGAAAAGCTGCAAACATGGCCTGTTGGGGGGGGGGGGGGGGTGGTGTATTGGTGGACAGGCTTGAAGTGCTGATTTACAGCGCTGTGCTTGAAACTAGCACAAGACAATCCTATTCTAATTGTGGGTTGTTTGAGGGAAGCCAATTGAGTGTTAGAACCCCTGCTAGTGTTTTTAGGTTGGGCTTTGTGTCCCTTTTCCTAAAATTGGCTTCACTTCCTGTCACACAGCTGAACAGGAAGTGAGGTTAAAACCCTACCAATGGTCTTTTCTTCGGGGCACAGGTCAATCTAACTAGTGTCACCATTAAGCAAATTGCACTGCAGTGTACACCCCAAATGATTAGTTATTTTGGGGTTTAGTAAAGGCAAAGCCGCTCTGCAGTAGAAGCGTAGGCAATGAAAATCAGAAGGGAAGCACTGATGGTTTTTACTTCCAATCCCGCCAAGTTTTGAGTTTTCTTCCTTGCTTGTCCACTTGTAGTGCAAAGTGGATTTGCCTTTAGTAAATGGACCCCAAAGTCCAAGATTCCTACTAATTTGGGGTGTACACAGCAAAATGCCAATTTCCAAAATGGGAAACTATTTATATTGATCTGTGTCCCCAACAAAACATTACTCAGGTGTTTCCCTCACTTCCTGTTTGGCTGTGTGGCAGGAAGTGAATGAATTAAGTAGAAAGTGACAACATTTGTGAGGTGTCTTTACCCTATCAGGGGTGCAGGCATCCCCAAAACAAACAAGAAAATAGTTGATTTAACATTGGGTGGTGTTTGTGGGGGTCCCTAACACACATTCATACATATTAGCAACGCTGGATCCTGGCCTATTGGCATGGTTATATTTTCTTAAGCCTCTCAATAAAATGATCTGAAATTTGGGGTTAAACTGGAACTATAATCATCACTTTTATTTTTTGGATTTCTTTCATTTTGGATAGAGTTGGGGGGGGGGTTAGAAGCTCTGTCAGTTTATTTTGTATTATCCCTGTCCGTTTGGGGAGATTGGCCTTCACTTCCTGCCCCCGCCAAACAGGAAGTGATCGAAAAACTAGGCAAATTAAGGTCCCCCCAGGTCCCCCCCCACAGAACTTGTGTGTGTCCCCTGAAAATTCCTGGGTGGGTCCTAAAAATACAGGGTGTGGCCTTGACAGGAAGGGTGGGTCATTTTTCTATTAGGGGGTGCCAAAATTTGGTCAGGCCTAGGGAAGCACAAAACCTAAATATCCTACTGCATATTAGGGCTTATTTAGACAGGATCCAATTTACAGCATGTTTTTAGATTGTGGGAGGAAACCCGCACAGGGAGAACATGCAAACTCCAGGCAGATAGTGTCACGGGCGGGATTCGAACCAGCAACCCTTTTGCTGCTAGGTGAACATGCTACACACTACACACTGTGCTGAACGAACATGATCGCAGCTGAAAGCATGAGATGTTTTTTTTTTTACCAATTCCATGCTTTCCAGCCTGGAGGACAGATGTGGGGTCTAATTGACCCCGCCTTTCTCTATAAAGAGGACCTGTCACACACTAGTCCTATTACAAGGGATGTTTACATTCCTTGTAATATGAAGAAAAGTGAAAAATAATACAAAAAAAGGGGACAAACAAGTGCAAAAATTAAAAAATAAAATAAAAAAGGAATTTAAATGCTCCTGTCCCTAGTAGCTCGCACTCAGAAGCGAACACGCATGCAAGTCCCACCCACATATGTAAACATCCTTCAAACCCCACATGTGAGGTATCATAGCGTGCGTTAGAGTTACGAGAGCAATAATTTTAGCACTAGACCTCCTCTGTAACTCAAAAGTGGTAACCTGAGAAAAAAAGTCAAGCGTTGCCTATGGAGATTTTTAATAACGAAGTTTAGCGCCATTCCATGAGTGTGCGCAATATGAAAGCGTGACAAGTTAGGTATCTATTTACTCGGTGTAACATCATCTTTTACCTTATCCCTAAAAATTGGGCTAGCTTTACTGCTTTCTTATTTTGTCATTCATGAAACAGGTTTTTTTTTTTGAAAGCCAAAAAAAAAAAAAAACGTTAGAAAATTTTTGGCGCAAATACTGTTGGAAATGTGTCCGAAAAAATGGCCCCCACTTTATTCCCTAGGGTGTTTGTTAATAAAATATATATAATGTTTGGGGGTCCTGAGTAATTTTCAAGGAAGAAAATATAATTGTTACATGAAGGAGAGAAGTGCCAGAATAGGCGCGGTATGGAAGTGGTTAAAGTGCACCAATAAAAGTGAAAAATTCCTTGAAATTTCGTACCATGGGGGGGGGGCAATTAGGGCCGCCATCAGGAATTATGGGGCCCCTTACACAGCTTCAGGCATGGGCCCCTGGCCCCTGGAGCAGAGAATATAAAGGGGGGGGGGGGTGCCGCCTGATATTAAGAAGGGGGGGGGGGGCTGCCGCAATTTGATAAGCGGGGGGTTCCTTTACTAAAAAATACATATAGAAAAATATATATTAAAAAGGGTGGTAGCCATCCGGGGCCCTGGGGACCACTGGGCCCTTTAATAAAAATAAACCTCTGGGCTCTTTAATGAAAAATAAATTACATATCTATATATATATATATATAAAATAATAAAAAAGGGGGTTGCCTTGGGAGCTCTGGGCCCTTTATAAAAAATATACTACCAAAAATCTAAAAAAAATAACATGGGGTGGGAGCTGCGGTGGCTCAACGTGAATGGCACTGCGCTGACAAGCCGTTCACCTCTGCAGCCAAGGGTTCGGATCCCAGTCTCGGCTACATGTGAATTGAGTTTGGTGGTGTCAGCCCGGCTCCCGATGGGTGTGCTATGCAAGGTACGCCTGTGCTTAGTACGCCCACCCCCCCCCCAAAAAAAAAAACACCACACTTGTACGCACTTTGGCCATGAGGTCTCCTAAAATAAAGGGAGGCAAAGGACCTACAGGGCTGGCTGGGTGGGCTACACTCCCTCATATAGGGGGAGTCCCTCTGTCCCATCGGGCTCCCAAGTGTAGCAGGTGGGGTGAGTGGGAGGCCCCCCTCACACCCACCATTGCCACCGGGGGCATGGAGAAGGATGGCGATTGCAAGTCCAGCTCCTCTCTCTCGACTTCACACACAAAATACACTTTAAAAAAGAAATTAAAGTAAAAAATAACAAACCTGGGGAAAATGTTTATAACATTTTTAGAAGCAAAAGGTTGTCATCTGGGGCCCTCTGGGAGCTTTCATAATTATATTATATATATATATATATGTTAAAAAAATAACCAAAAAATATATAAAAATTATATATTTTTTTTTTTTTTAAAGGTGGGGGGTTGTCATCTGGAGCCCTGGGGATCTCCGGGCCACTGGGGACCTCCAGACCCCTAAAACAAAAACATTGGCCCTTTAATAACAAAAAATATGGGGGGTTGCCACCCGGGGCCCTCCGGACTGCTAAAAAAATATTAAATTCCAAAAATTGGCCCTTTAATAAAAAATCCTACAAAAAACAACTAAAAAATATATATACCAAAAAAAAAAAAGAAGGGGGGTTACCATCTGGGGCGCTGGGGGGCCTCCAGGCATCTGGGCACCTCCGGACCCCCGGGCCCCTTACAGGTGTACAGGGCCGCCATCAGGAATTTTGGGTCCCCTTACACAGCTTCAGGCATGGGCCCCCATGAAATTGAGAAGGGGGGGGGGGGGGGGGGGTGGTGCGCAAATTGAGGAGCGGGGGGGCCCTTTACAAAAATTTAGACAGAAATAAGAAATAAAGAAAAATATATATAAAAAAGGGGGTAGCCATCCGGGGCCCTGGGGACCTCTGTGCTCTTTAAAAAAAATAAAAAGAAAAAAGAGAGAAAATATATATATATATTTTTTTTAAATATAACATTTATCGAAAAAAATTAAAAAACAAGGGGGTAGCCATCCGGGGCCCTGGGGACCTCTGGGCCCTTTCATAAAAAAAAAAAAGACAAATATATAAAAAAAATATATTTATTTTTTTAAATATATATATTTTTTGATAAAAAAAAGGGCTTGCCATCTGGGGCCCTTAGTGGCCTCCGGGCCCCTGGGGACCTTCGGAGCCCTTAAAAAAAAAAAAAATAAAAAAAAAAATGTTTTTTTTGTTTTAGGGTGGTTCCCATCCGGGCCCCTGGGGGCCCCTGGGGACCCCCGGGCGGTGTAATGCCTGTACCCCCCTAATGGCGGCCCTGCAGGTGTACTGCCTGTACCCCCCTGATGGCGGCCCTGGGTGTAATGTCAGCATGTGAAAAATGACATTCTGAAGGAAAAAAGCCATTTAAAACTGACTCGCGCCTATAATGAATTGTCAGCTCCTGGAAATTGCAGGAGAATTCATTCATTAAAAACACCAAAAAAAAAGCGTGGGGGTCCCCCCAAATTCAATAACCAGACCCTTTAGGTCTGGTATGGATATTAAGGGGAACCCCGCCGTCAATTTAAAAAAAAAATGACGTGGGGTTCCCCCCAAATATCCATAACCAGACCCTTCAGGTCTGGTGTGGAATTTAAGGGGAACTCCACCCCAAATTAAAAAAAAAATGGCGTGGAGTCCCCCTAAAATCCACACCAGACCCCTTATCCGAGCACGTTGACCTGGCCGGCCGCAGAAAAGAGGGGGGGACAGAGCGCGGCCCCCCCCTCTCCTGAACCGCACCAGGCCACATGCCCTCAACATTGGGAGGGTGTTTTGGGGTGCCCCCAAACACCTTGTCCCCATGTTGATGAGGACAAGGGTCTCTTCCCCACAACCCTTGCCCGGTGGTTGTGGGGGTCTGCGGGCAGGAGGCTTATCGAAATCTGGAAGACCCCTTTAACAAAGGGGCCCCAGATCCCGGCCCCCCCCTGTGTGAAATGGTAATGGGGTACCTTGTACCTCTACCATTTCACGAGTAAAAAAAAGTGTCAGTTAAAAAAAGACAAGAGCCGGTTTTTGACAAGTCCTTTATTATCTTCTTTCTTCTTTCCTTCGGGTTTCTTCTTCCTCCTTCTTCTTCCTCTGCTTCTGTCTTGGGTCTTCTATTCCCGCATCTTGCCCGGCGTGTTCTTCCATCTTCTTCCGCTGTCCTTCTCGTCCGCATCTTCTTCTCCTTCTTCTTCTTCGCCGGAGCGGCCGCTTCCAATTGAAATCCCCGCTGTCTGCCGGACCACGCCCCCCCCCTCTGACGCCACGGGCAAGCTCTTAGGAAAGTCCCGGTGTGGTGCCTGTGCGTCAGAGGGGGGGCGTGGTCACATGTTCAGAAAGGGGGCAATTCAATTGGAAGCGGCGACTCTGGCAAGAAAAAGCCACGCGCCGCTTCCAATTGAATTGCCCGCCTCTGACATGTGACCACGCCCCCCTCTGACGCACTTGCACACAGCACACTCCTAAGAGCTTGCCCGTGGCGTCAGAGGGGGGGCGTGGTCACGGTCAGACAGCGGGGATTTCAATTGGAAGCGGCGCTCCGGCGAAGAAGAAGAAGGAGGGAAGAGAGCGGACGAGAAGGACAGCGGGAGGAACAGAAGATGGAAGAACACGCCGGGCAAGATGCGGGAATAGAAGACCCAAGACAGAAGCAGAGGAAGAAGAAGAAGAAGGAAGAAACCCGAAGGAAAGAAGAAAGAAGATAATAAAGGACTTGTCAAAAACCGGCTCTTGTCGTTTTTAACCCTTTACATTTTTTTTTAGTGAAATGGTAGAGGTACAAGGTACCCCATTACCATTTCACACAGGGGGGGGGCCGGGATCTGGGGGGCCCCTTTGTTAAAGGGGTCTTCCAGATTTCGATAAGCCTCCTGCCCGCAGACCCCCACAACCACCGGGCAAGGGTTGTGGGGAAGAGACCCTTGTCCTCATCAACATGGGGACAAGGTGTTTTGGGGGGCACCCCAAAACACCCTCCCAATGTTGAGGGCATGTGGCCTGGTGCGGTTCAGGAGAGGGGGGGGCCGCGCTCTGTCCCCCCCTCTTTTCTGCGGCCGGCCAGGTCAACGTGCTCGGATAAGGGGTCTGGTGTGGATTTTAGGGGGACTCCACGCCCATTTTTTTTTAAATTTGGAGGTGGAGTTCCCCTTAAATTCCACACCAGACCCGAAGGGTCTGGTTATGGATATTTGGGGGGAACCCCACATCATTTTTTTTTTTAAATTGACGGCGGGGTTCCCATTAATATCCATACCAGACCTAAAGGGTCTGGTTATTGAATTTGGGGGAACCCCACGTTTTTTTCTTCCTTTTTTAATGAATGAATTCTCCTGCAATTGCCGGGAGCCGACAATTCATTATTGCCGCGAGTCAGTTTTAAATGGCTTTTTTATTTGAAAAATGTCATTTTGTGCAGAGACAGTTCTAACCACGGAAACATGCGCTCCTTTTTCACATGCTGACATTGAGACCCCATGGTACGAAATTTAAAGGAAAATTATTCAAATGACGTGGGGTCCCCCCAAATTCAATTACAGACCCCTTCAGGTCTGATATGGATATTAAGGGGAACCCCGCCGTCAATTTAAAAAAAAAAATGACGTGGGGTTCCCCCCAAATATCCATAACCAGACCCTTCAGGTCTGGTGTGGAATTTAAGGGGAACTCCACCCCAAATTTAAAAAAAAAATGGCGTGGAGTCCCCCCTAAAATCCACACCAGACCCCTTATCCGAGCACGTTGACCTGGCCGGCCGCAGAAAAGAGGGGGGACAGAGCGCGGCCCCCCCCCCTCTCCTGAACCGCACCAGGCCACATGCCCTCAACATTGGGAGGGGTGTTTTGGGGTGCCCCCCAAAACACCTTGTCCCCATGTTGATGAGGACAAGGGTCTCTTCCCCACAACCCTTGCCCGGTGGTTGTGGGGGTCTGCGGGCAGGAGGCTTATCGAAATCTGGAAGACCCCTTTAACAAAGGGGCCCCCCAGATCCCGGCCCCCCCCCCTGTGTGAAATGGTAATGGGGTACCTTGTACCTCTACCATTTCACGAGTAAAAAAAATGTCAGGGTAAAAAAAGACAAGAGCCGTTTTTGACAAGTCCTTTATTATCTTCTTCTTCTTTCCTTCGGGTTTCTTCTTCCTCCTCCTTCTTCTTCCTCTGCTTCTGTCTTGGGTCTTCTATTCCCGCATCTTGCCCGGCGTGTTTTTCCATCTTCTTCCGCTGTCCTTCTCGTCCGCATCTTCTTCTCCTTCTTCTTCTTCGCCGGAGCGGCCGCTTCCAATTGAAATCCCCGCTGTCTGCCGGACCACACGCCCCCCCCCCTCTGACGCCACGGGCAAGCTCTTAGGAAAGTCCCCGTGTGGTGCCAGTGCGTCAGAGGGGGGCGTGGTCACATGTTCCAGAAAGCGGGCAATTCAATTGGAAGCGGCGACTCTGGCAAAGAAAAAGCCGCGCACAAGCTTCAAATTGAATTGCCCGCCTCTGACTTGTGACCACGCCCCCCTCTGACGCACTTGCAGCACACTCCTAAGAGCTTGCCCGTGGCGTCAGAGGGGGGGCGTGGTCCGGCAGACAGCGGGGATTTCAATTGGAAGCGGCGCCTCCGGCGAAAAAAGAAGGAGAAGAAGATGCGGACGAGAAGGACAGCGGGAGGAACAGAAGATGGAAGAACACGCCGGGCAAGATGCGGGAATAGAAGACCCAAGACAGAAGCAGAGGAAGAAGAAGAAGAAGGAAGAAACCCGAAAGAAAAGAAGAAAGAAGATAATAAAGGACTTGTCAAAAACCGGCTCTTGTCTTTTTTAACCCTTTACATTTTTTTTACTCTCGTGAAATGGTAGAGGTACAAGGTACCCCATTACCATTTCACACAGGGGGGGGGCCGGGATCTGGGGGGCCCCTTTTGTTAAAGGGGTCTTCCAGATTTCGATAAGCCTCCTGCCCGCAGACCCCCACAACCACCGGGCAAGGGTTGTGGGGAAGAGACCCTTGTCCTCATCAACATGGGGACAAGGTGTTTTTGGGGGCACCCCAAAACACCCTCCCAATGTTGAGGGCATGTGGCCTGGTGCGGTTCAGGAGAGGGGGGGGCCGCGCTCTGTCCCCCCCTCTTTTCTGCGGCCGGCCAGGTCAACGTGCTCGGTAAGGGGTCTGGTGTGGATTTTAGGGGGGACTCCACGCCATTTTTTTTTAAAATTTGGAGTGGAGTTCCCCTTAAATTCCACACCAGACCCGAAGGGTCTGGTTATGGATATTTGGGGGGAACCCCACATCATTTTTTTTTTAAATTGACGGCGGGGTTCCCCTTAATATCCATACCAGACCTAAAGGGTCTGGTTATTGAATTTGGGGGGACCCCCACGCTTTTTTTTTTCCTTTTTTTAATGAATGAATTCTCCTGCAATTGCCGGAGCCGACAATTCATTATTGCCGCGAGTCAGTTTTAAATGGCTTTTTTACTTTTGAAAAATGACATTTTGTGCAGAGACAGTTCTAACCACGGGAAACATGCGCTTTTTCACATGCTGACATTAAGACCCCCATAGTACGAAATTTAAAGGAAAATTACACTTTTATTATTGCACTTTTAGCATTATTAAAATCACTGCTCCCGAAAAAACGGCCGTTTTAAAAAATAAAATAAGCATTGGTACATGTCCCCTGGGGCAGGACTGAGGTCCCCAAACACTTTTTAGGACAAAACTTGCAGATTAGCCTTTAAAATTCACAATTAAGATTTCCCCCCATAGACTTATACAGGGAGTTCGGCGGCGGCTTTACTTATCAATCACATCGCGCTGCTGCTGCCGCCGGTTCATGCGCCTAATTAAGGCTTCATCCAGCGCACTAATTAAGGCATGTACCGGCGCAGCGCAGCTTCTTTAGTAAATCAGCCCCCAAGTAGCTTTAGGTGCAAACTGCAGAGGACAAAGAGACAGTACACACACTACGTAGCTTTAGGTGCAAACCGCAGAGGACAAAGGCAGTACACACCATGTAGCTTTATGGTTGTCACGATCCCTATCGTGCAAAACAGACAGCGAGGCGTGGTCGCGCCTCAGGGTGGAATTGAACCCGGGTCCTCTCCATTGCTATCCCAACACCTTGCCTCTGAGCCACCTTTCAGTTTAGATTATGTTGCTGTCCATTGAAGCCTGGTGCTGAACTAGGTACTGATTGCCTGATCCCATTACATTCTACACCTGTCTATCTTGTTTCAGCTGATGCAGATTACCCAATTAGCCAGGGTATAAAGCCCTGCCTCACTTTGAGAGCAGGGTCAGTTCATTGTTATTGATCTCCCTGTCTAGATCTTGAGCTCCTAGACTGACCCCGGCTTTTGACCTTCTGCTTTGTACTTTGGATTGCTGCTATCTCCTGTCCTTTGACCCCGGCCTGTACCTTCGGACTTCCTCTACCGTCTCCAGCCCTTGACCCACGGCTTGTGCCCCGGACTTATCTTTGGTTCCTGTTTGTTGGACACCTGCTGTCACCTTGATAGCTGCTGATCCTTTCTATACACCAGTAGCTTGCATCTGCTTGGGACTTCCCGATATCTCCTACATCATCTGCTACTACTACACTCAACAGAACCGCAAGTACCATATACTACCTGCTTTACCTATAGTCTGTGTTTGTAGATTGGCAGTAATACTTTGCATGTTTAAGATAACAGTCACTTCCAATCTACCTTGTCTGTATCTGAGATACTTACCTGTTCCCCCTCAGTTAGTTGCTTATGATCGAATAAGCATCTACAGTCTTTCAATTGGTTGTCCACAAGAGGTTGTGATGAATTAACCCCAAACTTTCTGTTTATTCTGAGAGAGAACTGGTGGTTGTACCTCAGAGACCTCTGTAGTTTTAAAACCAATTGCACTACTGTAATTGCATAGCAGGGATGTTACAATGGTGCACACTGCAGAGGACAAAGGCAGTAGGGATGAGCCGAACACCCCCGCGTTCGGTTTGCACCAGAACCGTCAAACAGTCCGATCGTTTGTACAAACATTTAGAACTAGGGTTGTCCCGATACCGATACCGGTATCGGTATCGGGACCGATTCCGAGTATTTGCGGGAGTACTTGTACTCCCGCAAATACCCCCGATACCCAAATAGAATACTTCGCACCCCCCCCCCGCCGCCGTCGACCCCGCCGCCATATATACAAAGCCGCCGCCGCCGCAAACATTACACGCACCTTTCATTTTTCAATAGCTGTTTTCCCTATCGCGCACCCTGTGTAAAGGACACTCCCCCTTGCTAGCGATCGAACGGATCTGTCCAATCCTGAGCAAGAGGGAGTGTCCTTTACACAGGGCGCGCGATAGGGAAAACAGCTATTGAAAAACGAAAGGTGCGCGTAATGTTCGCGGCGGCAGCTTTGTATATACGGCGGGATCATCATCATCAGGTAGGGGGACATCATGGCTGCTGTATGTGGGGGGACATCATGGCTGCTGTATGTGGGGGGACATCATGGCTGCCTTTGGGGACACATTTAAAAAAGTATCGGTATTCGGTATCGGCGACTACTTGAAAAAAAGTATCGGTACTTGTACTCGGTCCTAAAAAAGTGGTCTCGGGACAACCCTATTTAGAACCCCATTGAAGTCTATGGGACTCGAACGTTCGAATTCAAAAACGATCATTTTAAAGACCAAAATTCAAGTTATTGTTGAAAAACGTCTTTCAGAACCCGGGTCTTGCCCCAGGGAACATGTATCGATGGGAAAAAAAGTCTTAAATGGTCATTTTTTCAGGAGCAGGACTCCTGAAAAACGACCGTTTAAAAAAAAAAAAAATTCCATTGATAGTAGTATCAATGGAAAAAAAAGTTTTAAAAATGGTCGTTTCGTTTCACTCGAATTTTCCGAGAACGATCGTTTTTGTTCGAAATTCGACGAACGATCAAACGGACGATATTCGAGTCGAACATACGTTCGTTTCGAACACGAAGCTCATCCCTAAAAGGCAGTGCACACACTAAGTAGCTTTAGGTGCAAAAACTGCAGAGGACAAAGGCAGTACACACCACAAAGCTTATGGTGCACACTGCAGAGGACACAGGCAGTACACACTACGTAGCTTTAGGTGCATACTGCAGAGGACACGGGCAGTACACACCAAGTAGCTTTAGGTGCAAACTACAGAGGACACGAGCAGTACACACCCTACGTATGTTTAGGTGCAAACTGCAGAGGACAAAGGCAGTACACACACTACGTAGCTTTAGGTGCAAACTACAGAGGACACGGGCAGTAAACACCAAGTAGCTTTATGTGCAAACTGCAGAGCACAAAGCCATGTAGCTGTATGGTGCACTCTGCAGAGGACACAGGCAGAATACACTATTTAGCTTTAGGTGCACCTGCAGAGGACACTGGCAGTAAACACCAAGTATAACAATAGTAGGGAGTGCAATCAGCGCAAAAATATCAAAAAGATCAAAAAATATATATAATTGTAGTATAATAGTGTACTAATAAATGAAAGAATGAAAAACAACTTCCAGAGTGTATTTCATATGGATGCAAGCTGGACACCAAAAAAGGACATTCACAAAATCCCAAAAGTAGATACAATAAAGAAAGCAGTGCAGCGCAAACCAATTTTGGAATGGTAATGGATATACTCATAAAAGTGAAAACCAAGAAAGGAAAAATACTCCAAAATTACAATATGTAAACAAAATGAGAAATAAATCCTGCGACCAGATAATAAGAGTATCTTCACCACGTGACTGGTAAACCAATTCAGAATGTGATCCCTTCACCAGTAAAGATGGGTACTCTCACCTCAAGGAAAGACCTTTGTTTTACCAAAGGTCTAATGCCTTAGATCAATGGTAGGAATCCGGATGGCTCAGGGGTGTATACTATTCAGCCGTAGGACCCGGAGATATGTAAGTATCCTCAGTGGCACCAACGAACAAGTATGTAACCGATGATATGCAAAGAAAAAACTAAATCTAAGAGCTTCCGTATAACCAGGTCAATTTATTACGTTTAAAACGTGCAGGTTACTCACATTTTTGATGAAAATAAAAGGCATGCAACACCATGAGAAAGGTAGCTCAGATAAAAATATGGGACGACAACGAGTGACGTGGAGTGGTTCCTGACCCCGGACGCGTATCGTAATACAACTTCCTCAGCAGGGCGGAACCTTCTACTTCACATTCTCGGTTAAAATACACTGCCGTAATCACGGCTCAATTACTAATGCAAACGTGATGACGAGGTAAGGCACGTCCCGCGTCACACGCTGTGCTTGCAAAAAACGTTATTGTTCCCTATTACAGCAACAATAGCAAACAGAATCCTTCAACGCCATCTTGTGGACGAAAAAGAGAATACAGTTTAAGTAATAAGTACTAATATAAAAACATCACTCTATGTTGTCCCAAGTCTTCTTACAAAAGAATAGTAAACGTTAAAGCGGATCTCCACCCTAAAGTGAAGATCCGCTGATCGGAACCCTCCCCCCCCTCCGGTGTCACATTTGACACCTTTCAGGGGGGAGGGGGGTGCAGATACCTGTCTAAAGACAGGTATCCGCACCCACTTCCGGCCCGCAGTCTCGGGCAAAAGACGGGCTTTTCCCGTTGTGTGCTGGGAACTCTCAGCTCCCAGCACACAGCGGGAGCCAATCGTGGGCGCAGCGCGACTCGCGCATGCGCCGTAGGGAACCGGGCAGTGAAGCCGGAGCGCTTCACTTCCTGGTTCCCTCGCCGTGGATGGAGGGGAGAACAGCAGGGTGACGAGCGATCGCTCATCCACTTCTGCGGCGGACGGCGGGCCGCTGGACTCCAGGACAGGTAAGTGTCCTAAATTAAAAGTCAGCAGCTGCAGTATTTGTTGCTGCTGGCTTTTAATATTTATTTATGGTGAACCATCCGCTTTAAACATTACTACCCCGCACATATTCCAAGTAGATAAAAATTTTAAAAATTATATATATATATATATAATATATATATATATATATATATATATATATATAAAAATACATACATATAAAAAAATGATAATGATAATAAAAATTTAAATAAAAATACATATAAAACAATGTAATAAAAATATTAATAGAAACATTAATATTTAAACCTCATAATTAAAAATAATAATATGCAAAATAAGCATAATAAAATAGCCAAAAGATATATCCATCCATGGCATATGTAATCATAGCAATCTCCCTAAAAGGAAGAGAATGCTATGAAAATTAATAATTAAAAGCATACTAATAAACACCTATTTGTTTGAAATAAAGCAATTGAGGTCGAAATCTACATTGAGACCCTCTGGAGTAAGTACACGAGCTTCATAGATCCAGAAGGATTCCCTCTGGCTTATTCGTCTGATATAATTACCCCCTCTCCAATGCTTGTCGACTCTTTCCAGGCCCCAAAATTTAAGACCTTTGGGGTTTTTATCGTGATATTTTCTAAAATGTCTGGAGACACTATATGTGCGTAAACCACGCTTAATATTGTTAACGTGTTCTCCTATCCTGACAGCCATGGTGCGAGAGGTGCGACCTATATACTGGAGCCCACAGTCGCACTCCAGCATATAGACCACCCCTTCTGTGTTGCAGGTAAT